>CM029361.1:6319647-6434533 GCA_017140985.1 Hormaphis cornu
AATCAAGCCATACGATGCTTTAGGGCGGCATAACATTTTAAAGAAATCGAGGCAAAGAAAAGTGATTTTCAGCAAAAACATTTTAAACCCAAAACTCGTTCAAAATGTAGGGAAGAGTCCGAGTTATTTGACGCATGTGGCGCATGATGACGAATCTAAATTTATAAATTAATAATGGTGTTTATGAGTTCTTCAACTAACAAGTCATATCACATAACATATTATTGTAAAATTGTTTGATGTTTGGAGGAGGTGTTCTTTCTATGTTTTATATCAAAAGTCATTAATTTTAAGTTTTTATACTGGAGACTGGGGCAAATTGACGATATTAATCTTTAACTGTCTATAAATCTCAAAGCTTTCGTCCAAAATCACTAAAATTGTGTACAGAAATCCTGTAAAGTCATGCAAAACGTTTTATGTTAGTTTAGAAATATAATTTATATCTGTTGTCAATTTACATCTGCCAATTCTCAACTTGCCCCAAGTATGGGGTAAGTTGACAAATTTCTTAAAAAAATATTAAATTTATTATTAATTAATTTAAAAAATAATTTTTTATTGACTAAGAATTAAATGTAATGTAATAACATAAAACATTTCTTACGACTTTTAAAAACGTCGGTAAAAATTTTCAATAATTTTAATCTGACTCTTCAAGAGAGTTATTAGTGGTTAATTTTGCATTGTCAACTTGCCCACCTTTCCCTCCTCTATTTTAATTGTTTTTAATTGTAGACTGAGTGGAATAAAAATTTGATAGAAATTATGATATTTTCAGCCTTTTGTGAGCTACTTATTGACGTTTGAAATGTTTTACTGTATCTTTTTTGTGATAAATTTTTATAATTTATGTTGTATAATTTTATTATTTTGTTTTTATAGAACCAATTGTAAAAAGCAAAGGTGTCACAAAAAAAAAAGTAAAAAGTGAAAATGAAGTTAACAACAATGATTTGAGTTCTTTTCAAAAAAACAAAGAGTCAAATAATACAGAAGAAGAAGAAGTGTTTCAATTAGATGTTTGATACTAATTTAAGAAGGAATGAAAAACAAATGGATAATGAAAAAAGTAATTGAATTCATGATTTTTTTCTTCTTGTTTGGCAGCAAACAATTATTCAAGTGTCGGAATTTTTTCAATCATGTTCCAAAGTTAGTTTAATAACCCGAGTTATTGAATTTTCGTTTAAGTAAATTGTATAAAGAAAAGTTTTATTATAAAATAAATTAATTTAAGTGGTTCAATATCGTCTGAAAATATTCCAAACAACTTGACATTTTTACGCGTCTTAAATTTGTGTTGGACAGATAACTTTGGAACCAATTGAGACAATTGATTATCGGGATAACTTTCATGTTTTTAAATTTTCAAAAGTATTGTTAAATCCTACTATATTTAAAAATTAAAAAAAACGTGCGATTTAACCCATTAATAATTAATTTCCTCATACAACATGAAAACAGCAACTTTTAGATAAATGTTATGGATTATTGAAAAATTAAATAATAGTACCTAGTTAAATCATAAAGGGTCTTCGTCGTTTATGGATTTTCTGATGTGACAATGTTTGTGTTTTTCCAATTTTTGTTCTGAAAATGGTTTTAAACTTGTGATTACATCAAAAAACATCACGTGTTAGACATTTGGGATCACTTAATCATTATTTTAATACTTTAGTACAAATATATTTTAAGTCAGGCCAATTCAACTTTCATTTGAAAACATTATTTTGAATTTCCATGACTGTGATTTGAGTAGTAAGCTTAGATTCGACACTATCGACACTAATAAGTTGAATTAAAGGCAAGAAACACTGTCTAATCTACAAATAAATAGGTTTTCATAATTTTATGGCCGTTTAAAATTGATCAAATATCGTCAGAATTTTTAAATTTCAATTATTATTTATTTCTTTAAAAATCAATATTTTCAAAAATTATCTTGTAAAAGTGGAGTAAATATTATAACGAGTTCAGAACCATTTTTATAATAAAAATCGGATAAGTTTAACCCTATAAACTTATCGAATTACTAAGACTATATTTGAATCATAAAATCCAGTGCGACGAAGACCTTTTATAACTATTACAATATATTAAAGAATTTTTCTTTCCTTAAAATTGAATAGTATTATACGATAGTGTTTTATGTTTTTTCAGATGAATGTATTATTATGATAATTTATAAAAGAAGTTATCAAGATGATTAATCATACAGAATATTATATTTATTCAATTATAGTTATTTCAATAACAATTAATATAAGTAATCTCTTATTACTTATAATATATCTCATAGCATAATGCATGATTGTTTATATAAATTTTACTCAAATAAATTTTATACCTATTATTGCAACACAACAATTTTTTTATTTTGTAATTTTGCGACAAACCAACTTATTTAGATAATATATAAAAAAAAAAATCAACGTGATAATGTGCGAGTTATACTTTTCCATTCGTAGGGACACGATTAACGTCTTCAAAAAATTTCTTAATATTCAATATTCGTAATTATTTCAAAAACTTTCATATTTTACCGATTTAGTATTGAACTAATATTGTGAAGTTTGGAAAATTAGAAAAGTTACATTACTTTTTGCTGGCTATGTAAACAAATTGAAATTTTTCTTATTAACAGTGATAATTTATTTAATGTAAACTAGAATAAATAGATATTTATGGTAAAAATATAAAAATTACTAATCAAAATTAATTCTACTGACGTTTAGAAATGGACAAAGGATGATAATTAATCGTAACTGACTAGTTTTTATTTTAAAAATTATTCATAACTATTTACAGAATTTTCATTCTTAAGATTTTAATTATCTAATAAGATTAATGTTATTTTTGAGAATACCAACCAAGTTAATTTACGTAACAAAATCATGGACACTGTCACCGTGACAAATCGAAATTAATCGTCAAATAATCATCCAATCAGTAATTTGACGATTGGTTCATGTTTAAAGTTAGAAATATTTTGATCAATTATTATTAATTTTCAAACATATAACATTATATTTCTTCTATGGATTATGTATGTATTGTTTGATTCTTTTGGAATAAGTTTTAATTATTTTAATTTTAAAAATTAGAAAATCGTTTAGACAGCTTTCATGACTTTTTAATCTCTAAAACAATTGATCCGAAAGATGAAGTAATAAATTATATTAAGTAATCATCCAAAGTGATGATAAAACAAAAAATAAAACTTTCGAAAAATTGCTAATAAAAAAATAAAGTAAGTATATGTATATCCTGTTAATATCGTATTGCTCAGATTCTACCTAAGTTTTTGATTTTAATTTATACGATCTACATAAATACATAATTTTATTTAATTTTTAAGGATTTTTAAGACAGGCATATTTTCATAGGAAACAATATTTTAATACGTTTTTTTTTAAATTGTTGTCACAAAAAATACATCTTTACTTTTACATTTGTATAAGTATTATGGTTTTGATGTACCTACAAAAAAAAAAAAACAAAAAAAAGTTTTGACGTAGGTATTATTTTGGGTGTGTAGTAAGTCCAATGATACCATCGGCACCTGAAAATACCTCCAGAGCCATTTAGAGTAAAAATTTGAACGAAACACTGTTAAGTCTTTAAAATAATTGATGGTGGTATTCAACATCACGAATGTTCAACACCAAAACCATACCCTTTACGAGAGTTAAAAAATATAAATTTGGACAAATTATCCAAAAAAAAAAAAATCCAAAAAATCCGTTTCACAGTTTTTAAGAACTAAAATATCCTAAATAATTTTGAAAGCTTACAGATACGTAATATTACATAGGTAATTTTAGAGAAGTATTAGTAACAGAATTACAATTTAGATTATTTACGTGACGAGTCGGCTAGAAGTATTTTTAAAAATTTTACGTAAACTAATTTCAAATTTCAACTGTGGCATATTTAATTTTCTATATTTTATACTTATGTAAGTATAACAAATTTTATTTTTTTTTTTTACTAAAAATACGATAAAACAGAATAAAAGTAGTGATGGGCCCACCGCCAACGTCTTGCACGGTAAAGCCGAAAACGAATGTAGAGAGTATTAAGGGTTAATAATTTAGGGGTGGTTTATTTTTTTTTGCTTTGGCGCCAAATTGTTTTCTACATTTATCAGCACTGTGAGCATGATGCCATGATGATTAAAAGACAAAGTTCTATTTCAATATAAAGCTTAATAAAAAAAATTTCCTTTTCTCGTTACTAATATTTGCTAATTTTTACTAAGGTTAAAATACTTTTCTAGACATTAAAAATTTAATATACATCATAATATTATATTATATTATATTACTTAGACTAATAGTATAAATAAAATGACTTTTCTATTTTCTAAATAAAATCGATAAATTATTGTACGACGCAAGTCTATTTACCTAACTAAGTTCACTCAGAATATTTTTATGAGAATGACGTACCGTCATAAATAATAAAGTCATATTAACTAACTACGTATTTTATGAAAAAGAACAATCTATTTATAGGGACTAAATCGTAAACAAATGTTTGCAGAATGATTAATTTCGCAAAAACATAACATTAAGATGCAACAAAAATATAACTGAACAGTAAAATCCTAGATTTGATAGTGTTTTTGGTCTAATAAATTCATTTGACTGTTTTACTCAATAATTTAGTACTTACGCGGTTAAAAAAATGATAACGGTATTGCTGAATGTAAACGAAGAAATAATATGTCGTATAAATAGCTATCCTTATGATAGTAAAATCAACGACAGTTTTGTTGATCAAGCAAGGAATTATTATGAGTAGGAACACGCATAATTATAAATTTGTTTTTCTCTGAATTTTTTTTTTATCACTCGATGTATTATACAGAACAACCGCGTATAAGTGCTCCAGTACACTAATGGCGAATACAGGTGTCATGAACGGGGAAGGGGGAGGTTGACGTTTATAAAGGAACTTAACCAGGGCCTTTGTTAGCTTTTGAGAGGCCCCAGACAAAAAAAAAAAAATTTGTAAGCTTGTATGAAAAAAAGGGTCCTAGGGTTGTACAAAATTTATGACTCTAAAGACACTAGAGAAAAACATATTTTTATTTTTAAATTTTTTACCGAGTTGGTAACGTATAATATTTTGTACATTAGTGTCCATTTTTTCAACAAAAACATACTTTATTTGATAAACTGTCACGCCTCGTAAAACGGTTTGATTTAACATGTAATATCGTCATACCACCAGTTGTTTTTTTTTTTTAATTTTCAATTCCAAAAAGTAATTCCTAAAAAACCAAAACCATTTTTACAATTTAAACATGTCTATTTCTCTAGGAACAAAGCTATCTGGTTCAAAGGTGAAGCTTTAAGAACCGTTCTATTGTAGAAGAATATAATACGTGTTGTATTACGATGCAATAATACTCTCCCTGGAATTTTAATTAAGGTACAAAACGGTTAGTTTTTCTTGCAACAAAAAATAAGGTAATACTCAAAGGTAATTCAACCAACAATTTAGAATTTTTTTTTACTTCATTGTGAATATTTTGAAAAGAGAGAATAACAGTTTTTTCCATCATTTTTTATTCTTGGAAAATTTCAATAAAAAAAATAATAGTGATTAATCTTAAATAATAGTTTTATATATTATAAGAAAAAACAAATGACTATAGATTTATGTTTATTAAAAGTAGTCATACGGAAATATATAGGTAAATGACGCAGGAAACGACTTCCATGGTATTACAATATAAATAACATCAATAAAATATTTATTCAATGATTCAATATTAGTATATTATATTACTATTGGTTTATTTTTAAATCGGTGAACGGAATAAATGGACTATATTAAAAAAAAGTCTCGTGTTATAATTGGAATTTGTAAAAATAAAGATGGTTTTGCCAAAAAAAACAGATTTTATGATAATCGTATTGTTGATCATCACGATTTTTGCATGGAAGTTTTCCGCTGCAGGTAATATAACTTCTTTTAGATTCAGAGCGTTAGCGAATAATGTATTGTTTTTAAAATGATGTTTTTCTTTCTGTGAACAACGTTAAGGGTATAGAGAATACTCTGATTTTTAATATCAGTACCTCTAATGAAAGGTCTCTGAACTCTTATTGTACTTTGAGTGGTCTCAAAGTTTAAAAATTTAAATTTAAAAAGTTACAGCCTCAAAACCTAGGAGAAACTTAGCAGGAACTTTGTAAAAACATCACGGTTAAAGTGTTTTTTTTTTTTATACATCGATTTAGTTTTTTTTTGGCTTACTATTCAAAATAGTGATCGGTACAAACTGAAACTTTTACATAATATTAAAATTGGTAAGATACACGTTTGATAAACGTTTCAAGTGATTTCGAAAAATTTTGTTCTATGTAGGTATAGAATTTCGAATTTCTCGAAAAATTTACCATGATGTAGTTATACTACAGACAACTGACCTCGCTCAGAATCGTATTTTCAAAAGCAATGATTTATCGTTACATTTAAATATTAAATAATGCGTTCGAACCACTGCGACTTCCAAACAAGTGACTCATCCAAGGCGTAATCGCCTTCCATCTTATTTGGCGTCATTCTAACGGTCTTCCCTACACAATTTTTTCCTCTGTAACTCACTTTGTAGTCCTTCCATTTGCCCTCCAAACATGTCCAGCCCAGTTGATCCTATTGTTTAGCTGCTGTACGATGGTATGTTTGTACATCCCATAGTAATTAATCACTATTGTGTCTTCTTTCGTACGTTCTCGTTTCCATATTAAAAACTGGGCTAAATCATTTTCTGAGCACTTATTTTTCAGCTGTTGTACTTAACATACAGTAGTCACCTTTTGTAGTAGCCTACAATTCACGCCCATACGTCAACATTGGTCTCGAGAATTTTTCGTACCTATAAATTTACCTTCGATTTTCTCGATAGTATAACTTCGATTTGAATGGTTTTAGTAAACTGTAATAACATTTGTTATTGCTAGCAACTTGTTCTTTTATTTCTTTGTGTACGTTATTTTTGTTGTTTATATATTATGTAAAATACATACTTTAAATACATAAGCCACTGATTTACATATCATATTCATTATTGTATTTACGTTAATTTACATAAACAAAATTATACATTTTATACACCGTATATCAAGCATTATAGTTACCTATTTTATACATATATATTTTTTTTTAATTTTTCTCATTTTGTCTATATTTTATCAGGACAGACGGACCTTTTTTACCAATTTGTTATGAATTTTCCAATATATACATACATATTGACTGTTATTTTATAAGCTGTGTAGAACGTGAAATGTATTGATTTTATACAATGACAAGTTTGTATCCTCCAAATAAATTTTCGATAGGTATGTAGAAGTGCTTCAATCTTTATACGTAACTCAGAAGATCGTGATTGGCTCTAAACGGTACTAATTTATAAAGCTTCTTTTGAATAATTTTCGATGTATGGTTCAAATAAGAAAATATCAAATTTTACGATAATTATCGAAATATAGGACACAAAATTTGTGTCTACAATGTTCAAACAAATAGAATACAGTTGATTTTTTTTAAATATTTCGAGCTAGGAACAGGACGGTTTCTAGACAACTGAGCTCGCTCAAAATCGTATTTTAATATTATTTATTTATTTAGAAATAAAATGATGCGTTTGCACCACAACTTGTGACACACCCAAAAGATTTAAGTTTAAATGAATCACGGTCATTTATAATATGTGAAATACATTTTAGTGTTCCTTTAACTATGTAACCTACTAACATATAATAAACCTGTACGTATTAATTTGAATTAACTATGGAAATTAACAATGAATCATATACTGACAACAGATACATCTAAGCAAAAAGGTAAAAAGAAAATACACAGTTGGATTATTGTTTTAATAACTTTTATGGCATGAACCAGTACTTTATTCGTAGTTTATAAATTCTAAGAGGTAACAAAAAATTATTTGTAAAAAAAAAAAAAGTATGTTTGTTGTTTTGGGATGATTTCTGATTTTATTGTTTCAAACGTTTTTAAATGTTTACACTACATAAAATACAGCTACAAACTTGTTGATTTTAAACTTTTTTTTTTTTAATTTGATTATTTTCTTGTACGTGCACTAAACGATCAACAGAAAAACAAATATCTATCCATTTAGTCGACACGTTATGATTAATTTGAAAACGAAAGACCATGAATGTAGCGTTAGCGCGTTAATCGGAAAAAATGTTTTCAACGTAGGCACATTTTAGATAGGTACCAAAACAATTAGCCAAAACGATGAAAATTTGCCACTTATAGGAATATAATTCGACGAAATTATTAATTTTGTCAGTATCAGAAAAATTTTCTGAGTTTTTTTAACTATGTTCAGGTAAATTAAAAACAATAAAGTTTTTAAATACTGAGTGCAGTTTTTTTTTTTTTTTCTTTTTATAAACAAATTTAAAGGTACTTATATGGAATAATCCGATTTTTAAATTCAGTACCTCTAATGAAAGATCTATGAACTATGATGGCACTATGAAAGGTTTTAAATTTGAAAGTTCAAAATTGAAAAAGTTCCAATAAAAAACATATATTGACATAATCGATTTAGTTTTTTGGCCATAACTTCCAACATAATTGACGAAACTAGCTGAAACTTTAATTAAATATTGAAATAGGTAAGATACAGGTTTGACCCGAGTTTCAAGTGATTTCAAAAATTTTTGGCTCAGAATAGAACTCAACAATTTTCAAAAATTCCCATTTTCTTTGTGGTTTCTGTTCGATAAAAATTTTAATTTTTGAATAAAGTTTTTAAACATTAAAAGAAAGTTGACAACATGTAAATACGAGTACATATGATAGAAATATTCTTGAAAATCCCGAGTAACAATTTTTTTTTTTAAGTCGTTCAAAGTTGGAAAAAGATCGAAAATTGGTCATATTTTTTAACTTATTTTTAGAAAAAAATTCGTAATTCACTAAAATTATTCGTTATTTAATGTTTAAAATGAAAATATGTTATGTAATAAAAAATTTGCGGTATGATAAAAAATTTCAAAGAAATCTGTCCAGTAGATTCTGAACGCGTATAAAAAAAAAGTATTGAAAAGTTGTGTAATTTTTGTAATAACAATGAAACTACGCGCTGTTGTGCTAAAATTGATACTAAAATTATAATAAACTCCTCAAAAAATGGTCCAATTGGCTTGAAATTTTAACGCCTTATTTAAATTTATTTTTTTTATTCGTGGATACGAGATTTGGAATTTTTGGAAAATTTTTATTGTTAAATTTGGTTTTTACCAGGACGTTTACATCAGGCATAGCTCGCTCCGAATTGTATTTTATAAGGCAATGATTTCTCATTGCTTTCAGACATTAAATAATACGTTTGAACTACAATTTCAAAACCAGTGACTCACCCAAAGAGTAGTCGCTACTCCGTCAAACTACTCATGCGACCTATATATTGCAGATCCCGGCTTTTCTTTATTGACCTATATACACAACAAAAATGATTTTCAACAAATGATGAGAAAACCATATTATTTTTGATGAAGAGGACGCTACACCACCCATAATTTGGTCATAACATTTGTTTTGCGCGGGACAGCTTTTTTCGCGTTGTACTCGAAGTAAAATTACCAAAATTTTACAACACGTACAAAAGAACACTATCTATGCTGTACGTTTTAATTTTTTTGGTACTATAAATACAATCAGAATTATGTATAAGCAAATATCGGGTTTTATCGCGTTTTTTCATTTATATTTGAAAAACTATTGAAATGTGCTATCAGAAAAATTATAAACACTACGACACAGATTAAGTTCTGTTATATGTGTAATGAAATTTTAATGATTTTACAATAAGTACGACGCGAGAAAAGCTGTCCCGCACAAAAAATTTTTACATACGTTTCACTTACGGTGTAGCGTCCTCTCAAATATATTTCTTTATTATTCGAGAACACGTTTTTCTATAATTTACTAATGTTATACTCAATATAACATTTCATTCCTTTATACTTTATAGGCAGTCCGTTAGACGTAATTATAACACAATATAGTGAGTAATGGTATAAAAGTAATGGTATCATTTAATACTATACTAGTGTAGTTGTGTGCATAAAAGGTATAATATGTGTAATTTGTTTTTAAATATGAATAATTTTCTCTATTCATAAAATATCTTTATTTTTTTTCTACGCCTCATAAGATGCATGCGTCCGTCCCATTTTATTCTGCTAGTTTTCTCTATTTCAATATTATAATATCGTTTTCGCCATAAAACACCTTTACCCTTTATTTGTCCTACTTTCAAATCAACCTTCTACATTTTCTTTTTTTTTTTTTTTATCAATAAATGATCCGAAATTATCTCTTTTCGTATAGATACAGTTAATTTGTATTTATAAATTTAAGTAATTTGTCATATACTTGTAAATAACGCTATGGGACTAATAATAATTAAGACTTTGTGTAATGCTCTCGTTGATCTTCTCGAAAGTAATTATCATTAGGACCGTGTAGATAGTCCAAAATAATATCATTTTGATGTTATTATCAATCCGTCCCCTATTTCCTCATGATAATTTGCGTTATCAATCACCCTTGCTTCGAGTTATTATTGAAATGTTCCACTCTTACAAATGAAAAACTATCCATTTATAACGTTATTGCTATGTGCTGTTGTCTGGAGTGTAAGGTATTTGTTTTATCTTAATTTATGTTAAGACCTATTTATTTTAATAGCCTACTTAGATCCTGTGTCAAAAAACAAATTAATGTTATATATAAGTATGTGTATTCTTTTATTTTGTATCATACTGGATATTTTTCTATTTAGGCTTCCAATCGGAGAGTTGACTAGCTATAACTCTAAAGTGGAAGAATCCGTTTTATATTGAATGAAAATCATTTTCGAATAAAACAAACAATTATGATTGATAGCAAAATTTTTCCATCAGATAATTGTTTTTGAATTTTTACAATTCAGTATGAAACTGTTTATATTAGTTCATGTTTTTAATCAGCTAAACTCATTTGACAATATGTCACACAGGCACGTACGCCTAAATGCTTTTTTACACTATATAAAAAATAAGTAATTATTGAAAGTAAAACAAAAATAAACAACAATATTAAAAAAATGTTTTTTTTTTCAAGAGTCAATACTCGTAAAATATAAAATGGTATTCGTACATATATTATTTATTATTTATCAACAATTGTGCATGTAAATAAAAGATAATCTGCAATTATTATTGACGTTGACAACACCTGATGATGACTTTTTTAGTCAAAACCGGTTACTATCTATAATTCTCTCAGACTTTGAATTATTATATTTTTACATATTTGAATTTCTTTATTTTCTTTGTAATATTTAATTACATTTTAAAATATTATTTACAAGTTAAAATTTTATACGCCATTGGCTTTTCTATGCACGTACCAACTAACTTATTTTTAATAAATATTATTAATTTGTATAAAAATACGTGTGATTTTATTTATTTATATGAATAATTGTAAATAAATCATAAATATCTTTTAAAACATTTTAAAACTTTTTAAAACAACAGTACCGATATGTACGAAAACTTAAATGTAAACCAATCGCATAAAATTAATTTTAGCATTGTATGACACAACTTAGTGTACAAATCACAAATGACGTGATACGTAAAATGTAAAAAAAACGAATATATTCCATATCATCTATTATAACATTGAATATACGAAATAAATACTTGTAAAAATGTTGAAGAAAAATAGTATACCATCAAATTTCTAAACTTTTCTTTCACAATTATTAACTACACAACGCCCAACAATTTTCGAAATGGAAAATACTATGAAGTTTAAAAGTAATAACATATAGGTTTTTCTGTCACCTATATAGAATCAAAATCCTCTCATCCGTTTTAACAAAAACTTTAGACCATTTCTCACTTCCTACATTGGAATACCAGGAATTTCTGTAAAAAAAGACAATCCTTACGAAGTTAATCAGATAGAAACTAAAATAAAATGAGTAGGATAAGTTGAATGAGCTGTGCATCAATCTACATTAACAATTTGGCAATCATGAGTCCCCAGTTAATTTTTCCGTTTTTTATTTGAATCTGAAACTATAAAAATTAGATTTGGGTTGGTACACGTTGTCAAAAAATTACAGTCATAAAATTTATGATATAAATCACGTAATTATTAGTTCAAAATATTTTAAGTGTCTAAGAGGACACGTATACGTATGGTAACTTAAAACTTGCGAACGAGTTTCTGCACATATAATAACGAACAAAATTACAAGATTGTAAAATACTGTGAGATTAATTTGTGGGTAAAAATATAATTATTACTTTGATTACATTTCAAATGTTAATATTATGTTATTTTTGTGTTATTAGATCCACTTAACGAATTTCTAAATACATTGAACACCTTGTACCTATACTTTGGTGCGTTCACTCAACTATGGATATGACTTGAGCATATAACTGTATTAAAAGAATTAATATTGATTCTTTTTAGCAGGTTTATCCGTGAAAAACAATAAAACCATTGGTAATTAGTAATATATATGATATGGTTGATTATTTATGAAAAAAAATATTTATTTGTTTTGTGTTCTTTTTGCTAACTATATTTCCTCAATTTTTATAAAAACTTTTAACATTCTGAATTTATTGAGCTCGAGTAAATATTGATTGATTTTATATACGTCAATTATTTTCATTAGTTTATTTTCTGTTATCAACAGAAGAAAAAAAACGCAAAAATACATATTTTAAAAGACGACAATTTTTGTTTTGACAGAAAACGTGCTGATTTTTTTTATATCCTCATAACTTTTTCCGATATTCCTAAAAAACCGCAATACATAAAGCAAATACCATAAAATTAATTGCAAACTTGACATTTTTTTATTTAGTTATTGCTTATAATTTACAGAAAAATTATTTATAGACTATTTATATTGATCGATTTCAAAATCAGTAGAAAAAAATATAAACATTAATCACTGTTGCATTTTAATTAACTTTAATTTTGTAATCGCTTATAAAATTGTTATTGTTATTTGTCAGTTCATAAATCAAGAAATATTAGCCAAGAATGTACATCTCATGTATCTACTATAAATACGAGTATTTGTGTACCAAAAACGTATTTAATACGCGTGTGAAATAAAATAAACCTATATTACTACGGGGGTGTTAAATCTTATTCAAACATTAAACAATAAAACTTATGTTAAAATTTTATTTGTAAATCGAAACATTCAAACTTCATGTTATATCTTATGTACAGCTTAACAAAACGTTTAGAATTGTTTTGCTAAAATTTATAAATTTTTGAGCTTATTAGTTATCAATTTGCTGCAATCAAGTAGAATAATATTTTCGTGTAAAAATTAAATTTATATAATTAACAATGTCCCGTTTCATTAAATATACAATACTTTAGTCACTTTTACAAATACTTAATGGTAAAAATGTTTTGTTATTGTTTTCAATGTATAAAATAAAATGTTTTTTCTTTTTATAGAAATGTTACCGTTGCCAGGTATACTTATGTCAGCAATATGAATTTCTTTTAACCGTTAAATCATTATACTTGTGCTATATTGCAGACAGTTGATTTATTAACATTGATTAAAGTTTATCAAGGGTCATCGTCACAATAGATTTTAAGACATAAATGTTTTTACAGGACGATTTTTGAAAATATTTTTTTTTAAAGAAATAATTAATTACAAGTCAACTATTGAAATTACGACAGTATTTGTTCCATTTGAAATGGCCATAAAATTATTGAAACTTATTTATTTGCCAAATCATTTTGTAAAAACATGTGCTTATAGATTCTTGTCTTTTACTCAACAATGTTGGCTCTAAGCCTAACAGGAAAATCATGGACACACAAAATGATGGTTTCCAAAAAATAAATGTTTTGGCGTGACAAATAATCCATTTATAGTATTAAAATAATGATGAATCGCTTCCGAATAACTAACGCATGACGAATCTTGATATTATAATCACGAGTCTAGAACCGTTTTTAGACCGAAAATTGAAAAATACAAACTTAGTTGTATCAAAAATTCCGTGAACATCGAAGAACAATATTAAACGATTTCCTCATATTTCGTTTGTAAAATAAAATACACAAACCAAAGTAAAAATAAAACTTAGAAATATAATCACTGTACCTAATTTTATTTTACGATAAGTAGGTACAGTTTCCCTTGAGTTGGAATATTTTTTATCGACACGATTATTATATAACTATAAATATTTGACGCGTGAAAACTAAAATGAATTGATAATATCTAAGATTAGGAGCTAGTTTATTAAATAAATGTTGTTGAGAAAACTGTGTGTGTACCCAAGATTTTTTGTAATAAATCTTATCAATACATTCTGAATAAACTATTCTGTTTACTTTTCTTATGGAAAAAAAAAAAAAAAAAAAAAATGTTCATATTTTTTTATTGTAGTTAAAGATCTATTTTGTACATAACTAATATCTGATGGCTCCCCCTCTCATCACAAGCATGCTTAAAGAGAGGGGTAATCAGCTCAGTTTATATAATTAATTATACCTATTATTTGTTGTTCACATATATCTTTATGTATCTTCATATATATGTATCTATGCTGAATAAATTATTATTATTTTATTGATCGTTAAAACAAACTTAATAACCTAAATTTTCATAAAAATTGTTATGTTGTTAGAAATCTGTGCGAGTTGTTTTCTCTGGATAAAAATTGGCGGAAAATATGTAGAGGCTTTATTGTCCTTATGGATAAAACATTTGGCTTTTTTTATTATGTTTGATAATTTTATAGTTAAATATTCACGATTCATTTAGATGATGATTGTTTATTTTTTAAGTATATGTGATATGACTGAAGAGTTCAATGGCAGAAAATTAACAACATAACTTGTAGAATGAGAACAGTCTCAATTGTGTTTTTAATAGGAATAACATAATTTTTTAATTAAGTAATAAATTTACGGAATTGTAAGCTTCATTACGATGTATTTGCTGTTCTTTGATAAAAAAAAATTGAAGTAAAAGAATGACGATCACAAAATATGATAAAGTTTGTAGGTACGAAAAACCTTTATATTGTAGTACTACTCTGACGTTAAAATATATTGGATGTGTTAATTTTACATTATTAATTTCCTACAATGTAGAATCAGCCGTAAAAGTGTTATCTTCGAACTCAAAAGAATCTACTGCATCTCAAGTGAAAATTTTGTATTATTATTGTTTTAAAATAACTCAATATACAAAATAATGCTTAAAATTTACTTAAATGTAATACGTAATTAAAACGTCCTAAATTTTCTAACAATTTGTGTAGTAATATTTTTTTTCATTGCTTATTTATATATCAAATAAGAATTTTTAACCATCCACATCCGAAACATCGGCTTACCCGAAGAAGTGACCCGCTCCAAAATCGCCACGCCAATCCACTTCTCAATCTACCTTAAGTTTACTCCGTTTCTTTTGTTCCTTCCTTCATATGCTCTTTTTTTTTTTCAATGACTTTTGTTTGCTCTTTAATACAAAAGCTAAAACCCAAAAATGTTTACTTATGATGTTTGAGTACCAACAATGTCAAAATGTATTTGTTGTTATTTCTTAATTAATCTCATACCATACATCTTAATAAGTACTGCCGATTATTTGTAAAACATTAAATATTAATGCTCTATTATGACGTTATCAAAATGATTTTTACCTGCCTAATACTTTGTGGGAAATTAGGTACAAATTAGCGTGTTTAAATTTTTTACAACTACTCTTTATACTTTTTCATAGGATGTATTATCAGTCAACTTTTTAGTTTTTGAATAGTAATTTTGAATTTTAATAATGTTATACCATGTATAATATCAAAGGATCATCGTAGTAACCAATATAAGGTTTATGTCTTCATAATATGTACGTTTGTACTTGAGCAACTTTCTTAGTTACATCAAATCTTAAACTCTTAAGAAGCATTTAAATTAAAAGAATAAAACATTTAACTGTCCGAACTCTAAACGCGTAAAACATATTTTAAAACATAGTATTTTTTTTTTTTTTTTTTTTGATACAAGAAAAAGATACATCTTCCGGCAATAAATATATTTAAATATTATCAACTGGTTTGGTTAGGAAAAACCTTGGTGAACAGTGAAAACAGTGAGATGAAAACTTTCTCTTACTTTTAAAAAATTTTAATATGCATTGGGTAAACTTATAATAATTTGCAAACGTTTTAAGATAAAAAATATACTTAATAAAAATACCGACTTCTTTATTTTAGCACTAATGACAAAGTTTCAAAAATATAATTTTACAAAAGCGACACATTATTCAAACTAGATGTTGGTATCAACGAGTTAGTTAGTATAAAGTATTGTTCCAAAAAAAAAAAAAATACTAAAACAGTTTTTCAATGTGTGTTGCTCTAATGGTAAAAGTGATGCTATAGATTTTCTTTTTTCTTAGAGTAAACTTTAACATTCATACATTTTTAACTATAACGTTATTTGTGAATTTCAGCCACAGAAAAGCTGAGATCAGAATCCAGAAGTGTGTACTTACCTTTCTAATACCGATTTAAAACCAGAAATTGTTATTCTAGCTATAAAAATTTATATTTTATGGAAGGTATCTTCAATTAATTGATGAACGTAATATTTTACATTAAGACACGTGGACCTTTTAGATTCATTTAGATTCTGTGTGTAGATGTTTTTTTTTTCTTGAAATAACTATTTTGAGTAGAAGAAGTGGTCCAATGCTGAAATGTCGTAGGAATAAAAAGTTTGAAAAGTGACCGTAAGTGGGGTTTATAAGAATTTTTTTTTAATTTTAATTATTTTTCAAGTTATTGTGTAAAACGAAAAATTTTCGAATGTTTTGCGGGGAAAAACTTGAAATATTTTGGAACAAATTATTTTGCACACTCTGTATTATAAAAATAATGAATGTCTTTTTCCGCATTTTTCTTAATTGAACACCTCTATACAAGTATTTCATATGGTATAACAATGAGGGGAAGATTATATTTTATCATTACCTAAATTAAATTTTAATTACTATTTATATGAAATTATATTAAATTTGTATATAATTAATACTTAATAATATAATGAGGGGAGAATGAAAAAATAAAAATGTTTTTTTTGATCGGATTTTTTATGTGACTTGATATATAAGTCTATAACACATTTCATCATCATTCTCTAAAAGCAGGTGCCTTGTCGTTATAGCCATATTTGGTCCTTTTTAAGTTAAGTTAAGTTTAAAAAACCTAAGTTTTTTTAAATGACTGTAGGATTGGCATGTCATCTGTTCTTGTATGTCTTGGAAGTATGAGGTCCTGGGTCTTCCTCTTGGTCTTTTTCCTTGAATCTTACCATCCAGTTTATTTGTTATGAAGTCGTTGTGCAGGATCAAGTGGCCTATTAACTTGATTTTTCTTCTCTTGATAGTCTTCAGAAGAGTTCTTTTTTCATTTATTTGTTCTAGTATTGCTTCATTGGTTTTTCTTTCTATCCAGCTCGTTCTCGTCATCCTCCGCCACATCCACATTTCCATTGCTTCAAATCGTTTTTCATATAATACAACGATGTCTTTAATTTTTAATTCATTTTTATTCCTAATTATGTACAAAGTCCAAAAAACTTTTTGCGTTAAAGTAATATTATTTTCACAAACAAAATTTTCTTGTTGTTATAAATTAAAGGGCTCAGTTGATGAACAATCTTGATAGTATTTGTTGTTGAATGACCATGATTGTAATGAAGTTGATATCAAATATGATTTTAGTATTAAACAAAGTTTTGTGAAAATACTTTTTCAATATCTATAAAATGTATAGTAAAAAGATCACAAGAAAGTAATCGAACCTTACAAAAAATAAATAACTCATTTTTGGAACACACACATAAAAAAAAAAGTATTTTTTTTGTAGATTTATAGTCGAAGCACACATGCCTAGTACATATTATAGTTTTTTTTATACTCGGAAATTGTTTTTACTCAAAATGTTACCCAAATTATTTATTTTATTTTAAAATTTAAAGTAGAATTTGTGAACTTATTTTTGTATCAAAACCTTTATATTATTGGTAAGTAGGTGTATTAAAGTTTTTTCATACCCTCAATTTGACATGTGTTTTTTCAATATCACTTGTTATGCAAACTCAAACAAATAGTTATTACCTATTAATTGTATGCTAAAAAAAGTTATGTATAGTTAAATTAATAGAATTTTAATTTTTCAATATTGTGTCATTTTATTTTTGTGATTCCACAACTAATATTACATAGTATTTGATTTTCAGAAATAAATGACAGTAGAAACATTGGTCCGTCCCATGGAAAATAAATTAAAAATAAAACCATTACAATCACTCAATCAAGGATACAAAAACTGTTTTCGCTTTCAATGATATAACGTTAAATAATTTAAAAGCTACACAATTTATAAGATTTTGACTAAGTTATTTTTAACCAACCTAATTATAATAATGTCCATTTTAAATACAAATTCTATATAAATATTCTGAGATGCATATAATATTACACGATTAAACTAAATTAAACGTGAACATTTGTGACTATTTTATTAAAAATAATATACCAGAATCACAAAATAATACACTTTTTTAATTGCGTATACGCGTATTTAGACAAACAAGTTGTCATCTTCAGCGATTACATAGCTGTTTGATGTAAGATAATACGTTTTAAATTTAATAATTTTGAATTGATGATCTTTTCAAATGACGTATCAGTTTTTACCTATTCGGAATACTAATTAACTACTGTATAAAAACAAAATAGGCTCAAAGAAAAAAAAAAAATGGTGAGAAAGAAAATAATTTTTCCATCCCCTGTTATGGGAAATATCGTTAAAACTAGAAAAATAATACAATGAAAACAAAAGTATTTTACAAAAAAAACAGATGTATTGAATCAGGCTCCTTCAATGTTTGGTCCTAGATATTCTTCAATTATAATATCTGAAGTAGAAAATAAATACGTTAAAATAATAGATTTAAAAAGTACCTGTAAGGGTAAATTTAATAGAAAAGCAAGTTCCTAATCAACTCGTCAATTATTTCACAAGATTTTTCGTCGAAGAAAGTTATAAAAGTATGAATCTTTAAACTAATCAACCCAAAGAACGAATGTTTATTGCAGTTATATCGTAATTTTAATTTTAATTTAATTTTTAGGTTTATATCAGGTATAAAACGTTTGTATATGGTAGATATTTTAAACAAAAACCGAAACAAGAAGTTGCATCTCCAATACAAAATTATAAACCAGAATCGAACCACTACATTTAATAATAGATTTGTATGCATAAAAGTAGGTTGTTTTTTGAATTTCTGGTTCCTAAAAAACCATAAAACCTAACTTCAAAAAAATTAAGAATAAAAACCTGTGATACCTATATGAGAATACTATGCAATTTAATCTCTTCATAATCAAAACGGGCCAATTTTTAAATTGCTCCGATCGACTTGAAATTTATATATGTATATCATTTAGAAGGCGTATTATGGTTCCGCTGAAATTTCAATCGATCATTTTTGAGGGAGTTATGCTCCGATTTTAACGTACGACACCTCAAAAGATAGATAATTGATCAGAGATAGTCAAGTTAAAATTGCGCATAATCTAACGTAAGAGTTTCTATTTTGATTATACTTAATTTTTGCCGAGTTATTTTAATTTTAACTTTAACTTTTTAGGGACGCTTAAGTTCTCGACCGTCACTCCGTCAAATGTTACCCACGCGACCTAGAGTGATCCCGGTTTTTTTTTTAATCGTGTTTTATCACTGTAAACGCTATTTCCATTTCTATTTTACCGATCATCCGATGACGCCCGCAATTTAATGTTATCACAGAATCTACGCGATAACGTACGTATCAGACCACAGATTTATATTACAGGTATTAATATTAATTGTAGGTACATTTGATATATTTATATAGGTACCAGGATAATATTATAATTTATAATTTTTTAATAGTATGTGAGAACGCTGAACGAGTATATGTATGTGCAATAATTTGCTTCAGGACCTGTGAAAGGGGTGGGGGGGGGAAGGACGAAAATTATTTTATGTTCATAGTTCATCACGTCATAAATAATGCTATCTAATGAAATCAAAACGCAATAAATCTTAGGCCCGTGAACAAACAATTAATATTTATGTTCTAAAAGTTGTATGATTAAATTCTTCGGGTTAGGTAGTAATTTTTGGTTTCTATGACCTTTCGAATTTTGATTGTTTTAAAAAACTAACCTTCGGAGAACTAAAGTCAGTACCAAATAAGAGCGCACCGCGTTGGCGCAACGAAATGAATCGCGGAGCGACGTCCGGACCCCCCCAGCAGGCTCTATTCGCTCTGCCATTGATCGCTGTTAGTCGGTCGTGTTCTATAACTAAAAGATTTTAAAAATTGTTAGTCACAATTTTTTTTATAGTCGTTTTAATTCTGAAAAATGGCTGAAATTTGTTATTTTTGTGATTTATTATTTGAAAAAAAATTGTAACTTACACAATTTTATTATTTAAGAATTAAAAATTTAATATGTTATGTAAAACAAAAGTTGCTATATGTATACGAAATTTTCAAAGAAATCGGCTCAGTAGTTTTCAAGAGCGTACAAGAAAAGTGTTGATAAAATGTTGCGTCACACTATATATTTTGTTCGTCGACTGGGTGCCGCGCTGGTTCGAATCCCACTCCCGGAAAGAAGTTTTTTGCGTTTTTTTCATAGTATTTTTTTTTATTTTCAAATCTTGTAATTAACATTCAATCCACATTCCATTGTCCTATCGAGCTGAAATTTTGCATACAGCTTTGTTTAGGATGACAATACGTTACGGAAAAGTCAGTAAAGGGAGACCCTAGGGGCTATGGTTAGATTTTTTTTTTTTTTTTTTTATCACATTTTCTAGTAGAAAAAATGCTCCAATTTTAACGTACAACACCTCAAAAGATAGATAATTGATCCGATATGGTACTTTATTTGAAACGTTGATTATTTTTAGGTTCTGAGGGAAAAACGAAAACGATCAAATTCCCAAAAGTGCTCCGTTTGTCTTGAAACTTATATGTGTCATTAAAAAGAGTTTAACGAGTTAACTGCTTAGTTTTCAAACTATTTTGATCATTTTTAAGGTTGTAATGGAACTTGGGGAACAAATAATTACGGGAATCGTGTTTTTTCCACATCAATTTAGATTTTTTTGATCATAACATGCAAATTAAAGATTGGACAAAGCTGAAACTTTTACTTAATACCCAAATAGGAATGATACAGATTTGACAAAAGTATTTATTGTTAAATTCGATTTTACCACGACATATACTAGACAACTGAGCTCGCTCAGAATCGTATTTTCGAAGGCAATGATTTATCATTGCTTTCAGAAATTAAATAATGCGTTTAAACCAGATTTTCTAAACTAGTGACCCACCCAAAGAGTAGTTGCTACCCCGTCAAACTACTAACGTGACCTAGACTGATCCCGGCGCTTCTTATTTTTATTGTAAATTTTCCGAATTTGAACTCTAAAATTTAAAAAATACCATCAAAATTCATAGTCTTTTCATTGAAGAAACTAACTTTGAAAATTGTAGCATTCTTTCTGAATAAAAATTTCATCAAAAATCTTAAAACTTCAATCTTTTGCCGTAAAATTCTCCAAAGTTCCCAAATTTTTGTTTGCTTTTGGGTTAATAATATTTCAAAAAAACTTCAACCAAAGTACCACTGATGTCATAGCATTAGAGTTACTGACTTTGGAAATCAATACATTCCTTCTTTACGGAAAGTTGTTGACGAAAAGAAAAAAAACAATTCATTCCTCGTCAACGCTCAGAATCTAAAATTGTTGTAAAAACAATACAATCCACACCACGCTCAGAATCTAAAATAAAATTAAAGTATATTACCTGATGAAAAAATGGTTTAAAAAAATATGGTTTTGGTAATATTTAATTGCATTCGATATCTTTTTAGTTTTTACACATATTTAAAGTACTATTTTATGTAATTATTTCGTTCAATATATTAATTTTTGAATTTTCTCTTATAATTTTATAATGCTCATAAATAATATTTTACGCAGACATAAAATAAACAGTAATGTTCTTTTAATAGTTAAACTGTTTAAATACGCGTGCACGTTATTATTTCTATGACCTATAAATTTGAAACTTTATAGACAAAATGTGTTTATAGACAAATTATTAGTTTGCAATGCACGTTACACATAAACATTTTTTTTTTTTTCTATAACTAAACCCGGAACAATGGTATCATAGTTTGATTTATTTGAATTTTAAATGTACGTCGATACAAAAATTTCTCAACTGAAATATTCCGAGCATCAAGTTCTTTTAGTATTTAAGTGCATTCATCTGATTCATATTAGTCCATGATCACACCACGTCTCTAGGCTTTGAGGTTCATAAAAAAAAAAAGAAAAAAATGTGGTCTCTTTACACAACCACAATAATTTTGCTAAGTTTTAGTTTGGTACTAAACGAGGCATGCCAAGGTAAAACACTACTTACTAAAATTAATGTAACTAGAAATATTTTGTTACCTACCCTCTATTACTTTCACATAAAAGTGTATTCAGGAAAAAAGGTTCTTTTTTCACTAAAGAGGGATTGATTACCTAGTGTTTAAACGCTTTAAACAGTATAAATAGTATAATAATTTTAATATTTACGACCAACAACATATGAGTGTGTATAGTCTGACGGATGTTGAACTATTGTTCAACACTCAGACACACTGCGTACAGTAAGGCCAATGCTAATATGGCTGCTCTCTAACTACTTCTAACCCCTACCTCAATAAATAAATCATTATAAAAATCATTCAACCGACTTGATAATGTTTTTGTAGTGCGGAAAAAAATGTAGTCATTATGAATTTTGGGCGCCAGTCTTAATTAATTTAAGACATAATAATTGTGACAAATTCACTACCTACAGTGTCAGTTGTAGGCTGGTGATGAACTTAATTTGCGTGTGAGCATAAAAGTATGTGAATATCTATAAGTAATTATATGCATGCAAGTTTTGCTTGGTTATATCTTGACGTCCAATGTTGGCCAATGATAGGCGATTTCTGTTTAAAATAATAATATATGTAAGTCAAGTCACGTCCACACACAATCCGGTTAAAATAATATATAAATTTTATACGCGTAAATATGTTTATGATGCATGCATATAATCTTACATGTCTTAAATCTTATGCGTATAACTATGTTTATATTTACATTGCCAATGTTAACATCGTGTGTAAATATCAAGTCTTTCCAATCATTATTTTGGGAGTTATGACCAATTAACAAAATTAATTTTGTCAAAAACACGTTTCCCGTACTTTTTTCCGGTTTTTCTTAATTTTTTTTTTTGTTTTTTTTGAAGAACTTTTTTGGAATTGAAAATTTTAAAAAAACATAATCAATAACGCACCAAGAATATAAAATTTTCTACCGGACAATGGTACTGTTATTGTAGATCGGAGCAATTCCCTAGGTGCTACACGTGACACAGACACAAAAATAAAAAAAAAAAAAAATACACGTCTTTGTAAAATCAATAGCTTCCTCGCTTCGCTCAAAATCTAAAAAAAAATTATCCAGATCAATCAAATTTTTCCGTTTGAAAAAATGTATTCTAATTACGTACTTTTATAAAATAGCGACTATGTAACGTTTTAAATACATACATTTTATATTTATTGATACCTACTATCAATTTTATATATAAATTAAACTGAAAAGCAAATTTGTAAAATTACGTATCATTAAAATGTGTTGGTATTAAAGAAATTATTAAGTGCTACCAAAGGTCTAATACTTGACGTTTGTTGATATAATCTTAAGTGTGGAACCATTATCAGAACAAAAATTAGTTACAAATTTAGTTATATCAAAAAATCTATAAACGACGTCAACCCTTAAGTATTTTCATATCCGATGACATAATATTATTATTGTTGTTGTTTACAGCTGTTGCTTTCGTAAATCATCCTTCAAGATCGGGTGGAAGCACTATGAGTAATAAACATTAATATAACTATACTCTAAATACTGTTAAGGCTTACTACTGATCTTTTCCTATCGGCTGGATTTGTAAATAATTGTAAATGCATATTTCTGCTTATCAAAAAAAGAGCTGTAAGTATCATTGGCAAACATTTATCATAACTGTGATTTATTTTTAGACAAACAAATTTTGTGAGAAACGCAATTTTACTATTCAAAATTTGAAAATTTATAATTTTTATGAAAAACAAAAATCTTTTACCGCAAATTTTGAATCGATCCTCCGTGGACCAGTTCCGAATGCGTATAAAATATATAGTATTGATAAAACGGTGTTATTTCGGTTATAAACATATAATATAACATGGAAATAACGCGCTATTAAGTCATTAACACTTTAATAACGCCACCATTTGTCGTCTGAATAATTTAAAAGGTTCACCTGTATAAAGTATTAATTTTTTAAATGTGGGACTAGAATTTCGAATTTTTCGATCAAGTTTAAGCCTGCTATTTTTAAATGATTAGAACAATCAAGTTGGTTTTTTTTTTGGGTTATATTTAATACAAATACTTTAATTTTCTAGTAAATGTTTTAAAATTTAACACAAGGACTGTAACGTAAATTTCCGTTCGTTATAAAAATATTTCAAAAAGCGTTAGACATCTTTATTTTTCAGCCGTTGAAAAATTTACAGAAATTGGTCATAACTGTGATAAATTTTTTTGTAAAAATATCATCACAAACTCATTCTGATTATTTAAGATGTTAAAATCAAATATATTTTTTTTAAATCAATTTGCTATTCAAAAATTTCGAAGAAAAAAGAATCCGTCCAGTTGTTTCCAATAGCACACAAAAATAGTATTGATAACATGGTGTTTGTACTATGAAATACTATATCGGGAAATGTACATTTAAATGGTAATAATTATGACTAGAATAAGTGTCGAACTGAAATAAAATCTTTATATAATGCTTGAATAATTTTTTTTTTTTTTTATGTGTACAGATTTTGGAGTCTTCTGGCAGTTTTTAGCCGTGTTCTAAAAACAGGACATTTATAATTTTTCGTTAGCTTTTGAAATTCTTTGTTGGACTCCTCGGTAATAGAATTAAGATTATTCTCTCGTGCTATTAACATCAAATGATTAAAAAAGATTATTTTAATCAATCAAAACCAACGCAGACTGAAAATAATATGTTTTAATAGTAAAATAAATTACTTTTTCCGTATTCAGTGTTTTCCTGCATATAATTTAATAAAAGTGAAATAAAATAATTGTGTTACACGTCATTTTTTTTCGTGTGCAGTTTATATATTATTACAAATTTAACGTACAACTTCTAATTAATCTCTCCAAAACAATCACCACCAAGGTCATGTTTACAAAATGTGCGGCTATTTTTTCTTTAATTTTCGACCAAATCAATAAATTTAATTTGATTTATTTTTAGATCAAACTATAGCTGTCTTTTCCCGGTGTTGCCGGTGTATTACAATTTGGCCGTGTGTGATTAACATAAAATTATTACCGATATGAATACTTGCTACTTTTGATCAAGTATAATAATGCATATTGTAATCCATTTTTCATTTTGAATCAATACACTAAATATTATTCATTTTTACCTCCCTCCTTTCAGTCCATTCACAGGTTGACTTTCAGTAAATGAAGGCGAAAAACATTCTATAGTTCTGTAACGGAATGTGAACTATATGCCAAGTTACCAAAAAAAACGTTTTTCTTTTCATTTTTACCTCCTTACTCACTTTAAATCATTTCAACGCCGTCATGGATTAAATTTATGATAATCCTTTCATAGCGGATGCCGACGTCATAACACTAGCTGTACGAAAAATTTTAGCACGATCCGTCCAGTGGTTTAAGCTGTACGTTGATAGATCAATCGGTCACATTTGCCTTTTGTAGATACTATTAAGTGTTAATATTGTAATATTCGTAGCCCATAAATGCATAATTCTTACATAGTCAATATTTTTTTTTTTTTTTTTGGATAGAGCAACGCAAAAAAACACCTGTTTCAGGATTCTTGGAAAATAAATCAGGTCAGAGTTAAAGCTGTTTACGCACAAACTACGATTAAGATTGTTAATTTTAGATAATCACATAAAAAGACTAGACATTTTGCAATTAGTTAGAATGATGTTTTGTGTGTGAAGTTAGATTTAAAATCAGCAATGTTATCATAGTTTTCCATTGTTAACAAAAAAATATTTTATCAGTTGAGTACAAGTTATTACCGTTATACAACATAAAAAAAATCGAAAATGTTAAAACTTTTAGTGCATTTTTTTAGACAGATAATATTCAAACGGTGCTGTAGTAAATTTCTAAGTAAAAAAAAAACTTCTTTGGCTATAAAGAAGTATCGATTTTTCCGACGATGGCATACTTGAAACTAGTTTGCTTTAAAAGTTTTCTTCTAAAAAAGAAAATAGCAGTTAAAATAGTCATCATTATTTTTGGAAGTTTATCAACCAAATGAATAGAAGTTCCCGAGAACGGATAAGAGTTGGTCGCTGATTTGTTTCATCTTACAGGCAACAAAAATATATCGATCATTTCTGAAAGTTGCCGACAAAATGTACGTATATTGCGTGTTAAAACTAAAGATTGTCGCCCAAATTTTGAATTAAAATTTCGTTAAAGTAAACATTGGTAAGAAGGTCTTTTAGAAAAATCGGAGACTCTCAAACTTCATGCATATCCCACATTTATCCTAGGCGTAATTTTCCGACTTATGCAGTGAACCAATAACAGTTTATTTGTTAAATTGTATTGAAAAATCCGTAGATAATATTATAATATTTCAAATATTGACTAGATACTCTACAATTTATTTTTTGAAAGTTTTTGAACGTTGCGGAATTAAAATTAAAAACAAAAATGTGTTTCCATCAGTAATCGGAAATCTACTGTTTTAACAAAAACATAAAATTACATCATTCAAGCCAGTGACTGCAGCCAAAGCTGTGACACGTTTACGACTGATATATTGCCTCACTGAAGCTTACTGGAAATCTTTTTTTTTTTCGTTAGAAATGATTTATAATTAATCGTCATTTACAAACTGAATATCAGAAGACGTCAAATCACACATTTCCACATTATCTACCCATTTAAGTTAGTGACTCTCTTCTCGTTATATAATTTTTCTCTAAATAATATTAATATCTGATAACATTAATACAATAGTGAATATAATGTGTTTTATAAACTATTGATATGATTTTGCTGTTTCCTACTGATCTAATTTAGTTGAATACTCGTGTATGGATTAATGCTTACTATAACGTTATCCTATAGTAATTGTCTAACAAAATTTTAATATAATATTTGTACATACTTGTTGTTGATTAACTTCTATATCATTACTGTTTCTTTTGATAGAAATATTCAAGAAAAAACCCGCTGGAAGACGCAAGAAACATGCTTCAGGTTATAATGATAAATTTGGATAACTATCGTAGTAGACAATAAATCATTATTTTATTTCTTAGAAAGATTTTCAGATAGCATCGCATTATATTCCATTATTATCAACTCACTATTGCGTTTTGATATTCATTTTGGTTAAACAATCTATATTATTATATATTAATAGATGAGTACAATATTATACTACAACAGTTTGACAAAAATCAAAAAATCTTAGCATTTTAAACAGATTTCCCTTTCGATTTGGGGTGTCTTAGACTATTTTTGTAACAAATTATTACGATATTCTTAAATCCTCAATAGTAAAGCAACAGAAGAGTTTTCCATTTTAACAGTTAATTTGTATATTATTTTAATGTCGCGATTCATAAAAACAGATTTTGTATAAGTTATAAATTAATATAGTTTTCAATGACAAGAAAACATAATTTATTGATTTTTCACTTCCATCGTTGTTTGAATTTATAAGTTTCTATTACACTTAACTTAAATTTTTTGTGTTTTTTTTTTTATTATTATTAACTATCCTGATGTATATAACATAACTGTACGCCCTTGTGGAGGTCTAGGGTATTATAATAATATGTTTAATGTTGATCGTATCAAAGTGTACCGATTTTAGCTTGTTTTCAACAACAACAACCAACAAGAATTTATAATATGTAAAGGCACATACATTTAGCTTTGAAATAGAAAATTAGATCAAACACCTTGTCAATAAGGAGCAAAATAGTTTCTCATTTTTCTTGTCTCAATTCTTGATCCATCTGAATGCATGGCAAATTTCAAGAAAATTCTATCTAAAATATATTTTTTCCCAGAAAAAAATTAACGTTTTGTCGTATTCTAAAAGTACATAGCAATCAGTAAGTTAGTGGTAATTGGCTTTTTTTATATAAGTATGTATATAAATGCAAAAGTAATGATTCAGAATGCGCTCAGTTAATCCATACACAGGTACCAATTATTAAAGATATTTTAATCATAACATTTTAATAATCATTTTGAAAATGATGAAATTATCATAAAATTTTCATGATGTAAGCAAATCATACTTATTCTAACAGTAGAAAAAATTATCAACTCATTTTATTCAGTTAAAAAAAAAAAAATATTTTTTTTTAATTTTTTACAGTTGAAACAAAATGTAAACAAAAAAAATAACAATAAAGTAGGAACGTCTAAAACGAGCTGTGCAAAACAACATTTCAACCTATGTTAGAAAAAAAATATATCGAAAACACGTACTAATTTTTTTAGGTGTTATGTTCAAAATTATGATAAACTTTGACACTTATTGTAATACGTTACGAATTTCCTAAACATTGGTAAACGTGGTTAGGTAGATAGATATATTAGGTATATATATTAGGTAGATGTTGGGTAGATATATTTTGAAAATTTTGGAGCTTTAATTTGACGCAATCAAAATGACTTAAAAAATTACAATAAATTTTTCTTTTCTTCAAAAAAACTTTTGTGTTTTCTTTTGTAAAAATAAACACGATTATAAATTGTATGAGAAAATGGTTTTTGCCAAATGATTTTCAAATAAAGAATGTGAAACATTGTGGGTATACTATTAAATATTTTTAAGTAAACGAAAAATATCACGTTTGATCACAAAAATAGAATTAACAGTTTTTATACCGTTCCGGCATACAGGGTTTAGGTATTCTCTAAATAAAACGGAAAAAAATACATTAATTGTTTGCACTAAAACACATTTTTCAGTGATAAAAACACCATATTCTCGTTTATTTCAATTCGGAAAAAATATGTTTCATTGGATACAAAAAAATTAATATTATTAGAAAATTATTACTTTTTTCATTTCGAGTGTAGCAAAAAACTATAATTTGTTTAAATACGTTGATTTTAGATTTTGGGCGATGCGAGGAAGCTATTGATTTTACAAAGAAGTGTGTTTTTTTTTTTTTATATTTGTGTCTGTGGCACGTGTAGCTCCTAGAGAATTGCTCCGATCTTCAACAACAGTACCACTTTCCGGTAGAGAATTTTATATCCTTGGTGCATTATAGATTGTATTTTTTTTGAAATTTTCAATTCCAAAAAAGGTTCTTCAGGAAAAACAGAAAAAAGGTTTAAGAAAAAACGGAAAAAATTACGGAAAACGAGTTTTTGACAAAATCAATTTTGTTAATTGGTCATAACTCCCAAAATAATGATTGGAAAAATTTGATATTTTCACATGATATTAATATTGGTAATGTACAGGTGTGAGGTAAATTTCAAAACATTTCACATATTTTTGAGCTAAATATAGAACTTTGAAATTTTCAAAAATTTCCAATTTTATTGTCATCTAATTTCAATAAAAACTTAAATTTTCCAGAAAAAAATTTGAAAATTTTATACAATGTTATTAACACACATAACTGTTCGTAACTAAAAGATTTTAAAAATAGTTAGTCACAATTTTTTTTTATAGTCGTTTTAATTCTAAAAATTGGCCGAAATTTGTAATTTTTGTGATTTATTTTTTGAAAAAAATTGTAACTTACACAATTTTATTATTTAAGAATTTAATATGTTGTGTAAAACGAAAATTGCTATAAGTATACGAAAATTTCAAAGAAATCGGCCTAGTAGTTTTCAAGTGCGTACAAGGAAAATGTCGATAAAATGGTGCGTCACACTACACATATTTGTATTCTTCGTCGACTGGGTGCCGCGCTGGTTCGAATCCCACTCCCGGAAAGAAGTTTTTTGCGTTTTTTTCATAGTATTTTTTTATTTTCAAATCTTGTAATTAACATTTAACCCACATTCCATTGTCCTATCGAGCTGAAATATTGCATACATCTTTGTTTAGGATGACAACACATTATATATAAGTCAGTAAAGGGAGACCCCGAGGGTCAGGGTTAGTTTTTTTTTTTATTTTTGTGATCACTTTTTCTAGTAGAAAAAATGCTCCAATTTTATCGTACTTTACCTCAAAAGATCGATAGTTGATCCGAGATGGTACTTTATTTGAAACGTTGATTATTTTTTGGTTCTGAGGAAAAAACGAAAACGGTCAAATTCCCAAAAGTGCTCCGTTTGATTTGAAATTTATATGTGTCGTTAAAATGGGTTTAACGAGTTAACTGCTTAGTTTTCAAACAATTTTGATCATTTTTATGAGAGTAATGGAACTTGGGGGAACAAATAATTACGGGAAACGTGTTTTTTCCACATCGATTTAGATTTTTTTGATCATAACATCCAAATTAAAGATTGAACCAAGCTAAAACTATTATACAGTAGTATTTATTGTTAAATTTGTTTTTACCACGTCGTATACTAGACAACTGAGCTCGCTCAGAATCGTATTTTTAAAGGCAATGATTTATCATTGCTTTCAGAAATTAAATAATGCGTTTAAACCACAATCTCTAAACTAATGACCCACCCAAAGCGTAGTCGCCACCCCATCAAACTACCCATGCAACCTAGACTGATCTCAGTGCTTTTTTTTTCTCTATTATCAAAGGAATGAGTAGTGTGTATATTCACAGTAAGCCTATAAGTAACCAAGTTTTTAATAAAAATATTGTGCCAAACTTTTGGAAAAGTGTACAGAATTGGGAAGTTTTTTTTTAAGTCATTTAAACTTTTTTCTTTTTTTTTAATCATGGGTTGTAACCACACACCTGCAAACAAACAATGAAAAATTTGCGTGTACAGTTTAATAGCGTGGATCATTATTTTGGAAGATGAATTTAAAAGTCGTATACATTCAATTCGAAAGGAATTTTAACTTGCTAACAAAAATAATGGATCCGAGCGGCGAAGCTTTTTTTTCAATTGTACTAATTTTGTTTATTTAGTTTTACTTTGTATATATACATATATAGTATGTACCAACTATGATGATTCAGACGTATTCTTTGAAAATTTTTTGCCAAAAAAAACAGGTTTTCCAATAATTTTAAAAATCATATCTCAACTATAAAAATAAAATGTAAAACGAGAACTTCCTATAGTAGGTACAGGTACATACTTTACTTTATATTATTTTTAGATGGTAAGAAATCTTCATCTATCGGACAATTTAAACGATTTAAATTTTTGTTTTGATAACGTACAAATAGATATGATCAACTATAATATATAGGTACAGCCAAAAAAATTTGGTTGCTTATTTAATCATATTTTATCGTGAAAACTAATGTGTCAACACGATAAAATCGGTGTAGGTATTAAAAGAACCCAAACGCTAATGTAATAAATTTAAGTAATTCTTATACTTTTTAATGTCAATTGTAATTTTATGTTTGATCTATAATATAATTAATATATTATACGATACAAAAAACTTACAAGTAAGGTAAACTTACGCAACTTATATTTTTAGACGATGAAAATAGTGGTAGTGATAAACATGAAGACGAAGAAAAAGGTTAGTAGGTGCACAAATACCTATCAAACAAAATAAAATATTTAAGAACGAAATTGTAATTTATTTTTAACTGTGTAACTGGGAGGCCGGATTTAGGTTTAGGAAGCCAAACAAAAAGTGGATGCCCTATGATAATCTCTGCTTATCCCGATAAGACCCATAGTCTTTGTCGGTTATAGATTTTTTGATACAACTGCTTAAGTTTGTATTTTTCCAATTTTTAATCTAAAAATTATTCTAAACTCGTGATAATATTAAGAAACGTCCCATATTAATCATCTGGAAGCACTTCATCATTATTTTAACAGTATGAATGAGTATTTAGTCAGACCAATACATTTTGTTTTTAAAAACATCGTTTGGTATTTCCATGATTAATATTTCTTTCGTAGGTTTACACTTTAGAGCCAAAATTGATAAATCAAATTAGAAACAAGAACCTAAACACAATTTTTACATGGTGATTTTGGAAATAAATAAGTTTTCATAATTTTTAAGACGCTTAAAATTCAACAAATATCGTCATAACTTCAATATTTCATTTATTACTTATTGCTTTAAATAAAAATATTTTCAAAAATCATGTAGTTAAAACATAATAAACATTAGACCGAGGTCAGGACCCTTTTCGGAGTGAGAATTTGATAAGTACAACCCTATAAATCTATGGAACTGCTGAGATCGTATTTGCGTCATAAAACCAATTGAAGGCTGTAGCTTAATCTACCAAAATCGGGAACTATGGGAGTTTTTTGAATTTTTAGTGTAGTGAGCAATTTTTTTTTACCATGATATTTGTTTAAATATTATTATTATTATATTGTTTTTCTGAAAACACTCTTAAAAGGAGTAGTAATACTTGTATGCTAACGAGCTAAATAAGTTCCACAAAAAAGATAGTTTTTGGACCCTAGTAAGAACTTACTTCATTTTATAACTTTAATACTGTGTTGTTCTCATCCAGGTTTGCTCTCCGAATCGTTGGAATGTTTACAAAACTACTCTAGATAATGAACAATACAAACCAATAATATAAGTGAAGTGTAGAATAATAGGTTTTCTCATCTTGTAATTTGTAAACATCCAAAAATATAGAAACTAATCAGTAAAATGACAAACAAAATAGGAGCTGATAGAACCAAATTAAGTCTAACTCTAAATCAGTTAGTATTGGGAGTAAAAAAAAAAAAAAAAAATTATAGAATAATAGTTACATTTCTGGAAATTATTTTTCCGGAGATAGTAATAATGATTATTCCTAGGATTATTTTACTGGGATTATAATGTAGGGGTTCGGTTTTGATTGTCACGTACCCACCATTCAACTCATTCCTAAGAAACCGACACATCTCTAGATATAGTTTATTAATTAAATAAGCAGCAGTTAAAAAACATAATAATTCAACTTGGTTACTAAATATTGAAACCGAAGGAAGACGTGCTTAAAACTTGCACAGTTTAAATCAAATTTATGATTATTTTTTAGAATTATATAATTAATTTTTTCCTATTGAGAATAACAATAAAAACATAGGTTTTCGCGTTGGACATAATATTTCAAAAATATTTGCATAAATTCAAAAGCATAAGAAAAGGAGAAGCAGAAGGAAAATAAAATTACATAAAACATATTGCGCTTAATAAGGTATCTTAAATTTAAACTAACTTGGTTCGTATCGGTTGGAAATAGTAAAAAAAAAAAACATTTTTAACTTCACGCACATTTGTATTTATTTGACATACAAAACGCCATTTACCCGTCGGATTAGAGAATTTTTTCGGTTTTTAAACTTTAAATAAATCTTTTCGATCGATTACACAAACCCTTAGTCAACGGTATTTGCATTGCACGTAGTTTGCATTCCTAACTGTTATTTTAATTATTATCCAAATGTTGAACTCGACGAGTTAAATTATACAAATTAAAGAAGTTTAGCTGATTTAATGTATATCAAATTCTAGTGTTGTTATGTGTATGATAATGAAAATGGACGTGATAGAGTGATTAACAACGTCGTTGATTTTGTTAGTTACTTAATTCAAAAAAAAAAAAAAAAGGGTTTGTTATTATTAAGTGCTTAAGACATTAGATGTTTTAAAATATTATTGAAAAACATTTTTGCCATACAATATATAGTTATACCGTCAAATTGAACAATAATAAAATCAATTCATTGAGTGTACTATGTCACATTTGGAATGTCAGGATCATTTTTTTACGTCACTGTGGCCGGAGGCGAACGCAGGCAAAATTTCGGAGGTTTTTCTTTAAAAAAAAATTAAAAATAGAATTTAAATTTGTATTAAAATTTGAAAGTACAGAACATTTCCGGAGGAATTTAAATACCCTAAAAACGCTTCCTGTGTTCGCCACGTGACTGTATGATGATTAAAAACGAGGTACACACGAGGTCTAAAATTGTGTGATTTTGTAATAGTACCTACGCCAATTTCAGTTGCTATACTAAGATTAAAAAATACTTTATATCAATTGTTCAATTGTTCTAGATCTTCAAATCAAATTAAATGTGATCAATACACATAGTGAATATGCTGCAGCAGTTGAGTAAAAAATATAATTAACTCTTAAAACTCGACCAAAATTATGAAGTAAAAAACAAAGTCCGCGTGAATAGGTTAGGTTAACCTAACCTAATCTAACTCAACCTCTCTGATCACAGCGCGAAAGCGTCTCTTTTTTTCCAATTTTTGAAAAGAACCGCTAGAACGCTCAAAGATAGGTAAATTCAAAAAATCGTTATCTCCATTATCATCTCTGTTTAGGAATAAAAACTAATTTTAAAAATCTAATTTTTTTTTTTTTTCAAATAATTTTCTTATTTACGTTGGACCTTGAGACTGACATTTATGGTTTATGGCGATGAATTGAATTTAAAATCGATCAAAAGTTGTTGATCAAATAATTAAATCGTAACTTTTTAATCGACTTTTATTGGTTTTAGCCTCTTTTAATTTATTTATAATGATATTTATAAATTATTTATAATGATTTAGTTAATTTATAAATTTTATAATTAACGTTTAGAGTTATAGCCAAAATCACATAATGACTGAAACAAAAAAAAAAAACAATACTGTGTAACCGAATTTACCGATTTCCAAAAAAAGTGTTAAGTTAAAAAAAAGTTAAGAGACTTATCTGTCTCTTAACTGAAAATTGAAGGTCTTATGAAACAGTGATAATTATGTTAATCTAAAAAATTCAAAGCTTAGTGAATCGTTAAAAATTTGGAATAATTGATTTTTATATCACACGCTAATACTTAAGTCTTAAAGATTTGTGAAAATTTCAAGTCGTTCTAAGCATTTTCGAAAATGTTAATTTTTCATTTATAAATCGTGTCTTGAAAATTTAAAAATACTTCAAATAAATTATCTTCTATGGTCCAAATTCGATCTTATGAAGTACTATATGAAAGGACTTAGGTATTTCTCCGATCCTACCAATATTGAAGATAAACTCCCTAGGCTCCAAAATGTTTTGATATAAGGGTTGCAATTTTTTCCCACTTTAAGCACTGTAAATATTAATATGATTATATTTGACCAATAATTTTAGGATTGATGCATACGCAAAGTATTATATTAATAATAATTAAGGTAAGTATAATACGACGTATAACAAATTCAAGTACTACGGTAATTTCTTTTTTAACTGAATACCTGAAAATCTTTAAAGATTTGCTAATAATTAGCCCAAGGTGGATTTAAGTTTGGAGTTTTTTTTTTTTATATTAATATTTTGAATGTTATGATTTTGAATGTATGGCAGAGAGAAAGAACGATAAAAGATACAATTTTTTTTTTTTTTATATAGATATAAAGAAAAGAATGACTTCTTTTTAATAAAATAAACGAGTTCTTTTGAAGGAACTCATCGGTTTACTTTTTTAATAAAAACGTTCAAAACACTGTTGGGGACTACATTAGAAACTGGGTTTGAGTATGATATAATTTTCATAAAGTATACATGATCAACTTTCTACAGCTGTTCTTTTACATTTTGCTAATTCTAGTAAAACCTAAATTTGACTTGAGTGAAATTCAAATTAGAATTTTGTGTTAACAACAGTAGTTTATGTCTCAGTTTCGGAGAAACCCTTAACTATCACTTTCTGACTATTTACTGTCGTAGGTTTCACAAAATACTAATACAATATAATATTTAATTATTGACTGTGTTTGAAATTTATTTTGTTATTATTTAATATTATATTTTATGTTTAGAATTTTTTTTCTTTAGGTCAAAATTCTACAGTTATACAACCTTGTTCCGCTTCAACCAACATCAAATCTTAGCAACATTAATTATAATAACCTTTATAGATTTAAAAAACAAATCGAAATACTAAATAATAAATTTATTTTTCAAAGTGTTTAAAATTGTTTTTTCGATTGTAAACAAATCAAAAATTATTTATTGTAAGTCAATATAATATAATATTATATAATTTATGATTGATTCCAAAGTGTTTTTGTTGATTTTGAAATGTAAAAAGTACGTATACAATACGAACAGCGCATTACAAAAAAAAAAGTATAAAAATAAAACCGGACTACGGAGAAATATGAAAAAAATTCAGAACAAGTTTCAATTTTATTTCTTTCTACACTTTCATCCGATATATTAAATATCTCTTTCTTAGTTAATCTAAACATTACATTTATATTGTTTGTTCTAACGAAATTAATCTATTGAAATAATTGAATAGTAAAACAAGCCAAGCATCGTGCAAAATTTTGAAATTCTATGCCGATAGGAGGCGCCTTTTATATTTTATGAGCAAGTCGGGTAAAAAATACGTGATTTTTAGGCCAAACCATAGAAACCGTTACTTTTACTGGACGTTTGAGTTTTATGTTGAATTTAAGATTATTAGTCTCAGTATATTAACCTAACCTCCAGCTGTTTCTCAGAACATGTGCCGGTCTACACAATACAAACAGCACGACAATATTGCCCAGTCAACAAATAAAAACTGTTAGTATTTTTTTTCTTTTTTATAACACAAGCCACTCACAAAGTCGTAAAAAAATGAATAACCGATTCTTTTGTTCAAATCGGTCCGTTCAATTGCTAAACTACAACAATATAGTAGGTCAAGGAGTCGTGACAAAAAAAAAAAACTTACGAATAGGAACAATTTTCTGTTTCGTTATTTACATTTTCATCTGTATTTTTAACTAGATAAGTACGTGGGGGTAAAATTTAAAAAATTTTAAATTTAAACGGATTATATTTATTTTATAATCGTGAGTTGTTTTTTCTTTATGAACGAGTTTTTGACATTTCTTTTTTATGCTTACTTATTTTAATAAGTAAATAACTTTTAGCTATTAAAGTTTTGTTTTTTAGTTAAAAGATATAACATATATATTAAATAGTAGTGAAATAGTGACACAAATTAAGTGAATGAATAACGGTAATCTATAGAAACGTTACCAATTTCAGTATAAATATTTGTCATAAATTTGTTTAACCTTGTCTTAATAAGTCTGTCTTATGTTAAGGACATTTGTACTTGGAACATCAGATATATCCCTTACGGTAGGTGTTTATTGAGTCTAGAACACTTTAAAATTTATTACAAAACGATAAACAGTTTTTTTTTTTTTTTGAGCAACGTAAAATATTTCTTTTTTAGGAACGAGAAAAAGTTAGAACAAGTTCCTTTTTTAAGGTTAGAACGAGTCTGGAACTAGTTTCTTTTTTAACAAGATAAATGTTAACGAAAACTAATTCTCTTTTAATAGGAACTTTCCAAGCACTGCATATAAGCGTACTAATATATCATACATTTCTAAAGAACCCATGAGAAATCATTCACTCTGATTGACCAAATTTGGGGTACAGATAACAATTTCAAAATTTTTAAAATTTCAAAACTGCTCACACATTATTATTAATTATAAATTCTAAATTGATATTAAAACCGTTAAAATTTAAAATTCATTAAAACGTTTCTCGAAAAATAATCATCAAATATTATCTAAAGAAGCAGCGGTTCACTAGTTGTAATAAGATCTCCATTAGGTGAAATTGCTTAAAAAAAAAAGAAAATAAATATAATATTTAATATTAATTAAAGCCAGCCTAAAGGTCAAGAATCGTTATAATAAATTGTAGTATTCGTAGTACATTTTAATTAATATTGTTAAGTACGATTTTATTTACTTATTCTGTACGACTTAATAATCTAATATAATTAATAGTGATTCACATTTCATCGAATTGTTTTATTTAAAGTGATATAGGAATCTAGTTAAGTAGTTATTATTTTGTAATTAGTAGACAATCATTTTAACATTCATTATAATATACCTAAGTTTAATTCATTTTCTGTACAGTTTTTAATAGATATTAGACCCAAATGGTTAAGAATATTGACTGATAAACCTAGAAGTAGTTAATTCATTTACGCAAATTAATCAGAAAATTCAATTACAGCGGGTAAACAATATGATGACGTCATACACAAACAATAGTACTATTATTTTAAAGTTGTACGAAGATTAGTGTTGTACTTTAAAACGTATCCGTTATATATTGCTTATTCATCGTTTCATTTGTTTACGTATGACACGTAATATTTTGTTTACCAGTTATAAAAAAAAAATGATTTTTTGTAAATTATTTTAAGTCTAGTTTAAATATAGATAAGTTAGTAAAATCGTACTCAACGTTTGTACCTCGTATGATATTTCTACAAATTTACTAAAAAAAAATGGCCGGTTTGGTCGCAAGTTTTTTTTTATTTTTTTTTTTTTTTAACGATTTCACTTTGTACAGATATCTTTCAACTAATAATAGCGTTCCCCGTCTTCATTTATAGATAATGTTTGATAAGTAATTATTGTTTTTTACAAAAATGTTTTGATTTATTTCAAAAGTTTTGTTTGATTTCTCAATTTTAAATTATTACTTATTCATATAGTCCTCGTGAATACGGTTTTTTGAAATTTCGAATAGCTCGAAATCGTTGTCGGCACCTCGAATTCGGTCAATCGGAATTCAGAGAGCACGCGATTTCTCATAGGTCCTCTAGCATATATTGTGTATGGTATGTATGCGTGGGAAGACGGGTGTACCGACGAAAAAAAACTTCTACGTGGTCGAAAGAATTATCGAGGGCCGAGGGGATTTCGACACGGAGCGTTTCCACACTGTCCACATGAATAAAAATAATAATATTATGTGATCTTTATCCGGTACATCTACGTCGTTAATGGAACGGACTTGGTTAAGTGGTAATCGTAGTTAGGTATCGCGGCCGAGACGAACATTTATTATTATTTTTTTCAATACGAATACCGTCGTCAATAGTCAATCTACCTTTTCGTAGAACTCGTTTCGGTTTCGAGTGCGGCCGAATCACACGACAAAATCTATACATTAGGACGTGGTTTGGTACCTGTCCCCAAACTCACTACACGGACAAACCGAGACGGTGTTGTTCACAGGGTGTTCCGCGTCATGATCACCAAATTGTTACAGCAGTTGTGATTTCGAAAGATATTAAAAACGGAAAAAAACGTTAAAGTTGTTCTATTTCACGTCATCCACGGCTCCAAATGCGTTTGGAATATCGATTTTTAACAGCATCCTGTATACATTTTTTTTTTTTTTACGTGTTGTGTACGCATACGTTTCTATAAAATTATCTTGATGAGTTTCGTAGAAAAACATTGCGAGTGAGTAGAGGTTTGAAATTTCTTAGAAAAAAAAAAAAAATCGATATCTAGTAGCAATCTGGAGTTGTCATATCTTCTTACAACGCAGTAGGTAATTATACTTAGTGATTGCGTTGACATAGATACCATTCGCAAACTAAAATATTATAGTAAAAATAACATTTTTTAGAAATTTTAAACGTCTATGACCTGTAGAGTTTTCTATAGAAAATTGTTAATCGACCACGCGATATAAAAATAATGCGTACCCACACTACGCCCGCCTGAGTTTTAAAAGTTGTTACATAAAAAACACCAGTGTACATGAAAAAATTTTGATTTGTAATTATTGCGGACCGTAAAAATAAAATGGCTATCATACGAAAATTGTTTTTTTCTATTTTCAATCGCTGTGACATCTGACTCGGAAAACACTCTGTATATTCAGGCGTCGGTAAAAATAATTGGACAGTCTCGTCGCCAGCACTTCGTTATCTTCCCGCGTCATCAGTCTACACGTTTATTTGAAAAAAGGTTTTTATTTATTATTTTTTTTTTTTTTTCTATAGCCATTATTTAGGCACCATAATACCTACGAAAAAGTAACCCGTCGTTTGGAAAAACGTCCGTTTCTTCTTACACAAAGAACAACACTAAAACGAATGTCTCTCGGTTTTCTTAAGAAATATACAAAATTTATTACAAAAACGGACTGTATTATGGTTATTATATACCTACCGATCGAGTACGTGGGTTGGCTCACCGAAGAAGCGATCAAGGTCCGGTTCGCTGTTTGGGCGAGTTCATAAGCGAACGTGAATAGAAATTTCTTTTGAAAATAACGGTTCTTAGCAGATGTACTCTGGAAAATATAATTTGGTCGGTTTCAAAGGCGTTTACGGATCATCGTACTCGTAAAACGATAATAATAACGTGTAAATTGTAGTACACAATGGTTTTTCAAAAAATATCTTGCTGTAAAAACGAGCACAAAACGTTTACGGGCCTCAGACGAAATATCTTATAATACGTCGGTGTTCGAAACCGTTTTTGGCCGATATCCCTGGAGTTTAAGAATTTCGTTCTCAGTAACGTACGGGTTTCACGGACAGTTTACTTTTAATTTTGGTTAAATTGTTGTTAACTTGTCGCGTTATTTTCAAATAAAGATTGTCTGTTTTCTAATATGAACAAAGTCGCCTCCATATTTTATTTATACTAACATAGTAACTAAAACGCATTAACAATTATTATAATACGTTCATTCATTTTTCAGTGCCTAAATGATTAAAATACTACTTTTTTAATACAGTTAATATTTAAAAATGTTATTGATATCAGTTGAATTAAAATCAATTTACTCAAACGTTTAGAACAAAATTGTAAATTTCTACGCACCCAGCTCATATCGAATCGATTACTCTAGTTGGGTATATGCTATTGCATAATTTGTAACGATAAACGCACTATTTATTTCGTTATTAATAATAATCGACAATTTTTTAAACCGAATCAAATATAAATCATCTCACAAAGACGTCGCATTTGACTTTAAAACTTGGGGTTTTCTTTTCTTTGGATTTTTCTAATGAACCCAACCATTGACCTATGCTATTTTGCAGGTATTCTTTTATAAGTCAAAACAACTTATAACGAATTTGACCACGGTATCAAAAATAAATGTAACAAAACGCGTTTTACATTGATGGACAGTCGTTACATTTTACTGCTATAGCAGTTATATTGGAAATCGATGTCGGGGGGTCACTTTAAAATCTCCGTTATATCATAATATTACTATAGCAGTAACACAAAACCATCCAAAAATGGTCACTATCGGTATATCAGTATTATTATTATACCTCGGTTTCTTATGAAAAAAAAAAAAATTCCTGATAATATCTTAAATTTACCCACTAGCACGATTTTTTTTTACCACCATCCTATTTTATTAATTTGGTTTTTTTTTATTTTTGATAAAATAGTGTTATTTTTTGAAGGGTTTTGTAAAAAAAAAAAAAAACATACGATTAAGTGTCCATCAACGCGTTAAAGCTACAAAATATAAGAATAGGTATTGTTGAACACATTGTTTAAAATTAACTATATTGGAATAAATATTGGATATTTTTCTGTTTATAAGACATAGGTATTTTATTCCTTCGTAAAATCGGTCTACGACGTAGATTATTCGTAATCGGACGCCACTGGACACATCGGCTGCACTCGAATCATTCCGAACAGAGTTCAAAATAAAATGATGTCCACATATTTGTACATAAAGCTTTAACCATTTTTTCCTAATGACTGGGTATATTACAATACTATATCTGTATTTTGTTCAATACTCATAATCGCTATCGTAATTATAAAATAATGTTCTTTATACGCATTTCGAGACGCGTGTTCGTATTTTGATATCGGGGCATTTTTGTTCAATGGTCAATTATTGTTATTATTTTTGTGTGTTTATTCATCGTCCGTGGTTCGCCTTGATAACGCAACACGGTTACAGAGTACATAATTGTTAAAATAATTCGTTATTTTCAGATGAACAGAATTTCTTAGAACATTAATGAATCGTACTCGTTTTGATAGCGTTTTGAATAGGAAATCAAAATACGTAACACGATACGGCGGGCATGGCTCAGCGACGCTCGAGTATAATATTATAATAACATATTATACTCGATATTATAATAACAGCGTAACCAGATGTAAGTACAACGGTTAAAAATTATATTTTAATTTTACGATGTAGTAGGATAAAAGAGATCGAATAGTTTCGCTCGACGACGATTTTATTGAAATGCGTTTCACTGTTCACATTGTTTTCGATTCGCCGCTATAAAAACTTCATTTTGCCTAGATTTTTTCTTTGGATCCTTTGGGTAGGAAAAACGCTCAGACCTTTAGAGTCAATACCTCTACTGATAGGTGTACGAACTCCCGTGGTACTTAGGTCAAAATTTTTTTGGATACTTCGCCTACGTTTTGAGATACGCCGCAAAAACCGAAATTTTTTTTTTGGAAATTCTGAATAATATTACGGCGAATAGTTTGAAATTTTAAGATTAGTGACGATGTTTTCGTTTGGAAGGAATAATCCAATTTTCAAAATCGGTAACTTTTCCGATAGATTTATCGACTGTGGTGATATTTTGGTTGTAGAATTTTAAAATTATGCATACTTACCTACCCGAAAATACTCTTCAATATTATCTCGTACATAAATATTTCCATCCACAAATGACTGCAGGCCTGGTCGATATTTTAGAGATAATCAGTAACTTTGCTCATATAAAAAACAAAATAAAAAAAACTAATTTTTACTTAAAATCCAGTATCGGGTTGCATTCCGAACACGATAAACTTACCCGAATACTCTCGAAACGTTGTTTTTTTAACGCATCAAAGTATACCGTGTCGGTGTATCGAATACTTTTAAAAAAATTTTTCGTTCTCATAACTATTTAACGCCGGGTACTTGAATAATTAATTTTGAATTTATACACGGCTAGCGTATAACAATCGTTTTGCTGTGTAATCGGAACACGTGGGTGTGTAGAAAACATGTTTTTATTCATCGTGACGAGAAAAAAAAAGAAAGAAAATTCGGCGGGTAACGTCAAATCTGTAAGCGCCATCATTGCGATTTCGAGCTATTACCCGAAACATTATGACAACAACTTTTATGCGTTTGGCTCGAATTCGTTTGTGACCTACGTATTACATAAAACCAAATTTTCCAGTTTGGTTATAACAATGAAATTACGCGCATCCGTTGTAATCGATACTAAAAATATAATAACAAATAATCGAATAATGGTCCAAATGGTTTGAATTCTTCACGCGTTATTTAAATAATTGACGTTCTTCCACACGTCGGGGATACGCGGATTTTCGGGATTTTAGGACCTTAAACTGTTATTGTTGAACGTTTGGTTTTCACTAGGGTGACCGGACGTCCCGTTTAAAACGGGATTGTCCCTTTTCTGATCATCGTGTCCCGTTGTCCCGAAAAACTTCAAACGGCACGCTTTTTAGAAGATGGTCCCGTTTTAATCCCGTTATTTCCACATTTTATGAAAAAAATATCGATGCCCGAAACGAATATAAAACAGTTACTCGTATATATTTAAAATTTGTGACCACGATAGTTATAAATGACGGATAACAGTTTTTGTAGAACGTTCAAATTTATTTTTTGAAAATTGTTCAAAAAAAAGTCACAGAAAACCGGCGAGACGTATTTAAGACACTCGAAAAAATCGAAATTTCTCAACTATTATTGAATAGAGTCATTGGTTATTTCTGGAAAAAACGCGTCCGTAGAAAGAATATTTTCAATAACAAACGTATTGCGGACGGATGAACAAAACCGTTTTAATGTCGAAACCATTATTAGATCGATAATTATTTCAAAACGGCACTTTAAAAGCTCCGCCTGTTCACAATCTTATGAATTTCTTTCGAAGCGCCCAAAATTGTTGAAACTCATTGAGTTCTTCGGAAGAGTACGAAAAAAGAGTGTGGGAGAAGAAATATCACGAAGATGGTGCGATTTTCCTGATTATTGTTAAAAAAAAAAAATGTATTGTTTAATACACATTAATATTAGAATGTAAATTTTTCTGATCGTTTAAAAAACTATAATAGTTTTTTGAAACATTGTGCTGTTTTCAACGAATAATAAAAAGAAAATATTCCTAAACGTTTAAACGCTCTAGCTGTTTAGGGTTAGTTTGCTCAAAAAGTATTGAGAAAATAATTTTACTCTCCATAGTTGTGTGCATACGCGCGAGTGTAAACGGACGAAGGTTTTTGCTTTTCTTTATCTTCTCAACGACCACGTTGCCCTAGTTTTTTTACCAGGACCGTACACGCAAAGCAACAACCATTGGCCAGCCGCCGTCAGACCCGCGTGTTCTGGACCGATCCGGGGGTTTTTATTTTAAACGATAACTCGGGTCGCGCCGTCCATCCGTTTGACAACAGCGTTATTACTTTCCGACGAAGTAGAAGGAGACGCACTCTCTCTCTCTCTCTCTGTTCGATCGACCTCGGCGCACTGTACAATATTATGATATTACGATTATAGTCGAACACAGAACGTACACACGACGGCCATTGTTGTGCGAGGCTGCAGATGCACGACGTGTGGCGACCCCCCGGTGATTAGAAGAGTTTACGAAGACTACAGAAAACGAACGCGATGCACAACGCCGTAACGAAATGGCGTCGAACGAGGGCGGGAGGAGTAAAATGTTGGAGAACAACGTTCTCGACGCCGGTTGACCGACCGGTATCGTTTTGTTTGTTTTTTTTCCCACATCGTTATTATTATCATGTTTTTCTCTTTGAACGAAACGTAAACGTAAGTTTCGAAAACAGCCCGGGATTCCACAACGTACCGACCGACCGGCCACCCAGTGCCACGAAGTAAATTATATTCACAATCGAATACAAATGTCGTCATAACAATCTTTTAAGAGCGTAATATCGTATCCAGGTGCGCAACGGTTGAAAAATCGTATTGCAGTCTCGCGACGTGATGTTCCTCGGAACAATAATTTCTCTCGACAACGATTTTGTTACGAAAGTGCATCGCACCGTTTTCGACGTCGTCCTTCCTACAGATTCATCAAATCAATTTTTTATTCCGTTCACAGCGATGAATGGTACAATTTACGATGATAAGGTTTTTTTTAACGACGACTCTCGGTAAATATGCTCCGATTTTCAAAGTCGGTAACTTTTCCGAAAGACCCCGGCGATACATGACCGAAGCTTTTTTTTAAATTTTCGTCCCAAAAACTAAAAAAAAAAAAATCGAAAATTTTACCGCCAATAACTTGAGATGATTGTCTGGTTCGTATTGACGTTTTCGGGTAGGTCCGTCACCGAATCCGTCGTCGGAACACGTTATTATTACTGAACTGTGGTTTTAAAAATTTATCCCACGTCGTATTCAACGTACTACGTTTTAACACGTTAAAACAAATTGAAAAAAGTATTTTCTGGGTTTAGTACGCGATTCTTTTTTTATATATAATACAGGATGAATTCGCGATGTTTTTTTATTTTCACCCAGAAGATTAGATAGATTTTTTTTGATGCAATGATTCGTCGTTGCTTTCGGATGTTAAACAATACGAATGACTTTGAAACCACCCGAAGCGTAGTCGCCACCGCCGTACCGTTCTTTTTTCTGTATATTGTTGCAAAATGCTTCTCATCATCGACCGTATTACACTTTAATCCGTATAATTTGTACGTGACACTCGCGAGTTTATTTCGAAACAATAAACATAAGTTTAATAAACGCTCGCGACGACTATTGACATTTTCACGGACTGTTAGGAACGAGACCGGAGAACCATTTTGTTCAGTCGGCACGCGAAATATTTAAGAATCGTTTTTTTGTCGTATTGACAGCGTTGCTTCCATAACGAAGTTATACATCCAAAACACTGACCCACCCAGAGCGGTAGACCTACTCTAGCCTGAAAATTATTGATTTTTTTTTTTTTATGCCCAAGTTGCTTTTACACTGTCGATCCGTTTTGCCGCGGCAAAAAAAAAAAAAAAAAAAAAAAACGACGTGTGGATGTAACTTTGAGCGAATTTAGATTTTTGCGACAAACGCGGGCATTCTGTGTAAACGTCTGCCGTCCGCGTTTTTGAGTAAAAATTCGTTTTCGCCTGACAAAAGAAATGCCGTTGTAATATTGTTTGTTACACCGTTTGTCCGGTTTCGAGAAAACCGGGAGAGGACGTTTTTTTTCTCCGTCCCGTGCCGCCGCCCCCACCAACCGCCACCGCACACGCGCAGAACGAACGAACTCGACGCGGCGGGACCGGTCCGACGTCGGGTAGGGGGCCGGTCCGACGCGTTGTCCGCCAAGCGCGCTCGCCGCTGCACGCCGCAATGTCACGGCAGCGCTCTTACGCGACTCACGCTTTCACGTTTCCGACGATCGACCGCCGCCGCCGCGAAAATTTTTTGTTTCGTTTTATTTTAAACGACCGTCGCACGCCACGCCATGTTGCCCAGACGCATTTTGAACTTTTGCCGCAGTCACGAAGCGCTCGAGGAACAACCGTACACGTCCGACGACGACGACGAGGAGGAGTCACCGCCGTCGCCGCCGCCGCCGCCGCCGCCGCCGTCGCCACCGCCGGAGTCGCCCGCCGCCCGGTGTCGCGAGCTCCGCTCCAAGTCCAGGGTCGGCCGGCCGATAGCCGTCATGCCCAACGGCAACGACCCGCGCGGCCGCGCCTTGCGCTTGAACCGCCGCGCGGAACTGCTCAACACGTGCGCGTTCGACGCGCTGCTGCAGGCGTTCACGTGCGCGGCCGCGGACGGCGGCCCGCCGTTCGGCACGCGCCTGCTGGAAGGCAACGGAATCGCCGCCAGCCCGTTCGTCCGGCTGATCCGCGACTTCCTGGCGTACGGGCCGGACCAACGCGCGCTGTGCGCCCGCCACGTCATACTGTGCGAGGCGTTCGAGGATTCGCGCGAGCCACGCCCCGGCGGCTGGTTCCGGTACCAGACGGACTGCTACGTCAGGGAGATGGCGGACAAGGTGCTCACCGTGGACCTGCCGACCGCCCGCGAGACGTACGGCTGCAGCGAGCCGTCGTGCCCGCGGCCGCGCGTCGTCCGCGCGTTGTCCGCCGTCGCGTTCTCGTCGCACACTGGCCGCTTCGACGGTTTCCAGGAGGCCATCGATGACGAGCTGGCCGCGCGCCGCCAGCCGTGCCCCCGGGACGGGTGCCCGGGCCAGTTGACGCGCGTCATCGAGCCGTTCGACCACTTGCTCGTCGAGGTGATCAACATTCCGCCGGGTGAGATTTTTCTCTATTTTTATCGTAATGACGTCGTCTCGTATCGTCCGGTCCATCCGCTTCTTTGCCGTCCACCGCGATCGTCCCTCGCGTCAACGACCCTTTTGAAAATCTTCTCCGATCGTTTCCGTCCGTCTCTCTACTTACTGCTTCGGCTACTTTCTTCTGCAGTCTTCGTCGCGTTTCCTACCCGGCAAACTATTTTTTTTTTTTTTTAAAACCTGCTGGCGGGGGTTCTGACGTGGTAAAACACGTCGTCCGTGGTGTTTTGTGATACAATAAATCGATGATGACACGAGGACAACAGTTATTGTGGAGGCACTTTCCCGTCCCGCGCGTATACCCACGTCCCCTCCTAAGTCGAGACCAAATTTTCGAAAACTTTCGATCGTTTGTGGAATGAAGAGACATGTTTATCGCGTGAAAAAAAAATTGTGCTGTTTTTGAAACGCGTTATTATGACATAAAATTTAATCGATTGATCGATTATAAATTTTTTAGATCTTTTAATCGCTTGTTAATAAAAAAAAAAAGACGATAATCGGATGTACGAAATATCTACCAAACGACAACACAATTTTTTTTTCCACTATTGTTTAAAAATTACAGTTTTTTTTTTTTACGTTTTTTGTGTTTACAAATAACAGTAATTTTACTATTGAAAATCATCCGATTTTGATGCGATAATACGCATCAAAATCCGAGAATTGATGACGTTGAAGACAGGTAACGGAGGTGTTGCGAAGGAAACGTTTTCCGCAAACCTTTGACGGACACAAACTATGAATATAATTGTGTGTTTATTAAAAATTATTTAAAATTATTTGAATAATTATTACTAATTCGGTGCGTATTATTTTGCCCGTTGTCTATTAATCTCGTATGAACGGTACGAATTATATTATGATACGACAATCCCAATGGCGTCCGCAGAAATTTGTTAAGCGTGGCGGCAAATCGTATTTCATTTTAGATTCTGAGCGAAGCGAGGAATATATTGATTTTACAAAGATGTGTGTTCTTTTGTGACTGTGTCACGTGTAGCTAACCTAGGGAATTGCTCCGATCTTCAACGATAGTACCACTTTTCGGTAGAAAATTTTATATTCATTACAAATAATTACGGGAAACGTGTTTTTTCCACATTGATTTAGATTTTTTTGATCACAGCATCCAAATTACAGATTGGACCATGCTAAAACTTTTACACAATAATAAAACAGGAAATATACAGATTTGACAAGAGTATATATTGTTAAATTTGTTTTTACCACAACGTATACTAGACAACTCAGCTCGCTCAGAATCGTATTTTCGAAGGCAATGATTTATCGTTGCTTTCAGAAATTAAATAATGCGTTTAAACCACAACGTCTAAACTAGGGACCCACCCAAAGCGTCGTCGCTACCCCGTCAAACTACCCACGCACCCTAGACTTTTCCCGGCGCTCCCTTTTAGATTCTGAGCGAAGCGAGGAAGCTATTGATTTTACAAAGATGTGTGTTTTATTTATTTTTTTTTTTTTTTGTGTCTGTGGCACGTGTAGCTCTTAGGGAATTGCTCCGATTTTCAACAACAGTACCTCTTTCCGGTAGATAATTTTATATCCTTGGTGCATTATAATTCATGTTTTTCGCAATTTTCAATTCGAAAAATGTTCTTCAGGAAAAACAAAAAAACAAATTTAAGATAAAACGGAAAAAAGTACGGAAAACGCATTTTTGGCAAAATCAATTTTGTTAATTGGTCATTACTCCCAAAATCATGATTGGAAAGACTTGATATTTTCACACAATGTTAACATTAGTAATGTACAGGTGTGAGGCAAATTTCAAAACATTTCTCAAATTTTTGAGCTAAATATAGAACTTTGAAATTTTCTAAAATTTTCAATTTTATTGTCATTTAATTTCAAGAAAAACTTACATTTTCCAGAAAAAAATTTGAAAATTTTATACAATGTTAACAACATATATAACTGTTTTAAAAATCGTTAGTCACAATTTTTTTTTACAGTCGCTTTAATTCTGAAAATTGGCCGAAATTTGTCATTTTGTGTTTTTTTTTTTTAAAAAAAATTGTAACTTACACATTTTAATTATTTAATAATTAAAAGTTTAATATGTTATGTAAAACAAAAATTGCTATAAGTATACGAAAATTTCAAAGAAATCGGCCCGGTAGTTTTCAAGAGCGTACAAGAAAAGTGTCATACTATATATTTTGTTCGTCGACTGGGTGCCACGCTGGTCCCGAAAAAAGTTTTTTGCATTTTTTTCAAGTATTTTTTATTTTCAAATCTTGTAATTAACATTTAACCCACATTCCATTGTTCTATCTAGCTGAAATTTTGCATACAGCTTTGGTTAGGATGACAACACGTTATGGAAAAGTCAGTAAAGAGAGACCCCTAGGGGCTAGGATTAGGTTTTTATTTTTATTTTTGTGATCACTTTTTCTAGTAGAAAAAATCCTCCAATTTTAACGTACATTACCTCAAAAGATCGATAGTTGATCCTAGGTGGTACTTTATTTGAAACGTAGATTATTTTTTGATTCTGAGTTTAGAAGTTGTGGTTTAAAGTTAAAACGCATTATTTAATTTCTGAAAGCAACGATAAATCATTGCCTTTGAAAATACAATTCTGGGCGAGCTCAGTTGTCTAGTATACGTCGTGGTAAAAACAAATTTAACGTGAAAAACTTTTATCAAATCTGTATCTTTCCTATTTTGGTATTGTGTAAAAGTTTCAGCTTTGTCCGATCTTTATTTTGGATGTTATGATCAAAATGGAAAAAACACGTTTCCCGTAATTATTTGTTCCCCCATAAGAAATACACGACCGCCCGGAATGACGAGTTTTACGACTAAATAACAACTTATAATCGGCTATAAACCAAAATTGTGTGAACCAATTTTCTAAATTTTCAACCACATATGTAAAACAATCTTGTTTAGATTTTATTAAAGTTTCGAGACTTAAACGTAAAAACTAGAGGTTTTATGGAACAATAACAGCGTAAAATTCAATAATTCAAAAATTTCAAAATTCCATAACTCTTTCAAAAATGATCAAAATCGTTTGAAAACTAAGCAGTAAACACGTTAAACCCTTTTTAATGACACAAATTTCAAATCAAACGGAGCACTTTTGGGAATTTGACTGTTTTCGTTTTTTCCTCAGAACTTAAAAAATAATCAACGTTTTATAAAACGCTTCAAATAAAGTACCATCCCGGATCAATTATTTATATTTTGAGGTATCGTACGTTAAAATCGGAGCTTTCTTTCTACTAGAAAATATGATCACAAAAATCGAAAAAAAAAAATCTAAATCGACGTGTAAAAAACACGTGGCCCGTAATTATTTGGGCCTCCCATAAGAAATACACGGCCGCCCAAAATAACAACAATTTTAAAGTTTCATAATTTCCTCAAGAACGATCCAAATTGACTGAAATCTCATCGGAACACTCATAAGACTCTCCTAAACATACAGACATATATGTATTTCAAGTCGATCGGAGCAACTCGAAAAATTGGGCCGTTTTTTGTTTTCCTCAGAACGTCGAAAATAATCAAAATTTCAAAAAAATCTTCAATTAAAGAATCATCTCGGATTCGTTATTATTCTTTTAAGGTATCGTGCGTTAAAATTGGTGCAGGTTTACTATAAGCACTGTTGATCACAGAAAAATAAAACATCATTGTAAAACCAATACATTCTTCGCTAACGCTCGGAATCGAAAAAAAAAAAAATCAAAAACATCATTGTAACGAAAATTGGAACCGGTTGATAGTAATTATAAAAAATGTGTTTCTCGTTTGTCCAATAAAAAAATATGAAATCTTCCGCGTTTTATAGGTTTAACGGTGTACGCGTACAACATTAACATTTTCATGTAGGTACGTCTTTTTTATTACTCTATTTTTTTTTTTTTTATGTATTCAATACGACAATATACCACCATAAAATGTATTTGAAATGTTCTTACATTAATACATTATGGATATTTCTCGGTCGAACGATAAATCAGCATTTTCGGGCAAAACATTTCGACGTTAATGGTTGAGGATTTACATTCTACAGCGGTTTTTGTGTACTGGACCGGCCATTGTAGGGTGAAATCACGATTATTTCGATTGTCCTTGATTTATACGGTTGTTTACAAAGAACGAAACGTCGTATTCCAGGTACCTGTAATGCCGAAGGTTTATTTCGCCGTGGAGTTTTGACCGAAACGGTTTTCTTTTGGTTGTAACCCTGTGGGGAGCACTCGGTGTATCTAACACTGTCTATAACGTGTACAAACTGACAACGGCACATTCCGGGCCCACACATATTGTGTGCATTATGCCACGGTGTTTGTTATTTGTATGCAGTTTCTACCTGCAGTCGACCACCGCCGCTCTACCCGACAGTGAACACAGTTTATTTCTTTCCGTCTCTCTAAAGTATACCTACTTCGATATCGAGAATATTCCTGCAGGGTTTCGCGTAATTGTAATAGCCTCTACTACTAAAAAATTTCGAAAATTCGTAGTCACAATTTTTTTTTTCGTTGGAATTCGTTCATCAATTGGTCATATCTTTGACGCCTGTTTTCAGATAATAATTCGTAACTCGCACGAATTTGTCACTTTAAAATTGTAGTTAAACTACATGTGTTATGTGAAACGCTCGTAATAGATTCCCCAAACGCGCGTGCCTACAAAAAAAAAAATGTTGTAAAAAGGTGTAATCTGGTTGTAACAATGAAATTACCGCCCACTATTGTGCGATTCTCCTCAAATTATGGTCCAAATGGTTTGAAATTTTCACGCGATATTTAAATTAATATTCTTTACACGTTTCTCAGAACGTTTTCGGACCATTTTTAATGTGAAATTTGGTTTTTACCGGCCGGGACGTATACTAGACAACCGAGCTTGCTGTCTTAAGGTTGTTCAACTGCGACGGGTCCGCAGATTGAAACTTTATGATATATATATATATATGGTAATAATAATAATATTATAGCCATCGGGCGAAAAAAAAACAAAAGTTTTACCTATCCGTTTCGTTAAAAACATTCCCCATCAGTCCATCTATTGCATTATTATATCGCGTATTTACGTGATCAACACTTCGACATTATTACACCACTAGGGGTCAATGATAATGTTATAATTTATTAATAGTAATAAATACTATAATATCTAACGAATAAACACGTTTTATTAAAATATACTTATCCGCGAGTTTTAACTATTGTATTTTAGTTTGTACTTACGATCTGTTTCCATTTAAAATTATCAACAAATATAAAAAACTTTTCTGCTTATCCATGACAAATGACAATACATACAAAAGATGATTGTTTTCATTTTTACACAGAGAGAAATTATTGTGTTGTAGTAGAAGAGATCGTTTAAAAGAGTATAGGGCAAACATCGTATTGTTTGATACTTTGTAGCACATGTTGGTATTAAACAATGTGTTCGCTATTTATCTTGATTTCGTCACGTAAACGTAATTCTCCCGAAACCGAGTTTGAATAAGCATATTGCTTACTGAGTATTTTGTATTTCCAAGTAATGTCCAATGTTTATATCGCGGTCATTTTCTAAAACACGTTTAGCAAATTTTCAATAATTATGAGCAGTATTTTTCAATTTTGTCTCCCAGAAATGTGGTCTTAACGTCTAGTTTTAAAATTTCTATTCGTTTTAGATACCCGCAGTATAAAATTCATCACAATGCACACAAAGTCAGCGATTATCTCGGATTAGATTTAGAATATAAGTTTAGAGTTTAATTTTAGTAAGTTTAGAGTGTTTAAATTTAAAAATTAAATCTTTTGTGAATAAGGACTACGATTGTATTGTGATTATATTGATTCAGTTTGAGTTTGATTTTTTTTTTTTGTATAAATTCATCATTCATTATCGTTATTTTGAGATCTAAAAAATGAAATTTGTTTGTGTCTCGAGAGTACTAAATTGAATTTGTTTATTTATGTTGCATGTTAAGCTCTTGACCGTATTTTACGCGTGTTCATTCGTACATTTAAATAATATTTTAAGTTCAAGTGTCGGCAACTATTAGTCCATGTAAGATAAGCGCTTTTTTTCGCAATCATATAATTTTAATATTATTTATTCGGAAATAATTCTGTTTAATAATAACGTATTTTATCGAACGAATCGATTTTTTTTCTGATAATACTTGACGCTTCGTGTTTAGGAAAGCGAGTGTATAATCAATTCTTATTTAGAGATACGAAAAATGAACACATTCAAAATTATTTCGAAAGAATTAATAGGAACGTGAATTAATACTTTTTTTTTTTTAGGAATACAAAACCTAATATTTTTATTCCTAATTTTTTTCCGTACGTACACACGTAGATAATTAATAATATTAAAATTGATCGTATGAATGTTATTCGACAAAATAATACTTAGCTGGCGATCGCGTCTAGTAATACTCATATTAGAATATGATGATAATTATTTGGAGAATTTGAAATTCGAGATGATTGTGTAAATTATATATCATAATCAAACTAACAATAATTATCATTAATGGTCGAGATTAAACGTTCGACCCTATGTCTTTTTTATCGCGTACGGTCGGGTTTCAATGAACAATTTTTTAACTCAATAATCAGAGGTACCTACGATTAAGTTTTAATAATACTTAATCGAATCAAACGAAAACAATTAATAACTACATTTACTTATACATGATAATAATATTATAATTGAACGCTATTGACTATTCTGTGTAAGATTTTCGGTGATCCGAGTGTACGAATCAGCTCATGTAAAATTTGGTAGTTAAGGTTGAAATTAAGATAAAAAATCCGGGATAACTCTAGCTCGCGTGCGAGCTTGCAGTTATCTAGTGATTCTTCTAATCATATAAAATATAAAGCCGAAATCCCAACTTTTATGTGGTGTTCAACGTAACGACTGGAGCACTCCTTCTACTCGAAAACGTCATAACAAACCTGAATATTTCAAATTTTTCACCATGAAATTCTCGAATTTTTTTTTAGTTTTTGGGTTAAAACTCAAAAAATAAGCAAAGTTTCAAAACAACTCAGAGTTTATAGGCTTTTCACGAGAGGTACTGTTTTTAATATCGGAGTATTCTTTCTATTTCCTTCTGATCACAATTTTGAGCGGAGCCTTATACCCCTACCCACTTTTCAGTTAGACGGGTTTTTATTTTATTGTTTTTTTTTTCTCATAAATATATCGCGTATAATGACCTTGGTTTACCTAATTAAAACCAGAAAAAAAAGAAACCGGTTTGAACCTACTGGGTAACTATGTTTTTAGACTCTAAGCGTAGCGAGCCATAAAAATGTTAAACCCTCAAAGTACCTTGTGACGATTATGAGCTACCCGAAACAGTGTATAAATGTAAAGTTCGGAAAATGTTTGAAAAAGTTATCGTGGTTACATAGTAAAAAAAATAATGGAATACATTATGTAAAAACCAGTACATTCTTCGCTACACTCAGAATCCAAACAATTAAAAACCCATAGTTTTATAACGTTTGATATTCTACTCTGAAGATAACCAAAAAAAAAAAAAATCTTAGTAAATCTGTTTATAGAATTAAACTTAAGTAATCGTAATTTTTTAAGCTTATTTGCGTAAAAGAAATACTTACTACAACTATTTTTTTCTTTTTAGTAGATAAAAAGTGGCACCCAATGTACAAAATATGAGGGTTACTCGTTAACAATCAAAACCTGTTAATTTGGCTAACTATAACAGCTTAAAATTCACACGCTTCTAATCCTTTTTTAACTCTAAAATGACTGTTAAAACATTTGTTTGTTAACTTGTAATATTCAACACAATCTAACGTCTAAATTTTTTTTTTTTCATAACCTATCTCATTTTTCCTAATAACAGGTTACTCAACTACACAAAGACATGCGGTTTCCTTTTATGTATTCAATTTTAAAGAAATTATAACATTTATGACCATTCAATACGTTCAATAAAAATTATAATTACATCGTGTGAAATGTATCATTGTAATAAAAACTAAAGCATTCTGTATTCTTTTTTAGAGAAACAGTTTTTATACTAAATGTATAGTTTTTATCTTCTCCCCGTTATAAATAGATACCAAAAGTCACAGATGAATAAATTACAGACGTAATTTATTTATTTTTTGTTTAATTTTTAACTCATAATACTGGGCCCCACTGAGAAAGAAAGGAAAAGGATACAAAACGTGAAAAAAATAAAATAAAATTGACTGATAAATAAATATAACTAGATAACATACAGTAATATTAGTATGTTTGACAATAGCGTAAATAGAAATAACTAATGTTGTAAAGAAGACAAAAAAATAAAATCATAATTTTGCGTTAGTATATATTACAAAACTACTATAATAACCACAAAGAAATTTTTATTTTAAATAATTTAAAAAGAATTTTTTTACAATATCCGTAAGTATTTTATCTAATAGCTTTGTACCGAGTACTGAATACTGATTACTGTCCAAGCCTACCTTCAATTTTTGCCAACACTTTTGGGAAACTTTTGTTTACGTGCAACCTTCCGGCTAATCACACAAAACGGCAACATTTAAGTAGGGTTCGACGAGTTTACCGATGAAATTCCAATCGGTTTTGACCATTTTTAAGGAAGTTATGGAACTTTGAAATTTTTGTGTATTATGACGTTATGTTACGCATGAAACCTCTAGTTTTCGTGTGTTGAATCTCGAAACTTTAATACAGTCCAAACAAGATAGTTTTACATAAATATGCGGTTAACAAATTTAGAAAATCGGTTCGTAAAATTTTGGTTTAAAGATTTCACTCTTAATCGTTAAACTCGTCATTCCGTGTATCGCTTACCGGGGGGGCGGGGTACGACGAATAATTACGGGGAAAACGTGTTTTTTATTACACATCGATTTAGATTTTTTTTGATCGTCCAAAAAATAACGATCGGACCAAACTGAAACTTTTACGTTATACTAAAAACAGGAAAAAGATATACTACTAAAGACATTCGACATGAAACGTGTTTTCGAAAATTTTTGAGCCAAGCGCAGCCAGTTTTGAAGTTCTTGAAACCGGGACGCGCGTACCTGTATACCGGGGTGAATGGCCCGCCCGTTTTTACGAAAGCAACGGACCACAGCAGAGAGTGGTGACCCACCCAAAGAGTGTTCCCGGCTGTTTTTTTTTTTTACAAATTCGTTTTTGTTATTAATACTGCGTAATATATACATATATATATATATATATATATACGGTTCCGTGTAAAAACTAGGAAATACATGCGGATACCTGCCTGTAATAAATGAGCGGAGTGACATGTCTACATTTATTGATGGAACTAATTAATAACATCGGTATATTCGCAGGTCATACAACGTATGTAAGTAGCGTGAATGATTATAATTGGAATATTCGATATAAAATGAGTTTGAAAATGTGAGTGTCACAGTAAATTTTGCACAGGGCTTCGCCGGCATAGAACTATCGAAAATTCTATTTTCCATTGTTTACATTGAGATAGCGCGTGATTTCACATTTAACAATGGAAGTCAATGGGGATCAGGTTTTTCGGTGATTATTCCTCCGTGGTAGGTCCGATTTTTTCATGCGACCCCTTACGACAACCACCATTCTACACTCTATCATCGTGCCAAGTTTGATTAAAATCGATCAAACCGTCTAGGAGGAGTACAGTCACAAACGAAAGACACGAGTTGCCTAAGATTGAGCTTCGCTTCGCTCCGCTCAATAATTCTCGTTTCCCCGCAGAGACGCTGTTCGAGAAAGTGGAAGCCCCGGCCGATACTAGCAGCTCGGACCTGCTGTTGAACGCCAAGGCCGTGTACGTTGACGTGACATGCCCGCTGGACGACGTCCCGAAGCGCGTGATCGTGAACGGCGAGACGTACGCGCTGCAGGCCGTGGTCGCGTTCCAGTTGCCGGGACGGAGAGCCACGGCGTCCGCGGAAACCATCGGCCACTACGTCGCGGTCGCGTTACGGGCCGGCCGCCGCTGGTCTCAGTTCGACGACACGGAGGACAGACCGTGGACGGTGTTCGGAACCTGCACGCGCCAGGTCCAGATGGTGTTGTACACCAAGATCGGGCAGCCGCGCGGTGAGTTCTGGATTTACGCACACAAATAAATCTTGTTATTCTATATACCTGTGTACATCAAATACTACCCTTATTCAGACCCACTGGTATGCGTACGTTTATATTATTAATTATTGACACACGCTTTTAAACATTTATACAACACTATCTATATCAAATGAACGTAGAAACGACTGTTTACACACGAACAAAATGCCAATTAAACTGGTGGTTCACTTTTTGTGATGTGACGGCTGTGGGTGCACAGGCGTACGAATGAAATATCGAGTATTGCCGAATTTTGTATTCTTGTAAAAAAAAAAACAACAATATTTACTGATAAACGGTAGCTTGCACTTTTGAAACAGCGTAAGAGAAAACGAAAATTATTTAGCGAATCGGTTTTTGTAGTTTCGAACGTAATTTTTAACCAGAAGTTAATATTAGGAACTTTTTCACACTTTGTTTTCGAGCCTTATATGTTTACAATTTGTTGTAAGGAACCTTATTTTAATTTTTGGGTGACGTAGTTTTTTCCCGTTATCAAATTAGTAGAGTTCTGTTCAATCGTGTTTCAAAATGACGTTTATTTTGTTTGTTTTTTTTTTAGATGATACTCAAGAATAATGATTTTCTGGTATGGTGACGGATGGAGGTTATGAATTCTTGGCGCATTCTCACGGTGAAATCAGCATCAGGATCAAACTAGGGTGTAAGACATTTTTTAAATTTTTTGAGTTGTAAATAAACTCCGTTGATTGTAACTGCCACTTGTTTGTAACCTAATTATCTATTTTTTAAACAAATTCAGTTAACCTGGTCGTGCAGATCCTCCAGTCACCAGCTCACAGGAGAATGTTTTCAAGCTGCTTACAAGACCTCGCCAGAACCCAACGAGCACAGGTGGATGCGCCAGTCAGCTGATTATTCATGATTTCCATCCGTTCATACCAATAATAGTGCCATACATTTTTTTTTTTTTTTTACTTATAAATATTTCGTTTATAAACTTTTTTTTTTGCATATTTTTGTATACTTAATATTAGATAAATTTTTTAAAATAAAAAGTGTGGTACATAATACGTTTTTACTTTGGTGTAGAACCATACAAAAAATATTCGGTTTTATTTTTAGGCTATACAAAATTATATACACGAAACGCAAAGTTTTGGACATAAAATTAAAATATCGAATTTCAAGTGAATCTAGAAAAATTATACACGCTCAAATCTTTGTACAAAATTCTAAAAAAATATTTCCCAAGCTTGTAGATCTAAATCACTGAAAAACCAAGTGCCTTTGACGTCCTTGAGTTGCATAATCAATCAAACTCGGTTTAAAAAAATAAATACGTTTACTTATTATCACTCTCAATTTGTATCGTAATATTATGTGCATTTTGTATTTTGTATTTTTTTAAGTTTTTAATTATATTCTAGTAATTTAATACAATTTTTAACAGCCATATATTTTTAATGTAATCGAATGACATTGGGATTGAACATATTCAATTAAACAAAAAAAATAAATAAATGTTACTTATAATTAAAATTAAAATTAATAAATTTCAAATAATATGGTTTATAACATTTAAAAAGGTTCAACAATTATTAGCTTGATCTGCGCTCAATAGAATATGAAAATGGACAATTGCTGGGCTGTGTCGTTAAGAATAAATTTCGAATTTTTAAAGCTTGTAACTCTTTAATGTGTGTTGCTTTAAGTAATAATCAATGGATTTGTATTAAAATCAATCTACGGTATAGGTAATCATTGAGTGTTAAAAATTTGAAAAAACAAGTTTTGTTGAAAGTTTCAAATATTAGGAAACGTTTTTTTATATTGAATTTTTAGAAAAGTCCAGCAATTTTATCTAGGATTTGAATCTTTCAACAAGAGTTGAAAATGTCACTATGACGTGAAACGGCAAAGAATTATGACATTGCAGCTGACTTTGGATCATCAAAGAACTGTAAGCCAGACTTTTATCGTCTTAAACGTTTAAGTCGATTTCATATTGAACCGAAAAGGTGTTGTGCATCTACCTACCTACCTCGGTGTCAGTTATTAGTGTACTTGAGTTATTATGTTTTCCTTATTAACTGCCATCCAAACAAAATGAAAACCGTAATCAGGTAAAAAATTCTTAAGACACTATTATTCAAATTGTTTTAAATTATCGTTTGATGTGGAATTCTTGAGGCAGTGCATTTTTTAACTAGTAACTAGTCGTCACAAATGCTACCCAGTGAAATTATTTTGTCGCCTAGTGGATTGTAATTTTAAAGATTAGAAACCGGAGCAGGACAGACTATTTGCAAGAGAAGAAAACTTAAAATATGTAAAAAAATAATTTGATGATAAGTAATGCATAGTTGTTGTTTTACTGTCTGCAATGTACGATGTTTGGTGTAGGATTGTAATTAATTTCTTCTCTACAGGTAAAATTGAAACTTTTAAAACTTTGTCAATCAAACTAAGTATGTGCTTTTTACTTTTCATCGATAATATTTGTCATTTTTGATTCAAATTCTTATTGGCAACATTTTAATTTTAATACAGAAAATTAAAAAACATAAATTTAATAGTTTTAGCCATTTCAACATAATTTATGGTAATATTGTTTTGTACGATTTTGTAACTATTGCCAAGTTCAAATTTTTTTATACATTATATTAATGTATTAAAAACTAGCTATAATAATATTAAAACCTTCTTAAAATTAATTGTACACATACAATTTTTTATTATTGCATATTTTATTCATATAAACATTCTTTGTAACCTCCTTTATATTATGAGCAAATTGTTTACTAAGATATTCAATAGTTTTTTAAAAAATAGTATGAACCTGTTAAAATATATTTTTGTAGTATTATTAAGTAATAATATGTATCATACATTCATTTTTTCCTTCAGTCCCATTATATTATTAGCTATTGATTCTAAGAAAATATACATTTGTCACCCAGTGAACATTTTGTAAAAATTGCACTGTGACCTGAAAACTTGTATATTTTTTTATGTAAAACCCCAAAAAATTCCTCAATATTTAACTTTGTTATTTAAAGCAAACGAGCATTTCGACAAACATGTTGTGTCACCATCAGCGCTTAACAAAGACGGTAAAAAAAAAAAAAAAGATTCTAAATCATTTATTTTTATGCTTTATATGGTCACTGAAATTCGAAAAGTATTTCCCTTCAATTCAAGACCCTAGTGATGGTTTTTTTTGTAGTTTTTGGATCCATTCTGTCCCAATAGCCCAACAAATACTCTTATCTACGTATGAAAAGGATATTTGGCAGCATTTTCCTCAGATGTCACGTTGAAAAACTTAAAAAACAATTCATCACTACAGATACGTTTTGGATAAAAGTTCACTGCGAGTATGAGGTGTTATGTAAAAAGGCATTGAGAGTCCAACTTTTTTTTCTGTCAACGTACCTACTTGTGTGAAAGTGGATTCACAGCAGTCACTGCAACCCAGACTAAATATCAAAATAGGTTGAATTTGACGCATACACTAAGACTTTCATTGACAAACCTTACTCCAGATATTGATAATGTATGCGATCATATACAAGCTCAACCATCCCATTAGGTTTCATGCGTTATTTCTCCTGTTGTTACGATCTATGATAGATCTAATTTAATTCAAATGTAACGCAACTTCTAAATATAATCTAAATTTGAAATAAATAATTTAGTTGCATTTGGCTGTTTTTAGTATTTTAGTGCCATGTTTTGTGTACTGTTCTTTTTTAAAGACATTTTTCAAAGGGGTTCCGCATAAAGAAAATATTATCGTTAGGTGTTCCGTGATATCAAAAAGGTTAACTGTTTTAGGGCACCACGGTCGAGTTACAACTATTTATTTATCTAGATTCTTCTAATCATTTTTCTCTGGACTTTTAACTGTATTCTAATTAATTAATGGTACAGAAAATTAAAAAATAAAGTATAGGTACAGCGTCGCTGCATGCAAAACTAATGATGTACTTAATTTTCGCAATGGCAAAAAATCGTTTTCAAAAATATTAAAAACTTATGCCGTTAGATGTTTCCCAAAAAAAACTAATTTTTTACGATGTTAGTTTTTGGCGTTGTACCTACTATTGTCTCTTTATGAAATGATAGCTGATTAGTTTTTAACTAATAAAAGTAATACATTTGTCTTGCGTGAATTAATTTGTTTTTCCTTTTATTTATTTATTTATTTTTGCCTAATATCAACGTAAGCTGTATCACATCCTAAAACGTCTAAAAAATTTGTAAAACAAAAGCGCGTTATGCATTTTTTTAAGAAAACAAACCTTAAAAGATTATTCTAATCAAACGACGGTAAAAAAAACCCCCGATTTTTGCAAGTCATTGACATATTAAATCTTGAAAATAAATTTTAAAATTTGAGGCATCGTGACTCGGTCAATGTCGGGTTTCAGAACCTTTGTGCTAATCAAAATCAATTTATTCAATAGACGTTACTTGCGAACAAATATTACAATATGTTTCAATTTTCCAATGTTAATATTGAAATTAAATAATAGACTGGATAAAAAAAAAAAAATTAAAAAACAAGACATAAACGCGTTTACTGCCTTCGTTGGCAGTTAACATTAATTGTGTTTCAATGACTTGGCCAAAGTCTTGTGCCAGGAATGTTTATAATAACGACAAAAATTGATGCATAATCCAAACAGTAATACGAATGTATTACTAAATGTATTACTAATGTATTACTGTATTACTTTAATATGTACGGATGTTTCTCAAATATATACCTCGACGTTTTTATCATCAAAAAATATATATATATATATATTTATATTTGTAAGTTATGTAAATACGGCGAACCGATAATTCTTTATTGAAAATACGTTTTTAATCATCATGTTGATATAGTCTGTATTCAATAACAGCCGTTGTACTGGTTCTTATCTACTGTAAACAGAAAAAATTTAATAGGTATACCCTTGGACATTGTAAAACATACATAATGTAGTTTCTAACATAAACTATGCTCAGAGGCAGTGGCGCAACCAGGATTCATTTTCGGGGGGGGTTGTGAATTTGGAAAAAAAAAAATCATTTTCAACAGGTAATTAGTTAATAGTATTTAGAAAAATTTCGGGGGGGGTTACAACCCCCAAACCCCACCCCTAGTTGCGCCACTGCTCAGAGGTCAAACGTTAAAAAAAAAAAAAAAAAAACAAACAAACAATGTTACAAGGATTCGTTTGTTTGTCTGATATGTCTGATGAGTTCAATGATTATTTATTAGATTTGATTTAACTGGAACGAAAACCCGGATGATTCATTCTTTCGTTTATTTGTTCTGATATGTCTGATGAATTTAATGACTATTTATTAGATTCGATTTAACTGGAACGATAACACGGATGATTCACGCTTTCGATTCAATGATATTATTTTTCATCCCAACCATGGATATACCGTGATCTTTCTCCATAAATCGATCAACATTGATCAAATTGAGAACAAAAAATAATCGTTTGTGTGATCGGTTTTATATTTACTATATTACGCGAAGTGGTGAAGATTATCAACTGCTGTATGTTATGCTGATTCAATAGATTTGCCTTCAGTTAAAAGTTTTAAATTAACAACGAACACAAATAACTAGATAAGTTAAAAGTATTAAGATCGAAAATGAAGTATAAACTTAACTCGGTTAAAAAAATTTAACTATAGGTCATAAAACGCCAAATCTATAAAGTATTTTCAACTTATGTAGTCGGGAAAATGAATGATGAAAATAAAAAATAGTCAATGAATAGGTTTGATTCGTTGTGGTTCCGCTTAATAACGAAAAATATAAACTTATCTATTTGCAACCAACATAATTAGTTATGTATAGTTGAATTGAAAGCAACAACATTTTCAACTGAATATGTTAATAAGTTAAAAACAAAAATAATTAACTACCTATAGATGTGTTCAGAAATAATTAACTTTTTAACTATTTAATGCTCACCTTTGGATTACAGTGCTGAATAGTGCTGGAGTTGAGGGGGGATGGTGTACCCCTTCATTTTTATAAAAAATTTTAGCGTACCCATTCAAATTTATTTCGCTATGTGGACTAGTGTAGGAAAATTGGAACGTTTGTAACTATTTGCTCAACAGCGTCCTCTTTTTATTTTTTTATTTTTTCAAATCGATTACTGGTGTTGAACAATCGTTCTGCTTAATCACGAGTAGTGATGAACGAATTTTCTATGAGAATCGACAAAACCCGAGGTAATTAAAAAGATACCACGGTCCACGAGAGAGGTTTAATTATTCGCAGATTAATAAATTATTTTTTGGAAAATAATTAATCTGCGTATACATTAGCGTTAGTTTTCGGTTTTTATAGACTTCATACACTACTCAGTATACGAGTAATTAGAGCAACAATTATTATTCTAACCGTTAGTTAAACCTTAAGACTTACGGTGTAAGCATAATTTAAGAAGCGTCGTTCATTACAACAATTATTGTTTGTTATTATTTGGTATACAAAAAAATATTCTGATTAATAATTTTTTAATAAAATTACGCAAGTTATAATCATAATTATAAATGAATAATAATTATCGTTGATGAATGAGTCTAAAAAAATATATAGATAAGTAATTATTATACTATAATATAGTATATATATATATATATATATATATGTAGACAGGATTATCACAGGAATATTAGTAAATTACCATTACAATTTACAAATAACTACTTTTTAATAAATAATGCTTTTGACCAACATGAACTAATTAAAATATAAAACTCAACTAACTATATATTACAACAGATGATGATGATTTATAATTTTTTGACGACCAATAATAAGTATTACAACTTAAAATAGCGCATACATTTAGCTTGAACATTTTCAAATTTAATGTATACAGCGTTAGGGTATTTTTTATCGGTACGTTCAAAGATATAAAAAATTATTCGGCCTAGGTCCTCGCTAGCCTGAATCTGGCCGAACAATTATTATAGGTTGTACGAACTATAGTTTTGACGTGTTAACGTCAACGCTCAAATATAAGAGACAAATAACAATACTTAATTTAAAATTAACGAAAAACGTACAAAAAAATTTGAGAAATTTGTATAGCCACGAACAATGGTTAAGAATTGATTTTACCCAAGTAACTCGAATCTGTAAAACATACTCGAATCTGTTTAAAAAATTTAACTTTTAGAGATTATTTCTCCGTAAAACATAAATTCTACGATATTTACATAGTTTTATATAAATAAAGATAAACGATTTTCAAAAACTAAAAAGAAAAGCAAAAAATCCTTCGATATTATCATGTGGTATTTGTGTACATCATTGTTTAAACTCGTATGCCCCCTTTGCTTACACACGGAACTATTTCGTTCTCTAGATAATATGATAACGACATGACGTTCCATTTCAATGAATATATTTATGGAATTCGTCGTTTTTTTTTAACAAATTGAACCATTAAAAACTGATAAGATCTCACTCGGTAAGTATATAATCAGAGTTTCAAGTAATCGGAAAATTTTTTCACGCATACAAAAGTGTAATTTTCCAAAAAAAATGACTACACGGCATTTTTAGGCTCTCGAGTGATGAGAATCTGGCTCGGATGAAAAAAATACCGTATGAATTTTTTTTAGATTTTTAGCGTTTAATGTAAAACAATATGTATCTATTAATTTTACAATGATTTTTTTCTTTTTTTTACATTTAAGATTGTAAAGAAAATGATTTTTATGATTCTTTAAGATCAGTATGAAAGTCTAGATGATTCGGGAATAAGTAATAAACAAAATAGCTTCACTCAGAATCTAAAAGTTCCTGATGACAATTAATTTCACGAAAAATCCTCTTTGAATACCTAGTTAAGAATGTCTAGAAATGTACAAGCAATACCACAATAGTTTAAACAAAACAAGTATTATAAATGTGGTAAAAAGCTTTAACAAATTACATGCTCTATGTATTCGATGAGCAATAGAATTAAACATTTTTTTTTGGAAACGTGTGAAGTTTCGGCAATGTTTGTTTTGTACCTATAAACTTTGATTTTCAGTTTTAAGAACAAAACACTTTAACACGATCATATATTGGCAATCTATTTGTCTGCAGTTAAAATAAATGTAGAAAATAAGCAAGGAACATAATGTTATTTCATAACATTTGATGTGATCCACCGATCTCGATCAGAACTGTTTTGTCCGTAAACAATCGTTGTTTTAAAATGTGTATATTACAATAAGGAAATAATTTGATACTATATATTTAGGAATACCTGTAATTTGTAAACAATCCTTAAAAACAGTTAACAATCCAAAACGGTGACCGATTTCATAGTCCACGCCTGGGCTTAAAACATTTTTTTTTTTCAATTTCAATATTTTTTACTCGTATAAAGAAATAATTTTTATGTAAAAAAACCGTGTATAGGTAAACTTGAAAGAAATCAGTCTCGTATGCCTTCCCGGTGAATTCAGGGGCGGACTGACACGGAAGGAAGGGAAAAACGAAACTGCATCCCAGGATTGTCGCATTCGTATATTTATATTTCGGACCCCAATTTGTAGATTTTCGATACCCTGCACACCAAAAAAAAAATGTTGCGACCCATGCTTTAAACCAGTGGTACGCAACCTGGGGGTCGCGAAATTTTATTAGGAGTCGCCAATAATTCTATACCGAATGAAAAAGTTATATACTACGTATATTGTGTTATAGTTTTATACAAAAATAAAATTATTTTGTACCGTCGATGGCTGTATCAATCGTAATGTTATGTCATATATTAATGTTGCGATAACAAGTTCCATAAAATTTGAACATCCAGAGGAGGTCGCAGTATCAATATAAACAATCTCGGGGTGTCGTGGATCAAAAAAGGTTGCGCACCACTGCTTTAAATGATCAGTCCACCACAGCCCATGGTCAAAATAATATTTCGTTCGACCGCAGTTGCCGATTTCCCAGATTCGAAGTCATTCAAATACGGCGTTACTATAGTTGAGTAACACGTAATAATATGTAATATCTCGCCATACCTGGGGACGCACTGACGCGCCAGTTGAAGAGCGGAATAATAATAATAATAATTATTGTCGTCGAGTGCTGCGCGCAGCGTTGTACCGCGATATGTGATACCTCCCCGTACCTGGACGCACTGACGCACGAGTTAAAGAGCGGAATAATAATAATAATAATAATAATAATAATTATTGTCGTCGAGTGCTGCGCGCAGCGTTGTGCCAAGACCGCAGTCTTTCTTCCCTTCTACGCGCAACCGCACGAGAATAATAAGTATAATCAACGCGTTCCAACGGCATCGAAACATTCTTTTGAACATTGTAGAACGCGAGGTGAGTACGAATTTTGAATTTAAGATTCTGAACGTAGCGAAAAAATTGTTATTGTTTTTACAATGATGTTAATTTTTTATTTTTTTCCCGTTTATCTGTGAACTCTATTTCTGGCAGAAGGAATACGCTACAAAAAACGCTTCAAATAAAGTACCATCTCGGATCTATTATCTAATATCTTTCAAGATATTATACGTTAAAATTGGAGCAGTTTTTCTACTAGAATTTTTGATCTCAGAGAAAAAAAAAATCATTATAAAAAAAATACATTCTTCGCTGACGCTTAGAATCTAAAATATTGAGTTTATTACATTATTGCAAACAATTTGAAATTTTTTTATGTTATTGTATTAACGTAGTATAATTAAAGTTTATAAAGTTTAATAAAACTGATATGTGTTGTTAAATATGATTTTCACCTGGACGTATACTGGTATACTAGATAACTGAGCTCGCTCAGAATTATTTTTTCGAATGCAATGATTTAATGTTTTTTTTTTATTGAAATAACTACATTATTATACAATCAGTTTCGTGCATTTTTAAGTGATCATTTTTAGGTACTAATTTTCACGTTGTTTAACATTTTTTTTAATACACTTTTATATCACTGAAAAAAAAATAGAAATCATTATTTATCATATTATGTACAATAACAATAGATTTATTATTGATACAGTTATTATTTTACTTTAAAAAGATTTTTGTTTTGTATTAGGTAAATGATGATTCATATTTATATTTGATCAGGACTAATCCCATAACTAATGTCACAAAGTCACCTATTAATAATTTTTAATGAAAACTGCGTTTTAAACATCCTAATTTTAACGAGTTCTACATATCAACACTAGAAAAAAACGGGTCTAAGTTTCAGAGACTTTTGTTTCAGAATCGACGATGCAGCAGTTCATTCTCTTAATACTTTTAGTAGTAGCTATCTCTGTTACGGATTGCGCACCGTCGTCGACGAATAGCTATGAAGATTTCGATAACTTGGTTCAGCATATAAAACAAATTTGTCAAGGCAAAATAATTGGTAATTATTTGAATATTATCTAGATTCTAGAACAATACGAATACGTACTGTTGGATACGGAGTCATCGTCATATTATGTGATGTTTTTTTATTGCATTAATAACTTTTGTCTTTTATATTTTTTTATTTTTTAGACGACGAACAATTCGCTAAAATTAATAAAGACCACGTATCATACCAAGAGTTTTTATCGAAAAATTCAGACAAATCAATAGGCCAGATTCAAATGTCAATTTGCCCAAAAAGAAGGTATGTTCTATAATGTGCGGATATGTGATACATATTTTGTTAAAAAAGTATGTTATCTCTGCATTGTTTTATAAACCTAGGATACGAATATATATATATGTATAAATCTATAAATTAACCCGTTCTTATAAACCTAAGGAAAATCATGTTGATATTACAAAAATGTACTTTTTAATAATTTGGTTAACCTAAATTGAAAATAGCTATTTATTTGCCATGCAGCCTTAGAAATACTCGTTACAATAACTTTTTTTTTTTTGAAAAATTGAAGACGGATTATTTAGTTTGGTATTTTAAATACTATTATTGTTACTTGTGATGAGAGTTCGATCAGAGTTCATTACCAGGAAAATTTGAATGTGTATTATATGGACAATTTATTTTATAATTAACTTGTCTTTTTTAAGAGGACAATACACTGACCGTTTACAGAGGATTTTGTACCTACTGACAATTTTTGATAAAATTTTTAAATTACGAGTATACGTTCAAGGTTTATAATACCTGTACATCTATTTTAAGTAGTATAAATATATTTCCGTGTTGACATTGCTTTTATTAATGTTATTGCGAAAAATTTCGAGAAAATATAGTTATTCAGAGTATTAAACACGGGTTTGCTAAATTTATCTGTAAGTTATTGTAGTAGAATGATTATTAATTTTTTTAAATTTTTTGCGAAGAAATTACTACAAAAAATTTAACGTTTTTTTTTTTTTTTTTGCTAGCACTAACAGATTTTAAAATATTACCGATTTAACGCTTGTAAAATGTTAAGTTTTTTACAAATCAATATCGTAAAAATATATTATAATGCAAAAAAATTGCTTGGAAGTAATTTTCTTCTCTTTAAAAAAAACTTTTACTGTTACTACACTTCAGATAAAACTATTTCACGTAAAACTAAGTTTGACGTGAAATTATGAGTGTACGGCGACCTTTTAATTAATGAGCTATTTGATATTAAATGAATATTTTGGAACATATTTAATTTAGCTGTCTACTGTTCTAAATACTTTTAAATATTTCTGAATATTTTATGTACGTCCAATTTACTTGATAGGAATGTAGTTATTCGTTATGGGTCTTTGTTGCACTGCATTTTATGACGCAATTACAGTATCAGCAGCTCCATAAATTACTAGGGTTATCCAATTTTCATTCTGAACACGTTTTAATGTCTACTGTGTTTTTACAAGATCATTTTTGAAAATATGTACTTTTGAAGAAATCAATAATAATTGAAATATCGAAATTCTGACGATATTTGATCAGTTTTAGACGACCATAAAATTATAAAAACTTATTTATTTACGAAATCATCTTGTGAAGTTTTTGTCTTTAATTCAACTTATCAGTGTTGGCTCTAGCCTACCAAAAATAATCATGAAAATACAAAATGCTGTTTTTAAAAAACAAAACATATCGGCATGACCAAAATCCATTTGTATACTATTAAAATAATGATTAAGTGCTTCTAAATGTCTAATACGTAACGTTTCTTGATATACTAGTTTAGAGCTAGTTTCAGGAAAAAAATTGGAAAAATACAACTTAGTTATATCAGAAAATATAAATAATGGACGACGAAGAACCTTAACCATCCTTGTTATTTAGTAGGTAATAGTCAATGTTGGGCAAATTAGTACAAAAAATTAACTGCGATAAGTTAAGTTAGTTCAATTCAATTGTCTTCAGTTAAAAGCTTACTTTTTAGCTTTGCAACAATGAAAATTAAATATTTAACATTAACTATGTAAAATTGAGTTACTGCAATACAATTTTTAACTGAATAAATTAATCAGTTAACACAAAAATATCTAACTAGTGAAGTTAAAAAGTTTAATAATAGTTAACTTTTTAACTACCTATAATTGTTAATGCGCACCATTGGTAATCGTATTTTATTTTTTTTATTTTTAGGTACAACCCAATAATGGCTCGAACTAATTCCAAGGCTATGATATTTCCCAGCGCTGCTGTTCAAACTTCATTCTCACCAACCAATATTACATCTGACGATACTTTTGACAATTTAGTAGTTCCCGATGCAATTTCTCGCAATGAAACATTTAGTCCGAGATTCAGTCGGTACGTAATTCAAGTATGCATAGCGTTACAATTATAGATTGGTCATGAATAACGATTAATTATAACGATACATCGAAAAAATTTACTAGATAAATTAAAAGTTAAGATAGAAAATGAAATAAAATAAACTATAAGTTAAAGAAAAGTTTATCATTTTTTTTTTTTTTTTTTTTTAAAAACAACCAAATAATAAAACCAATTCAGTAAGAAATTTTTAAGCTGGCTAAATAGTTAGGAAAATAAATGATCAAAATTTAGAAAAGTCAATGAATTACTTTTGGTTTTTTGTGTTCCGCTTGATAACGGTAAAAAATAAAAAAAAACATAGGTAGCTTTGCAACAATGAAAATTAAATATTTAACAGTAACTATGTAAAATTGAGTTACTGCAATACAATTTTTAACTGAATAAATTAATCAAATAAACACGAAAATAACTAACTAGTAAAGTTAAAAAGTTTAAAAATAGTTAACTTTTTAACTACCTATAATTGTTAATGCGCACCATTGGTAATCGTATTTTATTTTTTTATTTTTAGGTACAACCCAATAATGGCTCGAACTAATTCCAAGGCTATGATATTTCCCAGCGCTGCTGTTGAAACTTCTTTTTCACCAACCAATATTACATCTGACGATACTTTTGACAATTTAATAGTTCCCGATGAAATTTCTCGCAATGAAACATTTAGTCCGAGATTCAGTCGGTACGTAATTCAAGTATTCATAGCGTTACAATTATAGATTGGTCATGAATAACGATTAATTATAACGATACATCGAAAAAATTTACTAGATAAATTAAAAGTTAAGATAGAAAATGAAATAAAATAAACTATAAGTTAAAGAAAAGTTTATCATTTTTTTTTTTATTTTTAGGTACAACCGAATAATGGCCCGAACTAATTCCAAGGCTATGATATTTCCCAGCGTTGCTGTTGAAACTTCATTTTCACCAACCAATATTACATCTGACGATACTTTTGACAATTTAGTAGTTCGCGATGCAATTTCTCGCAATGAAACATTTAGTCCAGGATTCAGTCGGTACGTAATTCAAGTATGCATAACGTTACAATTATAGATGAATAACGATTAATTATAACGATACAACTTTATGAGCAAAAGCGAAAAAATGCCTTTGTGGCAATCGTGGTATTTTTTTTCTATTTTTTTTTTTTGTAATTTCAGTAACTTTAACATGTAGTAGAAATTCATTATGTATCAAAAAGATAGGCCATAGATGATATAGTTTTGTCGGAGCCGTTAATCAAATTTCGTGAGTTGTGATAAAAAAAGAAAAAAAGTAAATTAAGATTTCCAAAATTGCTCTAATGGCTGAACGGCTGCTGGAAATACTATGCCGCACGCAGTTAAAAAGAGTTTGTTACATCATTTCGATGTAAAATTTCAACTAAAATTTACAATTCGTAAGCATTTTACTGACGTCCGTAAAGTTAGACCTACAAAGTTGTCCGATCTACTCCAAACAGAGTGCACTTAAGTTTTAGAATGTGTATAAAATCTTTAGTTTTCAAATCAGCCAAAACAAAACAGTGACCTACTTCAAAGTTGTGAATGTACTATATTTTTTAAATAATTATTTTTTTCTAAAAAAAAATTAATTTTTGAACCTATATTGTTACAGGAAATTTAAATAATGCGGTATCATACAATGCAGAATATAATGACGTGTAACTTTGATGTGCCATTTTTCAACCTTTATTCTACTTTATTTTCAACAAAATTTTTAATTTAATGCAGATCATAATCTACTCAAATAATAATCGACAGTCATAAGTGACAGCATGTTTCTTATTTCTAAATCATTAAATATAATAATATCTAAAAAACATTTTTTTTTTTTAAATTTAAAACCTATGTAACCTTATCTTTTTTTTAGTCGAGTAACGAAAAACGTACTTGTGTAAATTTTGTTTTTAATTAAAGGTACTTAAATCAATAAAAAAATAATTTCTTATCATAATTTTATTTTATTATTTGAATTTTTTTTTTTTTTTTTTTTTTTTTTTTTTTTTTTAATCTAAGAATCATTGTAAATTTAGATATAATTAAGATTGAATAGTTTGTAACTTTGTATTTTCTGACTTAAGAAATTAATATTACGTATTATACTTATAACCATTGACGATTAAATTGATAATTATACTAGTATATTTAATCGATGATACTTATTATTTTTAATTTTACATTCTGTTTGTGCTCCTACTGATTTTGCAAATTTATTATCTAGTTATGCGCGCCAATTGGGGAAGGCAAGACGGGTAACTTGCCCCCCCCCCCCCTCTGGAATTTGAATAAATATTATGTTCAGTAATCAGATCATTAGATAATTCTAAATCTATAAAAGAAGAAATTCTTGGATTTAGTTCGCTGAAAACATTAGATGCAGTTGGTATTGGCTACTTCTATTATGGCTTTTGTTGAAAAATGCGGATTGCATATGAATAAATTGGTTGGCCTGGGTTTTGATGGATGTTTTGTAATGGCCGGAAAGGAAAATCGAGTACAAAAAACAATTTGTGACGAATAATCGAAAGCGAAATTTTTTAACTGTGCTTTTCGTAGACTTAATATCTTGTTGTAAATTATTTAATTGCAGTGGCAAAAATACAAAATACCACAGGAGTCATTGTTATGGGTTATCAAATTTTTTCTACAAGTCTTTTGCATCCTGTAATTAATATTTAGATATGCAAACCATATCCGAAGACCAAATTAAGCTTACAAGTGAGCAGTATCGAACAGAAAATACTAGGTAGGCACAGAGGAATCTGCTATTTGGTAACAGGTGATTGATAAAAATTTGGTTGACTCCCAGTTTGACGAATTTCGTTTTTCAATTTGTCGGCTCACTGCGAATATTCTCGTGCAGTTTTTCAAACGCTTAACGTTATTTTTTATCACTGCCTCCAACAATAGAAAGATCGTTCAGTCACATCGAGGAAAATAAAAACAGTACCTAAGTAGTCGGTTAAAACGAGTAAAAATAGTAAGGCTTCGTTTGACAACTGCGGTGATGACCGTTTTGAACGGTTTGCGTTCGGTAAGTGTTCAACGTGAAAGGGTGAACTCTACGACAATGATGATTTCCAAAAGTTTTTTTAGATTCCGATGGACATTAGCGAAATCTATAAAATATTTCGAAAATCTATTTTTCTGTTTAGCCGTTTAAAGTTGAAAAATGGTCGAAAACCAGTGGTCATAACTTCGACTTGCTTTTCGAAAGCAATTCGTAACTCGCGCAAATCTGTCGTTCGAGAATTTAAATTGAGACACGTTACGTAAAACAAAATTTCCCTATCCGATAAACGAAAAATGTCAAAAGAATCCGCCCAACTGTAGGATTCCGAACAAAAAAAAAAACGGTGTCGAAAAACGGTGCGATTGGGTTACAACAACGAGCGCACTTGAAAATCGTATCGACTCCTCAAACGATTTCGGTTCGAATAATGTTCACGCGTCATTTAAATACGATATCGTGGATTTTCGGACCATTTCGATTATCGGTGAATTCGGTTTTTGTAACAGGACGTACACCACACAATGGGCAACCGAGCTGGTTCGTGCATTCGAACGTCTCTACTACGCACAATGTTATTATTTCGAACATTGTGTCGATGTATGTTTGTGAGACGTAAAAGCACCGTGTGACACCTGCATGGTAATAATAATAATAAGCCACGCGAGAGTAGTCGTACAACGTCGCGGCAGCTGCGCTCTCGGACCAAACCGACTACAGGTATAACATCGTTATATTATAAAATGTCGTGCGGGGTGGCCAGTGCCGAGCGCGCGTTTTTATACATTTTTTTTTTTATTTCCGTCGGCGCAGGTGACCGAAGAACCAGTGGTATTTTTTTTTTTCTTTCGTTTACGACGACGCGTAAAAACGAGGTATGATTCCAGTATAACGCTATAATATTATACGATGCCTACGTAAACGAAATAATAACAGCTTGTGATTAAAATCACCCGGCGGTACGACGACGGTATATTTTATTGTTATTACACCGAGCGTCGACGAAAAAAAAGACGCGTTCTTGGAATCGTTTTATACGGGGTGAAAAATAAGGAACAACACTTGTAGGATATTCGTAACGCGGCGTTTGAGATCGTAACGTTAAAACATAATATGGGATGACGGCAGACTGCGATAAACAGCCGAAAAGTTCCGAAAAGTTTGAAATACGTGGATACGAGATGGACGAAAAGGGGAAAAAAAGCCGGGATCACTCTAGTGGATGGTTTGACGGCGACTACGCTTTGGGTGCGTACTACCGTTTATGAGTTGAGGTTTAAACGCGTTGACCGAAGCCAAGATGGTCAATTACTGCCTTGGAAAATACAATTCTGAGCGGGTCTAGAAACACGTCTTGGTAAAAACCAAGTTCAACGATAAAAACGGTCAGAATATTCCGATAGTCCACGTATACTAAATTTCATCTAAGAGCGTACCGGGCGGCGGACGATAATGAGTCGAAACTCATTATAGGTATGAAGTCTTCATACCTATAATGAAGTAATGAGTAATTAAGTTCATAATGAAGAATATTAGTTTAAATAGCGCGTGAAAATTTCAAACCGTTCGGACCATTATTTGAGAGGAGTTAATACGGTTTTAGAATCAATTAGTGCGCGTAACTTCGTTGTTATAACCAAAAATACACCGTATTTCATCATTTTTTTTTTTTTCCTGTACGCGCTCGGAATCTGTTTTTTTTAGAAATTTCTTTCATCAGATGGCCAATTTTCTCTTGCACAACATATCTTAATTTTGATTCTTAATCAAAAAAAAAAACTCGTGCGAGTTACAAATTCTAAAAATAAGTCTAAACTATGGCTAAAAAACTTAATCAATCGTGTCAAAACAACGCTCAGAATCTAAAAAACGCCATACAACAGTCATTCGATTGAATGAACGAAATCATACGGTTAAACGGGAAATATTAAGGACTGTGCTCGTTTGTGTTGCAATTATTATTTTATTAACAAAACAAACGCGATGGTTGTCTGTAACCTACATCGAAAAAAACGGTTTTGAGCGAGCTCGGTAATCTAACACGTCCTGATATGCTTATCGGTGTAGTACGTATTACACACGGCGACCATCACACGAATAATCGAAAATTCCACAAATCACATCATTTCTCCCGATTGAAAATCGGTATTTTATCGATAAAAAATATTAATAACCGGGACATTTCGCCGAGAAAAAAATTCCCAAAAATTTAAAACAATTGCTTTTAACATGAATGTTTAATAAGCAATCAATTGCAAATAGGTATTATGAACTAGGTGTCCAACTCTCTTCTTAAATAATATCTATATATTTTAACTGTATTATGTTTTTAGCTGATAACAACATTTTTAACTCAATTTGTACGATTGAAAAACAACAAATATTTTAACAATACACTTGACATCAGTCAATATAATAATATAATTAGACGTCAATTGAACAAGCAAAATAAACTAACGTAGCAAGTAAAATATTGTATAATATAAAATTCACAGTTTGTACAGTATATAAAGTATGATGTAATAATAAAGTTCTTTAATATCTTTACCAACGAGTATTTTGACACTTTTTTTTTTACCGCGGGCCTTTCTATTCTATGGGATATTATTATTGGGATTCGTTTTTTCGAATCTTTTTTTTTTTTCAGCTCAACCACCTAGGACGCTTGGCCCGTCGACACCTAAGACGAGTGCGCGGTCCTGTATTACAATCGTTATGGTATGACTTTATAACTACACCCAACAGGGTGTAGTAACGATTCGGCAATTGGTTAACGAATTAATTTTTCGTATAAGCTGCATTCGCACGAGTCACATTATCTTACAAGTCAGTAGGTAGTGATCACCGCGGTGATGACGGAAACAGATCCGACTCGTCCGTTCTTTCTATCGCAGTACAACAATCGATTTCTCGACGGTCAAGCGGTTCTTCTACCGCGTAAAACCGTAACTATAGACCGAAATTCCATCCCCCCGGGCCCATAGGACAGCTCCTGGATCCGCTAGATAGGTGGTAGGTACTGACGACAAGTCGATCGTAGAATGTCGTAAGACCTGTTGAATTTTATAACGCTCGGTTAGGTTACCCGTACAGGATGTAACGCGAAATAATCGCACGTTTTTTTCCTAACACGTTTTTTCCTCCAAAAACACCCCGTCGGTCCCGTGCACCGTGTTGTTTTTATGTATTTCCCTCGCGGCCCCGCGGCGCACACGCACGCACGCACGCACCAAATCTCGCGCGATCTCGTCGAACGCCGCGGCGGCGGGGTGCGCGTCGCCGGCGGGGCGGCGGCGGCGGCACCCGTCGGCCGGCCGCACAGGAATGCGGTCCTGCCGCCTCGTGCAGCTGCAGTCGAGTGTTCGTAACCACCGCGGCGGCGGCCACCGGCGGCAGCGTCCCGATCTACACACGTATTCTCGCCACGGCATCGGCATACGCGTACGACAACACGTTTTGCTCGTACGGTAATCTATAGGGTGAGAACTTTCAATAAAACGTTTTTTTTCTGTTTCGGTAGATTGGTCTACGTGTGTTGTTGTCTCTCCACGGTTCTCTTGTGCTGCGCTCTGTCTCCGAGTCGTCTGTGTATCTTTGATCATCCGACGGCCCTACCTCGCCCGCGCCGCGCGTTTCCCTATTCCGTCCACAAGAACGGAGTGCTCGCGCGCTTCTGTGGATTTTCGTTTTAACTCGGCGTCTTCCCGTTCTCGCATTCTATTCGTGTTGGTGATTTTACACTCAAGGGATATTAGCTGTTCTAATTTTTTTTTTTTTCATTTTTCCACCGTCATCGGCCCGTCCAGACATTTGATTCGCTCGTTCCGTTTCCTCTAACACTCTGTTTCATTTTGCAAAATTTCACCCAACGCGTGTGCAAAATTATATAATCGACGATATCTTTCAATCGGGTTTTCGGAGCCGTACTGTAAAACGCGTTTAAACGTCGTGGGTGGCGGTGAGGGGGGTGGAAACGTTTACGATGTGTTGCACCTACGTGATCGAATTACGTGTGTGATGCACAGGTGCACAGAGCGAGAGAGAGAGAATAATAATATTACGATTAAATGGGAAAAAAAAAAATGTTATGTGTTCTGCGGAGTAAAAAATCGGTATCCATACTAATACGTCGGCAGCGATTCCGAAAAGACTTAAAAACTGTTCTGTTATTATTAAACATGATGAAAAATAAATCAACAGAAAAAAAAAAAAAAAAAACGTTACGCAGCCTCGAGTATTATTTGTAATGTAATACAATCGAGCGGCTGTGTAACGTCGTTTTTTGATGATTTATTTTATTTTATGATTATAGTCTAGCTATAATGTATATTGTGTTGGACTGAACGGACTCCTATATCCTATATCCTATGGGACACCTAACATTTTTTTTTTTTCATTTTTTTGGCTTACGCTTTTTTTTTCGTTTCTAAAGTCAATTTTTAAATTTTTTCGTCGAGTAAGAAAATCGATCAAAATTCGCTCGTACCGTTGACTTATTTTCGGACGAAAAATTCGTCACTCACACAAATTTGTTATTGTCAAGATTCGAAAATTTAGTAGGTACGGAATAAAAATATCCGCCCAGTAGATTCTGAAATAAATAAAAAAAAAGTGTTGAAAAACGGTGTTATTTCGTTTGCTTATAATGAAATTGCACACTGTTGTGACTCTAAAATCGTAATAACTTCTCAAACAATACGGTTTGAAATGTTCACACGTTGTTTATATTAATGTTTTCTATGTGTATGTGGAACCACATAATATAATTTGGACCTTTTTTTATTTCGATTCTGTTAAATTTAGTTTTTACCGGGACTAAATTAGCTACTATATAACGCAAATATGGTCTCAGCGGTTCCATAAATTAATAGCGTTACATTTATTCAATTTTTGTTTTGAACTCGTTATGTTCTCGTTATATTGCGTCTACTATGTTTTTACAACATAATAATTTCAGAAAATGTTTATTCTTAAATAAATAAATAACAATTGAAGTATTGAAATTATCACGATTTTCGATCAAACGTTCGTAAAATTATGAAAACTCGTTTGTTTTACAAAATCATATTGTAAAAACAGTATTTAGGTTCTTGCCTTGGATTCAACTTATCATTGTTTGGCTCTAAACCTACCGAAAAAATCACAATCATGGAAATACAATGTTGATGTTTTTAAAAATAAAATGTATTGACTTTCCGTTTATACCGATTTGTTCTACAATAATAGTTAAGTGTTCCCAAACGTCTGATTCGTGATGTTTCTATTGATACAATCACAAGTTAAGAACAATTTTCAGAACGAAAATTGGAAAAGTTAAAACTTAGTTAGGTACATCAGAAAACGCATGAACGACAATCACCCTTAATTATAATACGAACTAGGTATTATTTTTACTTTAAGTAAGATTACATTTTTTGTTTGAAAGTTAACTTTCATCAACTTTCAGAAATTAAAGAAATTAACTTTAAACTCGAGTAATTTTTTTTTTTTTTTAAATTAACTAAACAAAATAAAAAAAAGTTTTTACCTCGCCCAGCTTTATACCTAATACAGTAACTGAGTAACTTTTTAGTGTATGAATTTGCATAATGTGTTTTTGTCTATGCCTACCTATACTTTTTAGATTCAATTGGATTATCAACAGAGCCGACTTAAAATGCTTTGGAAAAGTGGACATACTCGTAAGTCTCAAATCTTTGTTACTTTCTACAAAAATTTTAATGTTTCGTACCACGTTAGTTGTATAATAATAGTAAAAAAATACAAACATCGTTGTTAATATGTTTTAAACTACCTATGTAATTTCGAATTCCGAGAGTTTCAAAAAGTTTGACACTTCGAAAAATAATGATTAACATAACTTGAGTGAAAATGAAAACTGATACTGTTATTGATGTAATTATTAAAGTTATGTTGATTCAATAGAAAATTATTCAAACCCGTTATTTAAGCAAATAAAGAACATTATTTTAAACGAGCGTCGTTAAGTTGATACGTTTAAAAAAATTTACTTTTTAACTAACTATAATGCTCATTTTTGATTATCATTGAAAATTCAAACACCTATACCTGGTATGTACTTATATTTTTTTTTTTCAGTTCCAGCTGTGGGTCCTTGTCCGACAAGAGTTACGTGTCCGTCGTGTGATTCCTTTGTGAGGACCCGTGTTGTCAGAGTGACGTCGAAAAAAGGATATTTATTTGCGATTCTGATGTGTGCGTTTGGGTAAGACTGTAAAAACATATTTTATACCCAATTCGTTATTTTACGTATTTTTTTTAGATTCTGAATGTCAGCGTTTTCTTTGTTTTTTTTTTTCGTTTCTCTGTGAACACTTTTAATGGTTGGAAGGGTATAAGGAATGCTCCGAATTTTACGTTCTAATGAAAATAGTGCGTTATACGTAGCAAAAACTTTTTTTAATCTTTTATAACGTATTAAATTAATTTAGTACATAAAAGTTTGAAAACGACATGGAATAATTTTTATAACGATAGTTTAATAGGTATATAACCGTTCTGACGCTGGATTTGTCGACTTCGCAATGTTTGACGATTTCTACACATACCTAGCTCAAATAATAATCAAAACATCAAAAAAAGATTCAAATAAAATAAAATTTAAAGCCAAAATTCCAACTGTTATAAGGTATTCAACGTGGAGCATTCCTCCTAACCCGAAAACGCCATTACAAACCTAAAAATTTCAAATTTTTCGCCTCAAAATCCATTTTTTTTTTTTTTTTTGGTTTATGGGGCAAAACTCAAAGAGTAAGCAAAATTAAAAAAAAAAAATTCAACCAAAATACTACTGGAGTCCATCAACCGTTTAGAAAAGTTATCGATTTTGGAAATCGGAAAATATTTCTTCTATACGAAAAGTTGTTGAAAGAAAAATAAAAAAACAATACATTCCTCGCTCGTCGCTCAGAATCAAAATACGCATTTTTAGACACTCGGATCGCGCTGAACAATTAATACACTAAATCAAAAACTAATTAATTTGTTGTGTTTTTAGGTGTTTTCTGTGTTCGTGTTTACCGTTTTGTATGTCCACGTATGACAATTTCAAGCATTCGTGCCCGGATTGTAAAGCTCACATCGGCACATTCAAACCTTCGTCCTTCTTTAAACAGTTTCGATAATTTATGACTATTATAATCAGTGTTTGAATTGAAAAATTATAATAGAATTTCAGACTTCCCTGTACCAGACCACAATAGGGGAAGTAAGTTTAAAGGGGTACGCTGAAATATACTGTAAAAATTAAGGGTATATTCCATTCTCAATTCGAGCACTATTATAAGTTATATTTATTATATAAGTTCAATAACTACTTAATAATCAAAGTACAATATTATTATATGTATTTTTTTAAATTTTTTTAATACTGAAACGAAAACAAATAAAAATCAGCTTACATACATTTTTTGTAGACCTGCGCATTAAATGTTTATCGTAATGTTTAATTTGAAAACTTTCATGGAAATTTTTATTGAATGAACCACCAAACAACAAAACCAAAGTTTATCGATCATTTACTGAACTGTTATTTTGTGAATTTCGCACTTTCCCTCTACTTGTAGTAAACTAAAAAGTATTAGTTGTATAAAATTAATTTGAGATGTAAGATTGACAATGATTGATGTACCTTTATTGTACAAAAATTGAGTAAAAAAGTAAAAATTATTGTTTTTCTCTTAGCACTATCTCATAATAGCCAAAGTGGAGGTACCTACATAACTAAATTGTTTCTATGTCGTTTGATGTAAGAAAAATACCTTTTTTGTAATAAAACTTTAACAAATAAATGATAGAGAATAGAAAAATCAGCAACAAGACATTAGACTTGTTTGACGGTTGGTTTGCTGTGAGCTGGATTTTGTTTGTTTTTGTTTCCTTTTAAAGCATTACAAAATAAGAGAACCGTATTGATCAGTGTACTGTTAACGCTGGTAAAAATTTTGTGCAATTTTTCTCTAATGTTTTGAGTACATTTGTAAACAATTTAATTTTTTTAACCAGCTAAATCATACTTTTAGAATATTGTATAGTGATGTACTGCTCTAATATAACTATACTTACGTACAACATAATTACACGTTGCTTATTTTGAATTTTTATACCTAAAATAATCACAAAAAATGTATTGGGTACACTCGGATTGCCATTTTAAAATTTTAATTGTTTTATTTTTAATTCAGTAAACCCCAATAACGCATGGTAACCTTGAATGAAAAATGTACGTGAATGAAATAATAATATTATGTTCTAGATTGATATGTTTTTAAACAATACAGTTTTGATGAACGTTTTCTACTAATGAATTTAAATCAATTTAAAATACTATGAAAAATTCATTCACATGTGTGTGAGTACAAAAATAATTAAAATAGTAGAAAGCAAGTCATGGTTTTAGAAGGTGTACTGCAGTATAAATGTTTTGTATTAAAAAAACATTGAAAGTAATGATAATTCATTAGGTTAGATGACTGCTCTAAATTTTGACAACATACTTTTATAAATAGAATTAAATCTCTTTGATTTAAGAGAAGATTGCGTGATGATTGTTTATATACATAAAATGCTGGAAAAATGTTGAGAAAAAAAAAGTACATTAAATACTATTTAAATTTTGTATGTAATGAACTGCTGTATGTAAAAAACCACACATAATGATTTAAATGATCAGTAAATAAAAAATTAGAATAACAAATTATAGAGATACAATTGGGGCTGAGTTGATGTTTTTACTTTTTTAAGATCGATCTTATCTTATCTTCTGTCTGCAGAAACATACTTTATTCATTTGATCAAACAAAATTGAGGATCAATTGATACAGTTACCAAAATTAAGGTTCTAATGGTTTAAATCTTTAGACGTACATAGTTTTAAAGTGAAACACATGTATAAAGTAAAATGTTTGAAATACAAAAACTATCAATGCTGTTTATATTTATTACTTAACATTTATACATTAAAAATGACATGCATCAGATATAGACTAATAATATTTATTATTCTGAACAAATAAAAATAAATAGCTTACAGTTATTTTGAATTCAGGACTTTAAACTTTATTAATATGTACAACATACTAATTATCTGTTTACAGATACATACAGATATATATATATTAATAAAAATAAAAAAAAATCATTGAACTCACAATTTAATTTTACAAACAAATTAGTTTTATGTACATAAAACATTTGAAAGTCTGAATTAAGTAACCATTTTAAAGCACAACACTTTTTAAGATAATATAGGAATAAGAGGTTGTATAATTATTATTTTATTTAATTTAAATAACGGGCAGAGCCCTTTGAATACAAATATTAATTAATAAAAAGAAATATACAAAGAATTGTGATAGTACAAATAATAGTAATAATAATAATAATGCTAAAAATGAGATACTAAATATATAAAGTAATGAATAGTATGAGTAATTAAGACTAAAAAGGAAGGATCCTCATTGGCGATAGACATTATGCGTCGTAACGGTTCATTTTTCATGTAATTACTTTTAAAATGGGGAATATAAAAGGACATAGGTGTACGGGTAGACAATTGTGAAACTTTAAAGTTAATAAGGGATAAAAGAGTAGGAGAGTCAATACTATTAGATAACAGACCTCTCAAGAAAGTCTTACCTAACATCTGTCTACGGTCAGCTAGAGATTTAAGGTCAAGAACTTCTGAGACTGAAGTGCAATCGTGTGGGGGGCACTGAATGCCTAAAACGAAACTAGCATGTTTTAGAAATTTACGTTGGACTCTTTCAAGCTGACAAGAACCATTTGCAGTATGCGGATCCCAAATTAGTGAACCGTATTCCAAAATGGGTCTCATCATGACACAATATAAAGTTTTAACCGTCTTATTTAGGGAAAATTCTTTAGTCACTCTCATTACGAAATTCAGAGTTTTCAACGCCTTGCAACATATCATATCGATATGAGAACTAGGGTACAGAGAACTACTAAATTTAAACCCAAGGTCAATGACATTATTATCTTTACATAGTAGTATGGTGCCCATTAGATTATATGAGTGGACAATTGGAGATCGTTTTCTGCTGAACGTCATAACTTTACATTTAGGAATGTTAAGAGATAATCCTAATAAGTTGAAGTACTCAACAAAACGGCCCAAATCACTTTGTAGTTTATCACAGTCATCTTGATTATTGATGCGCATATAAATATTCATGTCATCAGCAAAACACAGTAAGTGACTGTGGTGCAGAACATGACTAACGTTATTGACAAAAAGTGAAAACAGTAGCGGAGACAAGTGACCCCCCCCTAAGAACGTATTTGATTTAAAACCATGAACTTTAACCCATTGATGCTTATTTTCAAGGTAAGACTTAAACCAAGTTAACAGCAGTTCACCGAAACCAGACTTTTCAATAATTTTGACAAGGACAAAATGGCTCACAGAATCAAACGCTTTATAAAAGTCTGTATAGACTACAACTATCTGGGACCCTACTTGAAATGATTCATATACAAAGTTACTAAAAACTAAGTTACAAGTGGTGGTTGAGCGACCTGGACGAAAACCATGTTGTTCCTCCATGACAATCCTATTGACTGGTAGCTGAATGCAGTTTAATACTAAGGACTCAAACATTTTCGATAAATGCGATTGTGTAGAGATTGGTCTATAATTTAAAATAACTGAACGACTGCCTGACTTAGGGATAGGTGTAATAGAACTGAATTTTAGCATAGATGGGAATACCCCCTCATCTAATGAACGCCTCCTAAAGAGTATCCAAAGAGAGTAAGCAATTATTTGTCTAAGTTTAAACAGAAACTCTCCACTAAGGCCATCAGGGCCAACAGACCAAACACCACGCAATGCTGATACCTTTAGAAAAACATCTTCAACACTAAAGGTTACATTATTTGGTAGGTCAAAAGTAGGAATAACTAAATCACTGCACTCAGCCACAACCTTCTCAAATTATAAAATAATTATTTAGGAGTAGATTGTTGGCTAATAATTGATTAACAGCAAAATAAATGTTAGTCAACTAACAAGGTCATTTAAAAAATTAATATAATAAAGTTAATAACCGTCATTCCAATAAGTGGAATGTAGGTAACTATTTTAGCTACACATCGATATTTGTACAACTTTTTCATATATGTTCTACATATCTTCGAAACGCGACAAACGTACATAAAGTACGTGAGAGATTTTGTATTGAATAGTAGCATCGCTGGTAGCTGGTTCTGGATTTATAATGAACCGGGAACTTTCGCCAAACTTCATTGTCTTAATACCAGTTTCTAATTCTTTTAACATTTCACCGCTCCCCATGACAAATTTGTTGGGCAAGTTTTTATAGAGCTTATCAAGATTTTCTGGAAGATTTGATTTTTCAACAACATAATAGATATAAACAAAACTCTCATCGGGTACCAATACTCCAATTCCTGCAACAATATTGTAACAATTAATAACCATGAGTTATCTAAGATACTTAATAGTTTCTAAGTATTAGCTAAATATATGAATCTAACCAATTACACAGATCTAATACAAAAGACTATCTTTAACAAATTCTCCACAACTTTTAAAATATTTTTGGATTATTGAGTGTGCTGTCATGTTTACACATGTCATGAGGACAGAAGAATCAATCAAAATTACGTTACATGTGTAAATTGACAGCAAAGCACCAGTGGGGCAGGTTATGGCGGTGTACATATTTTATAAAATATTTTAAGTAACACTCACTGATAAACAGATTTCTATACGAGTAATGAGTATCTTTTAAAATTTGCAGACGTCGTATTTAGTTATAAAATGATAATGTGCTTTAAACCAAAACAGACGGTTAAATGCAATAAAAACAAAGGGAAACCTCACAAACTATCAAAGCACTAACAACAACGTAATATAGTACTGTAAAATGCAATAATTTGTTATGCTAGCTGTCGCTAGTCAGCAATCACCTGGAACACAACATGTTTATACACCACAACCCAATTCATTATAAAAAGTTTTATGAAAGTTGTAAGAATGGATTATCACTGAGTGCGCACAGTCACTGAATGCAAAAAACTGTCACTGCGGATGTAAGCCAGTGGCCTCCCTGGGCCTGTTATGAAAACTACCTAGTAAACGGTATAGGTACTAGAACGACTATTATAGTAGAGTAAAATTAGTATTCTGTTTGAAAGGATTTAAACAAATTTTAAACATATTATTATTAATTATAAGCTAGGTAGGTATAAAATGAATTAGTAAAAATAATGTTTAATTTTTCAAAACTTATAAATGGTGCATGTGCTCATGTACACTATTTTACTAGCCCCCATTGCAAGCCGCTGTTTCCAAATCTTTTTGGAGAAAATTATAAAAAAAAAAAAAAAATTATAAATACTTAACAGCCAACAGGTTTCAATTATTTTAAATAATTAGGTGTACACAATAATAAGTAGTGAATTGAGTAGTACCACACTGAACTTGGGTTCAACAGTGAACACTTTAAGCTAAATAATATACTTACAAAATTGATGTTGTTTTTCTACACTTGTTTTACATGATTTTCTTTAAAAGTCATAAGATTTTATTTATGTAGATGACATAACAATAAATATAATATTTAGTGCCTTATAAAATACAACTAATCATACATTGTACTGTTATAGAATAATAGTAGGTATAGCACAAAGGCCTACCTTTGAAACACAATCATCGGCTAATATTTTATTATTTATTCTACATAAATCATAAATGTAGTACAAACCTGGTTCTAACTGCAGCTTTAAAACCCTGTTTCCTAGTCCAATGTTTGTGTAGTTTTTAATTGGCACACCAAACGAATCTAAAACAAAAAATGTTTAAAAATGTTAAAACGCACGAATGTGAGTTGTTTTTTTTAACAAATTCACTTATTTACCGACAATGTAGAAAAGTTATTAAACGTTTTTAATGTTGCGATATCTATCAACCAATGAGACAAGGCGAAAAGCTAGCAACACTATATATACCCGTTTACCAAAAAACAACGCACCGCGTTGCGCATTGTTATCAGTTTTGGCACAACACACGCTGCAACCACAAAAAAGTTCGATCATTTGGCCGCTGCTGTGCACATACTGCCGAGAGTGGGACGTGCAAGTTTCAACCTGGTTGAATATTGCCATCCTACCTAGCTTATTATTAAACCATGATCAAGGGATTGGTAATGCCAATTGAGCAACTAATATGCACGGACACGGGGATAATAGGATGTGTTTTTCTGCTCGGTTATCTAAATAGTTCTAAATCTTCACAAAATTTTCATTCCAATCAAGTAGGTATACAAATAGTGTTTCTCAAAATAATTTAAAACTAACTTAAAGCGTTCAACTGACAGAAGGAAAACGGTATGGGCCAAAATGCACTTTACCGCCACCCCACGCTTGAATTTTGAAATTTTTTTTTTTAACCAATTCAGTTTTTTCTCCCGATTGGGTACGAATAGGTCTATTGAGAATGTTCAACGCAAAAAGAGTTCCATTAATGGCTGTCAAAAAAGAATTTATATTAGTAGTACTATAGGTAGGTATATACAATAATTGTAAACAGTGATGAGTGATGCGAGACGGCATAGGAATTTAACAACAGCAAAAACGCATTCGTGCACCTAATTTAGAAGTTAAAAAACGTCGTTGTTGATAAATCTTTAATCTTGCTCTCTGTGCTCTGGCCCGCTAAATTTTAAAGTTCTAAAAATTGGCCGTCCGGTAATTTTGAGTCGCCCATCCTTGACCTATAACATCTACACACACACCTACAGTATTTTATCGGATATAAAGTTTCGTTTAAGCTAACAACAATTGGTGACCCTAGCAGATGCGACACGCCTATACGTTACATAATGTTACACACGTTGGTTCCAGATTAGTCGGCAAGTACCTGTGTCTTGGAGCGCGATCACGCTCAGATCCAAGTCGAGCTCTTCTTCTCGTTCGTCTGCAGATGATCCAGCGGACGATTCGTCTTCTCCGAATGCGCTCTCGGCCATGGCGCGCGCGTTCTGGTCCGCGACGACGAAACGAAAAAATTTAACTGACCGCAAACGAGAGACGTGTGCTCTCTTCGAGTGTGACACCAGTCTGCTAAAACTAACTGCTAAAGCGAGTTGTCCAGCGGAATCGTAGCCGTTTGCTCGACGCGGTTTCGTTTTTGACGCTTCGCTGTATCATCTACTCCTATTCTGCTTTGTGTTTCTGCTCCGCGGTTTGCCGCAAAAACACAAAACCAAGGCGGCGTCGTATACCCTTAGACCATATAATACATATATATATGTGTATGTATTATATGGTCTAAGCGTATACCGCGTCTATGATAGATAGATGGCTCCGGACCACTGATAAGAGTATGGTTTATACCACGCGTGTTCGGTCACGTACGGCATGAGGTTTGAGGGGCACGCTTATTCGGAAAATATATACAAAACGTATTCAATATTATAATTTCGTCGAATGTTTCGCGTTCTCTTCGTCGCCGGACGAAAATCGCGTGTTCAACTCCTCCACGCGAACGGCGTTTCGTCGCATAGCTTTGGGCGGCGGCACGCGAATTCTCTACGTAAAAACGTCCGTGGTTTACCCGGTTTAGTTAGTTTTTTTGTACGGTCTTCTTGTTCTGTCAGTCGACCATGATTTACGTTTGCATTTTAGAACAGATCGAATAAACGCGAGGCTATGAAATATGTTTTATAATCCTGGACAACGGTACGGTGAAAATACCATTACAGGTAGAGTTTTAAATAATTCGACGACTTTTGGTCTTATTAGTAGGTCAACGATGTTCATTGGGCACGAGTTTTGTTGAGCGTTTTTTTAATAATAAAAAAAAGCAATTGGAACAAACAGTATTTTTAATAACCGAAAAAAATTTACTAAATTTACACTAATTAAACAATTTTCAAAACAGGTAAACACACTTTAGGCATTTATCTGTTTTGTTACAACTACTCTTTGACATACATACTCGTTAAATTTGAATTAAAATGTACAACCGTTCCGGGGGACAAGGTCTTTACTACTTTGGATACTATTTTTCTTAAGCGGAATATTTAACAATACGCGTTTTCTTGTATAAAAGATACTAAGTAATTCTTCGCTGTCATTCACCTTCTAGTTGACACGGAACATAAAACTGGTGACAAGTATGACTACAGTTTGTAGGTATATTCAAAGAAACATTATACAAATTTTACGGCTTGAGAATGCTGTTGTCAACAATACGGTTAATGCTTTTGAAACTACCTGCTGGCTGACTAAAGTAAATTCCACTACATCTTACTACTTTTAATCGCTATAAATTCTAAGTTCTAACAACCGAATATTACAATAATTATTGCAAACAGGGCCTATCGACTGGACAGAATCCATCGGTATAAATGTGTAATTATAACGCTGCAGCGTAAAACATCATTTAAGATTTGTATTTTTAAATTTTTTTCGGTTTCCGCACCGCAAAACAAACGTAACCGGCACTCATGTCGTATCCGCTCACCAACAGGTTCATCAGTACGCTATTGGAAGCACCACGTTTGGCCATCTCTTCTTGTGTACCCCGTTTCGCCGAAGCGGCGGCCGAAGTCTTGTCCGACGCCGACCAAACCCGCTTCACGCCTTTTTCTTTGCTCGCATTCTTCACCGCTTCTGTCGGGAAAACATAAAAAGTAATCGTCTCCTGGTAAAAACCGAATTTGACAGTAAAATCGGTCCGAAAATTCCAAAATGTATCGTTTACACGTAGAGAATATTAAAATAAATAACGTGTGAAAATTTTAAACCGTTATTTGAGGAGTTATTACAAATTTAGTATCGATATTGCGCAAAGGTGCGCATAATTTCATTGCTATGATCAAAACAACATCGATTTCCAATACTTATTTTGTGCGACTTTAGAATGTACCGGCCGGGGTTTTTTTGAATTCTCTCGATTCGGATAGAAAATTTTGTTTCGCATAAATTTTCAAATCTTAAATAACGAATTTGCGCGAATATTTTTCCAAATATAAGTCACACGTATGTCCGATTTTTCAATTTTAAACAACTGAAAAAAAAAAAAAAATTGTGATTTTCGTAATCTTTTAATAGCATATTACGTGTTACCAATATTTGTTACCTAATGTTTCAAAACTTTTTGTTGAAAATATAATTTTTTATCGAACAAAAACTACAAACAAAAAAAAAAATTGAATTTTTTGAAAATTTTAAAAGTAAAAGGCGACCTTTTATCGTATCCGTTAACTAGACAAAAAAAAAATCGATCTTTATTTTTTACCTGGATAAGTTTTTAACCAACTGTCTTTACCTGGATAATTAATTATTTACCTTTATAATACAACACTGCGAAGACACCTGAGCTCGTTCAGACTCGTTTTGTTCGAATGGAATGATTTCACCATTGCTTTCAGATATTAAATAGTACGTTTGCACCACGATTTCCGAAACGTTGGCCTACCCGTAAGAAGTGCCTACCCACTACGCCAAACAACTTCTCACATTTTGACTTCAAACAGAGACTAAAAAATTTATTTTTACAGACACAATATTGTAATTAGTTTATTATGAGAGACTTTCTCTCCCTTTCAGCCCGGATCAATCCGTTGTAATGTTTATGAAATGCCATTGAATCAAGGTTCTGTCTTTTTTGACTTCCGGATTTAAATTGAAATTTGATTTCCGTGATCAGCCGGAAGGGTGGTAAAAATGCTTTATTTTTCCCAAGTGTTCCTACAACATTGAAAAGTGGGCCGAGTTATAGTACTTTTAAATTGAACTTATTTGGAAAGTTTTTTAGTTCCGACAACAACAAATTTCTTAGAAACGAAATAAAACTTGAAACCCGTCAAAAGTTCGTTTCGTTATGTTTTTTACAAAAAATCCTCTAAGACCTTTTCATGTTATACACTTTCGACATCATTATAAAACAAATGATTTGCAGTTATAATAAAAGTTTAAAACAAATTTTTTTTAATTTTACCCCGATTTTGACTATACCTGCCTAAAAAATGTATGAGCTAACCTACGAATTTTCCGTCGAGTGAAAAGTCGATATCAAATTGGATCGTCGATAAGCAAATAGTATCAGCATTTTTGCAAACATCAGGGGCGTATTTATGGGGGGGGCTGACGGGGCTGCAGCCCTCCCTGAATTTACATCACAAAAATAAATATTATATTATTTTGAGCGAGTACATTATATACTCTTACATGTTTTTCTTCAGCCCCCCCTGAAAAAATGCTCTGGATACGCCCCTGGCAAACATCGTACAAAACCGTTAAAAATTAAAACCAAAAAACGCGAAAAACCTACTTCAGTATCACACAACTTTAGGGACTAAAGTCCCCAACATCAAAATTACATCATTATATTACTCCCAGTTTTTTAAACTTATTTTGCAACTCACCCGTCGCGTTGGCAACAGAACCGATCACGTCTTGGCCGGTGCCGCCCGCCATCGGCCCGTCGACCAAGTGCTGTTGTGGTTGAGTAAACGCGGTGGCGCCGCCGAGGTCCTTCGACTCGTTTTCCGTCAACACGGCCAGATTAACCGACCACAGGTCCGCGTCCTCGTCGCCGTGGCGGTCCTCGACTTGTAGTGGTTGTTCCATCTCTGGCGCGTCCCTATAAATTTCGTCGGACGAAACGCGAGTTAGGTTGAGTGTTTAGAAGATACGCTTGAAAAAACATTAACAAAAAGACAGTGTAATGATATATACATTAGTATATATCATTATCTTAATTTTAATAAAATATTTATACAGCTGCACAAACACATATTAGAAAATTATGTAATTATGTAATTATCTTCATTCAACAATATGTCTTTTAGATTTAATGTAAAAATATATATATTATCTGCAATTACTTGCACAGCTATACAATTAAATAATTACAGGTAAATTACTCTTAGAATTAGAAATAATCACAATCTTTGCAGCTGTACAAATATGAATCATTTAATTAATAAGATAATAATAATGACACACAAAAATGAACGCAACAATATCAAAAATCCAATTACACGGGCGGCATACAAGGTCCATAAAAGGGAAAATGACAATCAACTCCGCGCGCAGTCGCTCACCAGACATCACAATTAATAACCATATATAATTTTCTGTACCAATATTTTCGTAAATTCAAATAAATTTAAATTATTTCAATATTATATGATTTCACATATTGAGTATAATACTCTTGTATAACTCCTTGCATCCCGATCATCCAGAATTCACTACATCAAGTCGCTTCTAAGATAACTTCACGTCTCGAGTCATTCGGAAGGTAAGTAAAAATTCATGTAGTAAATATTTTACACATATTAATTTATTCAAGAAGAAAAAAACTCTCTTACCCAACCTCGTGATTTATATTTTAAAGTAATGAGTTAAAGACAAGTATAAAGAAAAAAATAAACAACATTCAAAATACGATCTCAAAATATCTAATCATATATCTTATTTTTAACTCATTACAACAGATAGAAAAACTTTTTTTAAAAACCGACGGTCACATATGATGTATAGGCAGTGGCGCAACCGGAAAATAATTTCCGGAGGTTCACATTGTTGCAAAGTTGTATAATTGTTTCGTATCGTCGTCATATTGATCATACAGTAATGAGCGGTTCTTGAACGACAGTAAAAAAACAAAAAAGCCGGGATCACTCTGGGTCGCGTGGGTGGTTTGACGGAGTAGCGACTACGCTTTGGGTAGGTCACCGGTTTGGAAGTTGTGTGGTTCGAACGTGTATCTGAGAGCAATGGTAAATTATTGCCTTCGAAAAAACGATTCTAAGCGAGCTCAGTTGTCTAGAACAGATCTTTTGAGGTAATGTACGTTAAAATTGGAGCATTTTTTCTACTGGAAAAAGTGATCACAAAAATAAAAAAAAAACCTAATCCTAGTCCCCAGGGTCTAGGTCCCCTTACTGACTTTTCCATAACGTGTTGTCATCCTAAACAAAGCTGTATGCAAAATTTCAGCTAGATAGGACAATGGAATGTGGGTTAAATGTTAATTACAAGATGTGAAAATAAAAAAATACTTGAAAAAAATGCAAAAAACTTTTTTTCGGGATTCGAACCAGCGCGGCACCCAGTCGACGGACAATAAACGTATAATATTTTAGTGAGACGCACCATTTTATCGACGCTTTTCTTGTACGCTCTTGAAAACTACTCGGCCGATTTCTTTGAAATTTTCGAAGACTTATAGCAATTTTCGTTTTACACAACATATTAAATTTTTAAATAATAAAATTGTGTAAGTCACAATTTTTTTTCAAAAAAAAACCACAAAATGACAAATTTCGGCCAATTTTCAGAATTAAAACGAATATAGAAAAAAATTGTGACTGACGATTTTTAAAATTTTTTAGTTACGAACAGTTATATATGTCGTTAATATCGTATTAAATTTTCAAAACTTTTTCTGGAAAATTTATGTTTTTATTGAAATTAAATGACAATAAAATTGGAAGTTTTTGAAAATTTCAAAGATCTATATTTAGCTCGAAAATTTGTGAAATGTTTTGAAATTTGCCTTGCACCTGTACATTATCAATACATTAACATTGTGTGAAAATATCAAGTCTTTCCAATCGTTATTTTGAGAGTTACGACCAATTAACAAAATTGATTTTGTCGAAAACGCGTTTTCCGCACTTTTTCCCGTTTTTTCTTAAATTTTTTTTTTTTTGTTTTTTCTGAAAAACTTTTTGGGATTGAAAATTTCGAAAAAACGCGATCAATAATGCGCCAAGGATATAAAATTATAAATCAATGTGGAAAAAACACGTTTCCCGTAATTGTTTGTAATGCACCAAGAGTATAAAATTTTCTACCGAAAAGTGGTACTGTTGTTGAAGATCGGAGCAATTCCCTATGTTAGCTACACGTGACACAGTCACAAAAACACAACACATCTTTGTAAAATCAATAGCTTCGCCCGGAATCTAAAATAAAATACGATTTGCCGCCACCCTTAACAAATTTCTGCGGACGCCATTGGGATTGTCGTTTCGTAATATAATTCGAATAATAGACAATGTGCAAAATAATACGCACCGAATGAGTAATAACAATTCTGGTACGTTTTTTACAAAAAAAAAAAAAAACCGTATTTTTTAAACGACAGTGGAAAAAAAAAAAATTGTACCTGCTTTCGTTCCCGACGGACGGCGACAGCAAGTCGCCGCAGAACCACGGCCAGTCGTCCGGCAGCAGCGGGTAAACGGTACCGTCCAGGTTAGGCTCGAACTCGTTCGGCGGCACGTCCGCGTAGTTGCGATCGGTGTCCGCCGCCGCGGAGTACGGGTCAGGCGGATCGTCCTGCTGCTGCTGCTGATGCTGCTCGTCCTCGGCGGGCGACGTCGGGCTGTCGCGCGGCGCCTGCAGAGAGCAGTCTGTCAATATCAGGTCGTCGAGAGCGCCCGGCGTCAGGCCGAAGTCGTCGAGACTGCACTCGCCTTGGTTATCCGCCGCGGTCGAATCGGTCTCGCCGTCCGGCTCCTGTTTGATGTCTGAAATCCGAAACGTTTATCGTCCCCCCCCCCCGACTGTTTCGGGGACGCCACTGAATTTTCCGATCAGGGGCGTAGTAGTATTGCGCGGGATAAACTTTCGGCGGTAGGGGGAAAGCTGTTTTTTGCGTGGATATTCCGCGGACGCGCGCGAGCACAATTATTATTGTTAATGTCGAAAACGCGAACCGTTTTCCGAAAACGGTCAAAAACATCTTTCGACTCGTCGTACAACCCGAAAGTAATCGAAATATCAAAAAGTGTTTCAAACTGAACGGTGCTTACAAACAAAAATCCAAACCTTTTTGCGGTGCCTACACGCAACGTACAAAGATCGCGGAACAAATGTGTGTAAACGCGAACGCCGAAATTTCAAATTTCCGAAAATGGTAAAAACACTGTTAACGTCGTCCGTGCGCCATAATTCAAAAGCGACAAAAAAAAAAAAAATTTCAAATAGTAGCTACCGTAGTATTGAAGTGTACATTCCAAAAAAAAACATGCTTATCGTGTAACACGCCCCCCTTACATGTTTCGCCAAGCCCGAGCCTTCGGTTTAGTGAAACCCCGACACTTGAGACAATTTCATTTTTACTTCGCGTCTATAAACTTAACTTTTCATAAGTTATCTACCCTTAAACATCGAGTGTAACTGGTGCATTAACGGCCATAAAAATATATATTTTAGAAGCGTTGCGTCTTAAAGTTACGACGAATATCAAACTGCGTTTAGTAAGCGGGCTCTTCTCATTGGAATAATAAAAGAAACAATGTTTGTATTCACTATATATATATATATATCAATAAACGCATTAGTAGTTATTAATTTTTTCGGTTATGTTTTTTTTTTTTTTTTTTGATATAGAAGTTTATAAGATTTTTACTTTTGACTGTGGGATGTCGAAGAGATGAGATAAACAGCTGATACCACCAAAATTAATTTTAAACAAAAAATATGAAACGCGTTTAAAATTGTGCGTTGAAAAATGGTTTAAGTCATGTACTATTCGAAATACAAAATTACATTTTAAACAGAAAAAATAAGTAGGTACAAAATGTATTATTTTAAAGTATACGAGTTTAAACACTATAGTGATGTCGAATAAATAAAAGAAAAAAAAATAGATTTCAATCAGTAAAAGTGATGCAATTTCAGTAGTTGTTAATTTGACTTTTCGTGTTTAGGGATCGATAGTTATTGTAGTTAAGCTACTTTAGTAAGCTTCTCCAAATCTATATTGCGATTCTATTCTCCGGTATTTTTCGGCTTTTTAGTCGCCAAACTTTTTTAGCCCTCGTATATTATAGTTTGGCCTGCACTAGAATTCGCTAAAAATCGACATTGAGCTATTGTTTTATTTTCAAACCAGACTCGTACCTAGCTAGGAATATTTGTATTGTGTAAATACAAATAATAACGGTTTGTTGTAATTTGTCGGGCACAAGAAAAGATAACCTAAAGTGAGTAATATCCGATATCACAAATGTATTTCAATTTGTAAGGCCTGTAGTCGGGCCAACATTCAAGTACGGAGGCAAAAAAAGGGTCTCCAAAAACAAGTCTGGCCAAGTTAACAACTTTTTGAAACTCGTTTAGTTCAATCAATTGAAAAACAAAAAAATTATAAAAGTTTTTTAAGTTAACTAACAAAAAAAAAAAAATAAATAAAAATAATATTTGATATTATTAATTCACACAGTTTTGAACCTACGATGATGCATTTTTTTTTTTTAAATTTTCTTCCTGGCAATATATTTTTTTTCAAAAGGGTCTTAAAAAAGACGTTAAAATTATTACTAATTAACTTAAAAATGACACGATAAATAAAAAACAATTAACTTTTTGAGTTAAAAGTTACCAATTTGATTAAAATTAACTTAACTTTAAACGAGTAATTGCCCATCCTTGACCCCGAGTCCCCCTAAACGGACGCCCCTGATCCCCGAACTTACTGGCCAGTACCACCGAGTCGTCGTCCCATAAGTCCAAAAACTCTTTGCAGTTCATGTCCACGGTAATCTAATAGTCACTCACTGCTCAAAGTCGCCACCGACACTGTTTGAAAGATTTAAGAAGTTTTTCCGAGAAGAATACGTTTAAAATGTCCGTTCTGAGGTCTGAAAGTTTAACACAACAGCATCATATCATTATGTTCGTCTGTGGTAGATAAAATGAAATGGGTATCGCAAAATTATTTTTTTTCATCTTTTTGAAATTTTTATTTCTTGTTGGGTTATTACGGTAATAATTAAAAATATTTTTCCGCGTCGCTAAAAATTAAATATTTCAAAGAACTTTGACATTTGTATTAACATTATTAATAAATTTTCATAAAAGAAAACTCTCTCTCTTTTTTCTCCGAGATTTATAGTAACTTTTGTACGATTGTCTCTTTGCAGTATTTTAGGTACCTACTTAATTGTTTTGAATTTATTTCGTTGTTTGTGTAATTTTTTGATTTAATCAGAACTGTAACAACCGTATGATATAGTGCCCATAACGTTAAACCGTGACACAAAAACAAAATAAATTTCAGTAAAAACTTCAAGTTTGCTACCATTTAAGTCCACTTTCCAAACTTTTTTTGCGTTTTGACATTTTGCGATTGTACGCGCACATACTCAGCAGTGTTTACAAAAAAAAAAAAAAAAAAAAAAATACAAATGCTTACAGTAAGTAAGATAAGTACTCTTAAATTTTTCTAAGCAAGATATTTGACCTTCGGTTCAGTGCCGAGTGTACGAATATTTTATTACAATTGTTAAGATTTACAAAATGTGAAGAAAACAAGTAACAAGTTTGCGGTCTTTAGCCAACGGGTCATAAAGTAATAATAAAAGATGTGTGATTTCGAATCCAACACACCTTTAAAATTAAAAAAACGGTAGCACAGTCGAGTGGAGTGTGCAGTCTTGTCGGGGCATAGTAGTGATGGGGTATAGTAGTGATATCTGACAGTGATTAAAATCACTATCGTAAAAAACGCTTCGATGCAAATCTGTAGATAATGTTAAATTTTTAGATTAATATTTATTAATAAGGACAAATTTCATTAAATAATGTGTTTGAAGTGGGAGCTACTTCCCCACCTTTATCAATAAGTTATTCAGTATTACTCAAATACTTTGGTATGAAAAGTATTCAAATAGTACTTTAAATATATTTTTTCCAATACTCGAGTATTATTTAAAATACTTTTTTTTAAGTTTTTTTTACAACTACACCCACCCATCCTCTCAATATATTGTGTTGCAGTTGCAACAGCAGTGGCGTACTTAGGAATTTTTATTGTTTAATTGACACTTATTGTTTAATTCACCGGGTCGATAAAAGTCTGAAGCTCCCCCCGAAAAAAATATCTGGATACGGGCCTGCCCCTAACCCCTTGAGTTGGTGAATTTTTTATTGACTCATTAAAATTACGAAAAGTTATGTCGTTATAATGAAGTTTTAATTTTAAATATATAAGAAATTTTACGATTTTGAATAAAAATGGTTTTTACATTTTTTAACTTTAAAGTTCATTTTCACCATGAAGATAAGTCGTGGTCCTTCAATTTTTTTTTCAAAAGAAAGTACATCACATAAGCTTTAATTTAAACTATGTATAAAAGTGTCAGACTTTCCGGAACGTTTTCAAAAGTTATGTTAAAAAAAATTTTTATTTCATAAGTTATTTCCAAGTTTTGAACCCCCCTATATTAAGGCAAAAGCTCAGACTATCAAAAAAAGTATATCGAATGAAAGATAAACATACATAGCATTTGTGTCGAAAAAATCGTACTGATTTATACATTTTTCAAAAAGTTATAGCATTTTTAAGTTAAAATTTCAAAATCGAAAATCAAAAATTTTTACGCAAAAATTGCATTTTTTCGGATACGGCAGCAATTTTCACCATGAAGACATGTCGTGGTCCCTCTATTTTTTTTTTCAAATGAAAGTACATCACATAAGCTTTAATTTAAGCTATGTGAGAAGGTGTCAGACTTTCCGGAACATTTTCAAAAGTTGAGTTGAAAAAAATATTTTTTTGAAAAAAAGTCGAACTTTCAAAACTTTGTTGTGGAGCCATTAAAAGTCAAATTTATATAAACAGTACACTAAAAAAAAGGTTATAGTCTAGCGCATCTAAAAAAAAAAAAATTATTTTAATTTGATCATTTTTCGAGAAGTTATGGCTATTTTTATCCGAAAAATCATGGAAAATGTCGAAATTTCCCGATTTCAAAAGTCAAAATTTTTTTGGACACTTTCCCCTCTTACAGCGGACGAGGGGAATATGAAGGCTCAAGAAGTTAATGTTGCCGACTAGATACGATTTGTGATCTTTTGACGTATCAATCATCAAAATCGGTCCAGTCACAGCTGAGGAAAACCGGCGACAGACACAAAAAAAAAAATAAAAAAATAAAAAAACCCATCATTTAAAAATTAATACCTTCTCAGCTTCGCATCGAAGCTAAAAGATAATTACGGACGACAGATTGACACGTGACACGCACTGGCGCACCAGCTGTATCCGCCTTCCAAGGTTTGAAGTAAAATTGAACTAGGATATTGTATTGGATGCAGTCACTATATCACCACTGTGTAGTATATTATCGGTAATAATTAATGACCGCTGGAGACGAGCACATATGGGACGCGCAAGACAAATTTTATCAGTGAGATCAATTTGTAATAACATAATAACAACCCACACCAGTCGGGCGTCAGAAAAAATATGTTAAATGTAGGTATTACCTAGTATTCCTTAATAAATTAGTCAAAGCCCCTATGGGGGGGGGGGCAAAATAATGGTCTAGGGCAATGCCCCATTTGCCAACCCCTTAGCCCTGGTGCGAATTTAATTTCTACTCCGTCTACGACCGACTTAAGTTATCTACCCTTAAATATCGGGTGTAATTGGCGTGCAAATGGCCTACCGATTTAGAAAGGGGGAGGGCCGGGGGTAGGCTAAAACCTTTTTTTCCCAACAAAGCGCTGCGTCTTTCGATTGAATACAAACCAAACGGCGTTTTGATGGCGGGCCTTTTTTCTCATTGGAACGTCCATTCTCCGAACATCCGCGTGATACCTGTAATACATGAAAAAAAAAAAACCACCAAGATGTTAAAACTAAACTAAAACAAAGAAAAAAAAAATATTAAAAATGTGGCGCACAAACTATATTCCGTATTTATTACGCGAGGGAAAGATTCCGAAACGAATTTTTACCGGCAACCTGGCAGCAGCCGCCGCGCGACCAGTGTAAATCGCGTAATCATTCCAGTCTAGATATTATTATTATTTTACAGCTATTAAGTAGATAGATCATTCGTTATCGACGGCCTTCACACCTACCGGAAATGAACGATGTATCTCTTTACATTTTTTTTTTTTTTTAATTACTATCCAATATCATATTACTTATACGTATTACTTTGGACATACGAATCGAACGCCGTTCGCACATGTGCGGCGGAGAAAGAATTTAGATAAAAAATGAAAAAATAATAATCATGTACCTTTCGTTCGCGCTTGTGTGTACGCTTAATCTAAATAACTTATTATTACAGTTCGGCGGGCACACGCGATAAAACATGACGATAACCTCTGGAACAAAACGCGAGCGATTGATTGATTACAATGTACCTACAATAGGTACTACTATAGACGAGCCAATTAACAAAAAAATAAAAAATTGCGTAAAAAAAAGTTAGATAAGTATACCTGCCGGCCATTAGCGTGTATTTGAAAACATTATTGAAAAATCGCTCTAGGTCACGAGGGTGGGTCAATGGTTCAGAGGATGGTTCAAACGTGTCTCATTTAATGTCTGAAATCAACGGTAATAATAAATCGATAACAAAACGATTCTGAGCGAGCAGTCGCATCACGTAAACGCCGTGGTAAAAATCAAAATTTAACAATAAAAACGGTCCGAAAGTCCACGTATATAGAGAATGTCGATTCGAATAACGTGTAAAAATTTCACACCGTTTGGACAATTGTTTGCGACGGGTTAATACGATTCTATTATTTAGTATCAATTTGCAAATCATTGCGTTACGATTTCGTGGTGATGACCAGATGTGTTTTTAAACGGGGTGCTTTTTCTGTACGCTTTCAGAACGTATTTTTTTGATCAGACTGAATCACGGCTGTGGACGGAATATTTCGTTACATACAATATTAAATAACAAATTCGTTCGGGTCGCGATTCTTTTTCTGGAAATAAGACCGATTTTCGACAAACCTCAAACGGTTAATCAAAAAAAAAAAAAATTGTGATTAAGGATTTTCAAATGTTTTTAGCAGTGTAAGGATCTAAGGAATTTCGTAAGCAGTCGTCAATCAGACTGTTACGCGTACGGATATAATAAGATAACTAGAGGGCGTAGTGGACGCGACGCGACAATGATTGGACGTGTCACGTGACGTCGAGCGCGCGCACGAGCCCCCCACGATTGCGCCCGCGTGCCGCCGACCGCCGTCCGTCCACGACCGACCAGGCGCCAGCTGTACGAAGCGCTCGTCTGCGGTAAAAATCGAAGATAACTCGCAGATTTCTTCGTCCTCGGAACGGATTTTAAATTCCGCTCATTTGCTAAGGAATGATTTTCTGCAGTATTTTTCGAACGTGAACGCACCGGGCGGCGGCGAAACTCGCGCACGTCCTTCCCACTTCCCGACAGTTTCGGCGCGCGTGCACGGCGATAGTAGCCGACAGTAGCCGACCGATGGGGTAGGCCAATCGAAAGACAAGAAAACTAATCTTGCGGTTTGGTTCCGCCGCCTTCGATAACGACGCGCGACGCGGTGCGTTCTCGTTTGAGAAATACCGTAGTAATAATATTTTTTAATTGATTTTTTTTTTTATAGTGATCCCGACAAAGTAGTATAAAAAATATTGCACGTAACAAGACGCGTACGAGTCGACTTGGCTATAACAAAGACCGTTTGAAACACTAATAATTCCTCGCCTCGCTTGTGTCGAAATATTATCAACAGTTATTAAAGCATAGATAATATCGCAACGTGCGTGTACGCGGTCTTGTTGTGTACGTGCACGTTGTATTATTACATCTATGACGTTTTCATAGATTAATCCGTTCCGTAATCACGTATCCGTCCGGTTCCACGACGGGGTATTTATAATAGTCGGCACAACACAAACCGGCAGCGTTAATAAGCACAATGGCGCATCTCTCCGTGGATCAACTATCCACTCTCATGAGGTAAATATTTGTTAAAAAACACACGACTTTGATTAGACACGCACGTTTCGTTTGTTCGTTTTTCAGCATTCTAGACAAAGAAAACGTCGAGAATCAAACGCTGGAATACCTTGTTTTTCAGCTCCATACGTTTTTCAAACCAGAAGACAATTTTAAAGGTTAGATTAGAATTAATCACGACGGTTAATCAATGTATTTTATCCATGTATAATATATAACATATACGTATAGTGTAAACCTAGTAATAATATATATATGTAATGATGTTGTACGCGTCTAAAGTGTGTTCACTAGGCGCATCCAACAGTTCGATTGTAATCATAAAATAATAGATAGATTGGTGTATTTGTGCAAAGTTGTTTGGTTTAACCCCAGAGATGTGTTGTTGGTTAGTTCTTTTATTTTAGTTATTTCTTTTACACATGTAGGCAATCGGTGTTGGGCAGTTTTTATTACAAACTTTTTTTGTAACAATGTTTCAATCGATAGTTGTTTATTTCTAATCATAATTTTTCACAAAAACAAATTTTTTTTAAGGTCATTCAAAAGGTATTATTTCACGTAGTTTGTTAATTATTTGTTTTTTGTGCGCCTCACAGTAGAGGGTATCATTGTACCCGAAAATTAAAAATTATTTTGTTGTATATTTTTTGTTTGTCGGTTGGGAAGGAGTGTGGTTCAGGAGTAGTCCTACTCTACGCCTCCCTTGTACAGTATATAATAGTATGTGTATCATATACATTAATAATTACAAAATGTGTACAAATTAATTGACTTCTGAGCGATAAAAAATAAATTTTTAATATCACTGTCAAAAATACCAACAACACCTCTCACTCTGTGCCTCTCACTAAACATTTTAACAATACACTTTTCCCAGGTTAAAATCAAACATCACTCTTAAATTGTATGTCGCGATCCATTTAAATAGAAAAGTATTAGAAATTATCTATCAGTTTGCTGAAGTTTCAGTAGTTACAACACGTGCATGCGTTGAAAAATGCGACTCGAAAAACCACAAGTTCAAATCCAAAAATTCTGTGACAAACTATTAGCTGGATTTCACAATATTTTCCTATCCAGCCCACATCAATACTATATACATCATTGATTAAAACTATTGTTAAAAAATGCAAACATTGCAAGTGTTTGTTTTAGTTTGGCCATTTTCTGATTTGGCTGATCCCATGTCGGTTTTCTAATTGTCGGCAGGGATAAAACTTTAATATCATTCTTTATTTTTATTATTAATAATTTGTTTTTTTTTTGTTTCACGTGCCATTCTGGAGCTTTCCAGCTTCTACCAGAGCTCTCCAACCTGTTAAATCCTCTGCATCCTCTATACTTGTTTCATTTCTTAATCTTATTTAGTCATCTTTTACTCAATCCATTCTACGTTATTGAGGAACTCTCACGAGAAGTTTTTTATTTGACTTTTTAATAAGAGCTTGTCTAAACCAATTATTAATATTTACTATTAATTAAAAAATATTTTATAATTTAAGATGTTAGTAAAAACTATAGTATACCTTGTAATATAACTTTGTTTACTCTGCTTTGTAATTAACAGTTGGATATTCTTTACTAACTCTGATTCTACATTCCGATATTTTGTTCAATCAAACACAAATATTTGCTGCAATAATATTATGTTATGAACTATACCAAAATGAACCAATGGCAACCAATCCTTTAGCTCAACTTTTTATGCATCTTTTAGTAAGATTTGTTTGTAATATAATTGCGTTGTATTGCATATTATGTAAATAGGTAATATATAACTCTTTTTATTATATAGCACAAAACTGATGTCAAAAATGTGTATGTTGAAGATTTGCCTGATCTAACTATGCCTGCAAAAAAATTTCTCTCAAATTTAATTATGTCACAAAATTCTACAGAACTATTACAAATGACTGCTAAGCAAGTATTAACAGCACACAGCGATCCCTTTATGCCCATAGTTGACACAGCAACAATTTTCAACACAATTAATGATCTTAAAAAAAATCTTCCCACGACAGCAAAAAGTTCTCTGCCCGTTACTATACCAGATCCTCAAAAAACTGAGTAAAATGTTTACAAATAATAATTAATACGTTTTTAATTTGACCATAATAAATGTTTTTTGCTATAGAACTAAGGATGACGCGAAGCAAGTACTAGAAATGCTTATTTGTGGACCTAAATCTTACGCTTCACGCAATATTAAACCGGAAATGATGAGACTTGTACCTCCCTTGTACACCTGCGAAAATGAAGTAAATTTGTTTGATTATTTAACACTACTTTGTATTTTTACAATAATAATCGCGTAATTGTATAGCTGGTTTTGTTCGTCCAGAGTAACAGATCAAATATCCAGATCATGTATGACAAAACAATGTGTGTTTATACTAGCTTTGATACCAAAGCACACAAACTAATGACAAAAGCTCTAGAAGAACCATTAACTTTACGGCAACAACAACATCTTTTAACTGAAATAGAAAATGATTCAAAATTAGTGTACAAAATAGGCCTTACGCCATGTAAAGTAAGCGAATTCTGTGTCCATTTTATTTTAGTTCTAAAATTATTATTATTATTACAAAACTATTTTTTTTAGTTACCAGACTTAGTTGAGCGTAATCCTTTAATAGCTATTGAAGTATTATTAAAACTAATGCGATCTCACAACATCACAGACTACTTCTTTGAATTAGTCAATATGGAACTGTCACTACATTCAATGGAAGTTGTAAATCGGTATGATTACTTGTGTTCTTAGGTTTTTTTTTTTTTTTAATTGTTTTGGTCATAAGTGAATTGTATTGTAGATATTAATTTTATATTTTATACTATAATTTATCGTTTTGTATTAGATTAACTGTAATGGTTGAATTGCCCTCTGAATTTGTACATTTATACATAACAAATTGTATTACGGCCTGTGAAACAATTAAAGATCATTACATGCAAAATCGGCTTGTTCGCTTAGTGTGTGTTTTTCTACAATCCATCATAAGAAATAAGATCATCAATGAACAGGTAAATTAATTTTGTTGTTGTCTGTATACTTTATTTGCACAAATATTTGTTGGTGCGAATGTTGTATTATAATATAACTGTTAATTAGTAACCAACCATTTTTTTTCCATCAACAATTTCAAATAAGTATGCTTTTTATATTCTATATATATGTAATGGAAGCTAATTTTATTCCAATTATTTGATGACTGTCACACAATTTTGTAACATTTTAATAGGCATAATAAAGTGTACTCATCAAGTATTTATGTTCAACTGGTTGTAATAAAATTTCCTGGTTATATGACACAATGTTTTTTTAAAATAGAGTTGTAAAATACAGTTGAAATTAATGTTTCATTATATAACAGTATATTAGAGTAAACCTAGGTTCACTGTATATATTATTTTCAAAATCTTGTTCTATGCTACTGAATACTGACTCCTCCCCACGCTACAATTCCGTATTCTATTAAAGACTGAGTTTGTGTATAATAAGTATCCTTTAGCCAGTGTATATTTTGAATTTGCTTAGCCATATTGTAAAAGGTATGTAGTTAAGGTAGAAAGAGAACTAACTGAGAAATGTGGGGATTCTAACTTAAATGTTGGTCAAATATAACTCTTGAATATTTAGTTGATGTTTATCTTTTAATAAAAGAACAATTACAACTAGTTGTAAATTGGCAGACTATAATATGGGCTCTTAAATTTATATTATCTGGAATTGTTTTAGTTGAGTTTGATAATGTTAAGACTGTTTTGTTCAATGTTAAATTATTTAATGAGAGTCCCAATTCTCTCCTGTTTAATTTGTATTAAATTCTTTTTTATTTACAAAAATGATTTTTAACTACATGATCTTATTATAAGTAACTATTGATATTTTAAAATCTCTCAAATATAATTTTTTTTTTCTATGACTTACAAATGTCAATGTTATTAAACTTGTATTACCCAAGATATAAATAATTTTTGGTTTCTTAATGGTTGTATAATGTCTTATAAATAATTTGATTTAGTTTTACCACAGATATTAACTATCAATAATGTTGATCATAGCCCAGCATTATTATTCTAGTACAATTAAATTTGTATTTAACTAGATTAGTAAGAATTAGCCATTCTATTCTTTGTGTGAAATTTGCATTCTGTATGTGAAATACTTAAGTTTTTACTGATTGTTAAATATTAAGTATTGTCCTTAAAAATTCTCAATTACAACATTAATCATAACTTCAATATTAAATTCCACCAATTTTTTAGCACAGCGATGTATAATTATTTTTACCATTTTTTATAGGAGTTGTTTACTGAAGTACAAGCTTTTTGTATTGATTTTATTCAAATCCGTGAAGCATCTGCTCTGTTTCGACTCTTAAAACAGCCTGACTTTGGTGATATGTACAGCTTTGGAAATACAGCTGCTGCTTCTGCTAGTATCAAACCAAGTACAATTAATGATGCTATAAATAAGGACAAATAAACAGAAAACAACATACCCAACAAAAAGTAATTTTATTAAGTGTTTGGTTTATTTAAATTGACACCAAAAATAAATAGTTTATTATCATTGATTTTTTACTTGTATAATAAATGAAACTGTGAAGTAATAATTTCAGTGTAATAAATTTTTTTTTTTTTATTATTAAAACTATGACTGACTAAATAATTAATATATTTATTAAAATAACGTTTAGTATTGGTTTTTTTTTTTATTAAAATTATAATTATTGTCTTTATTAATAGTATTAATGTATAACAAAACAATAAATGTATGAATTATATTTTGTAATAGGATTATATTGTTTATCATAAAATAATGTTTATACTAAATTGCTAAAGCTTACAAATTACCAATTTAAATTATGTGTTTCTAAATTTTTATTATTTTAAATTTGATACTATATTTTGATTTGTCAGGAAATATTGTGAAAATGACTTTATAATTTCATTTTATATAAACAATGCTTTTTTTTAGTAAAACTATTGCTTATCATAAAAAAATGTTTGTACTATATTGCTATTGTATACAAATTATCAATTTAAAATATGTATGTTTCTAAATTATAATTATTTTCTACCTAGTTGAAATTTGCTACTTTATGTAGATTTTTTATGGTGAATTGAGCAAATGACTTATTTCATTTTATACTCAAAAACTTAAAAGTCAATATTATAATTAATAATTACTAACATTTCATGAAGCTAATCCAGCCAAAAAAAAAAAAAAAAAGTGTTAAATGGTTTTTTTTTTTTATGATTGAATGAGAAAATATGTATATACTCACAACCACTATTTACTTACAATTTATCATGAAAATGGCTTTTTATAAAGAGTTGTGAGGCAATGGTGTAGTTGATGGTATTTGTTAAAAAACCCTTGTTTTAGTTTCCTTTTTCATCTGAACGTTAGTCAAAATGTTTTGCTTTGACCAAACAATTTAAATTAGTACTTAAAATAATATTTTATTAATTTTGTTCTTATAACTAAACACACACTAACACATTATTTAGACTTGATCTTATCAATGTATAGTTATAAAGTTTAGATTTGTTGTACAAATTATTAATATTATTTTTTATATTTTTTTTTTATTCTCAAGTAAAACAATGTAAGAGTTTGTGGGTACACTACTACTAGGCACTAGCTAACATCACACAATGGAACCTCTAACATTGGAAATTAATAGATTTTTGAGAGTATATGCAACAAATTTACAAAAACTGATTTTTGACCACATCACTGCCACCATCAGTTTACTAACCTAACTACTATTTTGGAGGTAGATATAGAGGTATATAGAGATATATAAGGTAACTACCTTCAAACTTTGTGAAGCTTGCTCATAATTCTTATTTTGTACACGGTGTTTAATCATTAGTTTAATACTTGAATTTCATTGTAACGTATCAATTATTCTACTTCCCTCTAAACCCACTCCAAACAATGATCTACTTCTATCTATGTTTACCAAACACCAGATGATATTTTCTTAAATCCAGGATAATTTTTTTTTTTTTTTCTTGATGAAGCACTACTATGTCTTATTCTGTACTTGAATTGAAACTAACACATAACTTATAGAGATATTTTTCATATTAAAACAGATATATAACATAGAATGATTAATTAGAAATATCTATTCAACTATTTTGTTGTTTATTAAATCATATGTTTTGATAGTTTTTATTGGACTTTATTAAAAAAAAAAAAAAAAAAATTATGGTTATCATTGACTATGGGTATCTATAATAATTCATATGTTATTAATTTTTGTAATCAAGAACTGTTTTAAGTTTTAAGTTCTTAAAAAATTGTTGTGAATACTTGGATACCGGTATTGGGATTCAATTTTTAGTTTTTTAACAACGTTTTGTTCTCCAAAATTCCAATACCCAATATATTGCAAAATGATTTGTTTTATGATTATAAGTAAACTTTATAAGTGATTCGAAATAGAGTTTGTTTTGTAACATATTATGTGAGCTCTCTCCAATCTTTTTGGATTTTTCACGTGACTTAATCTAGAATCGAATGTACTGTAAAACATAGACAAAAAAAAAATTTATTGAATATTGAGTATATACTTTCATTTTTTACAAATACATATTCATTAAAAATGCCAAATGAAATAACTATTGCCATGCTACATGTAGTAAAAGAAATAATCAAATTAAAAAGATCAACATCCATCCAAGAATAAAAAACGTATTTTAATGAAAAAATGGATGATGCATAGAAATACATTGGGTGCATCTAATGCACTAATAAAAGAATTGGCTATTGAAGATCTCCAAGAGTTATTTCAAATTTCTTAGAATTGATGAAACTATGTTCAATATTTTACTAGCAAAGGTAACGTATGATAATAATAGTATCTTAATAGTAAATTTAGTATAAATATTAATTATTATATTTATAATTTTGCTCTACATAGGTTGAACATAGATTAAAGAAGCAAGATACAATGATGAGAATGTCATTAATCCCTCAAATTGCAAATTGCACTACGATTCCTAGCAACAGGAGACTCTTATAAATCGTTGAAACATTTATATAGAGTTTCCAAATCAGCAATCAGTGAATTTATACTAGATGTATTTGATGCAATTTATGAAGGAGTACAAAAATATATTCAGGTAAAAAAATAATTCAATTTAAAATGAAACAAATAGTGTTTCCAGTCTTTGGTTTACTTCTCTTGGTAAACATATGTATGGTAAACATATTACAAAATTATAAAATAATCAAGTCTACTTTTCTTGAACATAAAATATCAAATAAACAACATTTAATTATAACATAATTTATATAAAATACTTGTTGAAATATATAATTAGAAAACAGTATCATCGGTAAAGCTTTTAAATATAACCAACAAACAAACATTTCAATATAACAAAGTATAACTTAGGTAAATTATTATAAATATAGACATTTTAAAAAGAATTTAAAAATATGTAAATTTAGGAACTCCAGTTGTTGTAAAATAATGTTAATGATGAGGGTTCATTCTCTTGTGGCTGAGGTTGTGATATAGTGTAATTAAACGTTTGAGGTTCATAACATATTTCCTCTTGATTATTTTTACTTGTGTAATTGATGTGTTGACTAGTTACTGTTGTGATACAAGTGTTATGGTTTGATACTACTGATGATGATGAACTTGGATTATTCATTGAAGCGAAGCGAGCTGTTGTCAGTAATTGTTGAATTTCACTTTGTAGTTTTAATGCTTCTGTTAATGGAAGTTTTTCTAGCTGTTGTCCAACTTGTTTTCCAAATAGTGTGAATTCAGTTTCTGTTGTTGCTTGTTTGGAAAGAGCAAATTTTAGAGCTTCGACTGCGTTGTCTAATGAATTATCAAGTTTAGACTTTTTTATTGTTTTATTTTGTTGTAGTTTTGACATTCTTTTATTTATATTTGAGGATAGCTCAGTTTTACTAGATTTTGAAATTTCACCATGTTCCAAAACTGCATTAGTCACATTTTCTACTGATTTATAGTGATCATAATTTTCTTGAGCTTCCTCTGATGTTGCTGTCTAATAAATTAAAACAAAAACATAAGTGAATGTATTTTTATTTTTTTTAAATAATATATATTTTAATTTCAGGTTCCTAAAACAAAATATGACTGGGATTAAATCATTAATAGTTTTAATGCATCTTGGAATTTCCCAAACTGTATTGGGCCATAGATGGGAAACACATAGTCATAGAGTGACCAGCCAACTCTGGATCAAATTTTTTTAATTATAAAGGAGCATATAGTATTGTCCTTCTAGCATTAGTAGATAATAATTTCAATTTTACTCGTATTGATATAAGTGCTCATGGAAGTATGTCAGATGGAGGAATTTTTAATAAATCCTCACTTAAAAAAGCCATTGAGGAAAATTTGTTGGATATACCAGAGGATGCTGTTAATTTAGGCGATGAAGCTTTGACTTTGACATCTTATTTAATGAAACCATATGCAAGTCTAAATATATTAACCAAAAAGCAAAAAATTTATAATTATAGACACTGTCGTGCTAGAAGAATTGTTGAAAATGCTTTCGGAATCCTTGCAAGAAGACTTAGATTATTTAGGCGACCAATCCCTCTAGCACCGACAACAGTAGTGAAAATTACTAAAGCTGCATGTTCATTACATAACTTTATTAGAATGAGTGGATTGAATCAAGATTTTAAATCAATTGACATTGAAGATTTGGAAAACGGTTGTATCATACCTGGAGATTGGAGAAACGAACCAGAATCAACTGGACTCGTTGCAATAGCAACAGCAAACTAGCGAAATTATTTATCCGAAGCAAAAAAGAGATAACCTGGCTGAATATTTTATTAACGAAGGGGCTGTTACATGGCAGGACAGAATGATCCAATAATTTATAAATTAATTACAATATACAGATAATTAAAGTAGCAGAGTGTAAATTCTTTAATTTTTAATAAAATATCTATAATTAAACTTACTAAATTGGTATCTGGTTCACCATCATTAATTTTTTTTAAAAAAAACTGTCAGCTAATACAAACCAAGCTAATTTTGGTTTATAAACTGTACTTGAACCAGATCCTGTTACCATTGAATTTTTAATCTTGGCAACTTCTTGATTATACGTACACCTGCAAGATATTTATGTTATTTACAAAAATAATAAAAATAAGATAAAACGCCTAAAGTTTCTAATTTTTTGTCTCAATTCCTTTATGGTTGGCATCTTGGAAAACTGAAGCAACATTTCTTCAGCGTGGTCTCTTTTTAACACTATCCCTATGTTCGTCTAAGCTTTTATCCCACACACATGGATAATTTTGGTACTCTTCAAGAAACTCTTCAAAACTGTGAGTCATCGTGAGTCAGTTTTTTTAAATATAACTATAGGTAATATAACTTTACCAACGAGCAGGTATAAATTAATAAAATTAAAAATACATTATATTTATTATCATTGATTATTGTCACACGATAGTAAAACAATATGATAGTAAGCATTCACATTATGTTAGTTACTACGATCACTCGTACGACAGTAGTAGCCATAGACCTGTAAACTTTACCTACAGGTCTATGGTAGTAGCTCTCAACTATCGTGCGCGTGTGATAGTGCGAGAGTCGCTCTCACGATAAGTCGACGGTTAATACCACGGTGTTAGATAGAGACTATACTCTATCTAACACCGTGGTTAATACCAACGCTTTCACGCGGCGATAGTATTCGATAGCACCTATCACGATAGCGACTCTGGCGAGAGTAACTATCGTCGTGCGGTAACCTTTTTTTTTTTTTTTTTTTATACCACGTTCTGTTCGCTGTAACTATTTATTTTTTTTTATAGTGGTCCTTGATTCTCACCACGGAAATTTCTTACGTATGTCCGTGATTCTGATTGCGGATCCGTCGTTTTCCGCCGTTTCTCGATTCTCGACCGACGCCAGTTACGTTTGACGAACACCTAAACAGTGCCCAAATAGCTAACTTGGAGGTTTCAACTGTCCCAACTGTACAGCTCTCAGGATCACAGCCGAAAGTCGGAACCGTTTCGTGGGTTTCGTTGTAGCACTTTCTGCGTCGCGGTTCATCGCGTTCACCGTCCGCCATTTTTTTGTGGCTCACGAACGCCGCCCGCCAACTCGAGGGATAACGTACGGCCAACCATCAAACGTCGCCGCCGTATGTAAATTATTCAACAGAGTGGTAAACAAAACGCGATTGACCAATCCATTTTTTTTTTTTTTTTTTTTAAAAACCCTCATGTTTCGATATGAAAGTAAGCCGACTTCAAACAATAATTTTTTGGACGGCCTCTTTTTTTTTGCTGATTTCAAAAATTCCAAAACTTAAATCAAAAGTTTTCAAGATATGTCGTTTTTCGTAAACCGCTTACGCGATTATATCCTAGCTTTAAAGTGCGAATCAATTAGTACGCAAAACGCGGTTTAATTTATACTTACGCCAATACGTTTTTAAGAATAATGTAATTTACGATATTTTAGCACTCGATCGCTACGCATCGCAAAACATGATTATTTTCTAGCTCTAAACTGCAAATCAAACAATGTTTCAACTACATAACACTGGATAATTTAAACTTGTCAATAAAATTAAATTGTTTTCGGAAGGTATTTAGCATATTAACAAAAAAACAATAAAGACGCGGGATCACTCTAGGTCGCGTGAGTAGTTTGACGGCGTAGCAACTACGCCTTGGGTGGGCCACTAATTTTTGAAATTGTTTAAATTCGTTATTTAATATCTGAATCTAAATTTTGTTCTACAAAACATACCTCGTTTAATTTCAATACTTAAGTAAAAAATTTGTGTTGGTTACTAATTTTTTCGATCAACATTTTATCAACTTTCGATCATTTTCCAACTTGAAGCGACAAAAAAAAATTTATGGTCCAATAGAGTCTAATGACCTTTACTTAGAGTTATTGAACATAAAAATCGGAGCATTCCTTATACCCTTCAAAGTGTTTTTAATGACATTTATAAATTTCAAGTCCAACAGAGCACTTAGTTTTTTGCTATTAACTACAAAAATAATTAAAATTTCAAAAATAGATTTAAATAAAGTACATTTCGGATCAATTATCTATCTTTTGAGGTATCATACGCTAATATCGAAGCATTCTTTCTACTAGAAAAAGTATCCGCAGAAAAAAAAAACGTCATTGCAAAATCAGCTATCGCTCAGAATCTAAAAAAAATGTACAAAACGGGAATGGGTTGGTAAAATGCATTTTAGCTCTAACTATCTAAACGTCGGGCATTTCCATAATTGTTGACATATCTTATTGCCGTTTATAGAAACAAGAAAAACTATGGCCGCGACTATTGTTGGCGCATTGCCCGCAACCACTCAAGACGCCATAAAAAATGCAAAGGTCTTGTTGGTCGGAGCCGGTGGTATCGGCTGTGAAGTACTAAAAAACCTTGTAATGAGAGGTTTTGGGGAAATCCACGTCGTAGATATGGACACAATCAAAGAAAGCAATTTAAACCGTCAGTTCCATTTTGATAAAGAGTCCGTGGGCAAAGCCAAATCTCATGTTGCAAGGGAATCTGTTTTGAACTTCAATCCAAACGTCAACATCACTTCGCACATGGGCGATATAACGAGTCAAGTGTACGACGGAAATTTCTTTACCAAGTTCAATCTGGTCATCAACGCTGTGGACAACAAGAAAGCGCGTTATCATGTGAATCGCATGTGTCTTTCTCTTAACATTGTTCTGATTGAATCTGGTACAACGGGTTACTCCGGTCAAGTTCAATTAATTAAAAAAGGACTGTCGTGCTATGAATGTACACCTATATCTGAGCCTGAATCTTATCCAATGTGTACAATTAGAAATACACCAAAAGAATCGATTCATTGTATTACTTGGGCCAAGTTCTTGTTTGGTCAACTGTTCGGAGAAGCTGAAGAAGTCATGTCTATGGATGAAGAAATCACTCAAGATACCATTCCCGCCAAAGTGTCAACCCGTGAGTGGGCTAAAATAAACAATTATAATCCCAAAAAAATGTGTTATAAATTTTTTATCAACGACATTAAATATCTTTTGTCAATGCCAGATCTATTTAAAAAAAAAAGTATTTGCCCGGTTGTACTAGATGAATCTTTCATTAATCAAAGGTCTGAATATGCTCATGAACCAGACAATAAAGTGTTGAGTGTGGCACAATATGTTACAATGTTTTTAGATTGTGTTGCTGTCATCTACAAAAAGTTCACTAAATCACCTTCACAATCTTTAGTTTGGGATAAGGACGATAATGACTTCATGCAGTTTGTGGTTGCCTGCTCAAATATTCTTTCTGAAATTTTTAACATTCCCCTGGAAAGCTATTTTGATATCAAATTTAAGGCTGGTAACATTCCTGGTATTGTTACTGCTAATTCCATAATTGGAGGTCAAATTGTGATGCATGCTTTGAGAGCTATTGAGGGTCATTATGAGCGTTGTCAAAATGTTTTTCTACGCCCATTGCCAAATCAAAGAGGTGAACTATTTGTCAAATTGAAAACATTAGACAAGCCCAATCCAAAATGTAGTACTTGTTCTACAGCTTATAAAGAATTATTATTGTCTACAGATGTAAATATATTTACTCTCAAGCAATTTGAAGAATTAGTTTTGAAAAAAACATTAAATATGGTTAAACCAGATGTAATTTATAATGGAAATGTTTTAATATCCAGTGATAAAGATGATGAAATTGATACAACCAAAACCTTGGCCAATATGGATGTTCAAAGTGGAGCTCGATTTTCTGTATACGACTATCACCATAATTATGGTTTAAAAATAGAAGTGTACCATAGAGAAAACAGTAATAAAAAAAGTCCTGATTTCGTAATTTTTGATAGCGTTGAAGACTTTTTTAAAACATACAAAAAGGATGGAAAACCTGATCAAAATGTTTCTGATGAAAATTGCGTTATAAAAGCTCTGGCTACTTTTAAAAATAAAGAAGATATACAAATAATATCACAAAAAAGTGAAACTATTTCAGAAGAATCAACTGACAACGATTCAATACAATTCATTGGTATTACATTCAACAATAACGCCACAGTTCTTCTGCCTACTTCTAATGAAAATAAAAATAATAGTATTGATGTCGGTGAAGATAAATTAGTAGAACTGCTGCCTACCTTGGAAAATGATGGAAACAAAGATGAATTAGTACAACAAAATGAAACAGTTTCAGAAAAAGCAACTGACAACAGTTTAATAGAACGCATTGATAATATAATTACCTATGACGCCATAGAACTTTTGCCTACTCTTAATAAAAATGAAGAACATAGTATTGATGATGGTAAAGGTAGTTTAGTAGAACTGCTGCCTACTTCAGAAAATGATGGAAACATAGATGATAATATAGTACAAGAAAATGAATTAGTTCCAGAAGAAGCAACTGACAACGGTTTAATAGAACACATTGATAATAAAATCATTTATAACGCCATAGATCTTTTGCCTATTCTTAATATAAATGAAGATATTAATATTGTTGATGGTAAAGATAGTTTAGTAGAACTGCAGGCTACTTCAGAATATTATGGAAACATAGATGATAATATAGTACAAGAA
>CM029361.1:6466016-6477322 GCA_017140985.1 Hormaphis cornu
ATATATTTAATTACCTGTAAAATGACCTGTCATAACCCCGACTCGAAAAAAAAAAAAAAAAAAAAAAAACTTATTAATATGAATGTTATATTGATGGTTAAGCACACACTTTTGTTAAGTATAATTTTATGTACTTTTCAGGAAAGCCATTTGAAATTTCAAAAGAATGTCAGATTCAATATTCATCATATTTTGCCTTGGAAATTTATTTACAAATCTTCCTTGTAAACAAAATCCACTAAAATATATTATCACCTTTTTCATTACTGACAATTTTTAAAACTAATTAATATAATTTTCAATTAAATATTGACTTAGATTTTAGGAACCTAGAACTGACCGTAGTTATCATTAAATATAATTTAACTACAATAACATTAGTAATAAAGTGTTGATCTCGTGATTAAAATAAAATTACATAAGTGACATGAGTCATCAAATATTAGCAGCACATTCGAACTTTGTTTCCAGAAGAATAACAAAAAAAAAATTTTCTAGATGTTTTTTCTGTGATAACACACTTCTTTTACGAACTTGTTTATTCATAATTAGTGAGCTGAGCATTATTTTGTTGTTGTTTGTCATCTCCCAAGCACCAACATTCTTTACACAGGTTATGCCGTTCATCTTCTGATAATTTATCGTTATATTTATATCTAGAAAATAAAACATTTTATCAATGTAAACAATAGTTGGATGAACGTACTAATTTATTAATTATTTACCTGCATTTTAAACAATCAACAAATTTAGGTATTTTTTTTTAGATTTCTTCGCCACTTTTATTTGTGTAGATTTTTTGAAACAAACCGCTTCCAATATCTTTCATTTAGTTTCTTTGATCTTTTTTTTGTTTACAGTTGGTTCTGATTCAGTAGTCTGATGTTCTAAATTTCTCTCACCTTCATTAATGAATTCTACAAATAAATATTATTGAATATTGATCACACATAATTTCTCATAAAATATTTCAAAATTTGAAATATCACTCATTATTGTTTATTTAAATGAATAACCCTTACAACAAATTCACTTTTATTATTTTAAGTGAACTAAACAAATTTAATTTTTGTGACGGTTAAGTTTTGTTACTGCTATTTATACATCACAAACAAGTAGGAACTCTACTTTTTATTTTTAAAATTAATCGGCTAGGTACCTAACTAACCATTTTTGGGTAAATTCCTTATCACATCAAAATCTTCTTCTGAAGATGAATCTGAAATGGCCATTGAAGTTGGAATGTTAAAATCACTTGAGCCTGAGTCATTTTCGGAATCGAAATTATACTGCTATGATAAAATACCTAAACAAATTGAGAATTGAGAATTTAATAACAGTGTAATTTACGAATTTTAAAAACATTATTTTAATACTCGTGTTTGATATAGATGCTTGATTATTATTGTCTTGACACATCTGCAACAACTTTTTGGTTCTTGAAGACATATTTGCACAATACAAATTTTACAAATAAAATAGAAGTCAGACAGCAAAAAACTAACTTACAAATTATGATTCACGATTCAAGAAGTAACGAGTAATAACAACTGTATAATCATAATAAACGTTAACAATCAATATGTGACTTAACCACAGAATAGATGAAACTAGAATATATATACTACCTGAATGAGCATCCCGTAAAAAAAATTGCGAATTTGAACTTCTGGTTTCATCTATTCTGTGATTTAACTACGGTCTTAGATTATTAATAATATAGATTTAACATAAAAACGTATCGCTGAAACGGACAAAAGTGCTCATATCACGTATGACGTTTAAACATAAAGTTTATACCACATTTAATAAAAACATAATTTTATATCAAGACGGCATTGCACAATATATCTCATTCGTGTATTAAAAAATACACGATTTGAAACATGTATTTCACTACTTAACACATTTTCCACAAAAGTTGCACTTAACACACGTGTGCGCTTAATCATTGACATGGTTCTTTTTCTTCTCCCTTGCATCCTCTCTGCTGTTTGAGATGAACCGCCACCCCATTCCTTAACTAATAATTAAACGCTCCTCCACTCAATTCACCCTCACATCAGCCTTTACTTCGTATTTTCAATTATGTACTTCTAACAATCTCTTTTCGGGTTCTCGCAATATGCCCATACCATCTTATTCTATTTTAGGGCCACATATTTACCTCTTAAATACTCATAAATATTATACTAGGTATATTAATTTTTTTATCAAGACGAAAAACCTATAATATTAGTATTTAATATTGTGTATTCTTTATAATTAACAATTTAATTAAGAATATTTATACGTATACTTAATAATTTATAACTACAGAATAATTACAGAAGCTAATAACTCGTATACCGCGAAAAATAATTAGTAAGGGTGCTCTCAAAATATTATAAAATAATAGAGGAGCTCTGTCTCCCTGTATACCCCGCCCTCCAATTCGGAGCACTAAGAATAAGTGACTACTATAATTTAGGAGTACATATAAAATATAATATTATTAACCTATATAATGTTGTAGGTTTTTAATATATATGCCGTTTATTAGTTTTTACAGAATATTAAAATTAATCATTATAAAATTAAAGAATAAATTGTTATTATTATCTTATTTCTATTTAAAATCGCCCTATTCGTCTTTTAATAACAATTAATGTACTTTTGGAGCTCGAAGTTTCTTCTTTCGACGGTTACAGAGCTGTTGTAGCCAGAATCGCAATGCGGCGGCACAAAGCATTTGTTGGGCATTACGCGATGTTAACAATTTAGTTAATAATTTAAATAATTAAGAGATTAAACAATAATATTGAAATAGTCAATTGATTAATCTGAAGTCAGGATTGTCAATAACTGCTCGTTAGTTTTTATTATAGTAGTAATTCAGTATTAAAGATTTATTCTTATATGATATTATATAATCGTCATTATTATAATCGATGGCATTATTACCTATTATACAATTTATAAAATAAATAATACAACATGTTCACGTAACGTGTAAAACTAAATTTATAGTTAAACATAATGTTACGATTACGCTTTTATAGACTATGGTTTTTAATACTACATGACGAATAAGCCTCTGATTATAGGGCGTTACCGGCGGAATTTATTTGAACTAAAAATAAGTCAAAAAAAGCTCCCCCTGTAAACCCGCGTGTCGTCACCTAATCGTCTCCGTACCGCGGGGCCTTGCAATTTTTGCCATACAAAAAGGATTAACGGTAACCTAACTTAAAACTAACATTTATTGCTCCATGAAATAAACTTTGAAAGAAACAAACGTTTCTTCATTAACTATAAGTATTTATTGTTTTCCGTGCTCTTTTTTTTTGTCTTCTCATTCGCTTTCATCGCGAGTCGCCGCGTCGCGTCATTGCCTACGTTGTTCGCCAGACGGACGAACATTAACGTACAATAAAAAAAAACAATCGATTACATCAAATCCCGTTAGTGTCGTCTCAAAAAGCCGTTCAATTCGACACCCCCGGAAGTCCCGCCGCCGCTGCGTGTTCCCTGAGCAGACGGCCCGCGGCTCTCGGAATCCAGTCGCGCCTTGAGGTTACGACCACGTCGGTCCACTGAACTTTCGAACACAAGCGTCCAGCCGCCGTCATGTCCATCACGCCGTCCAAGAAATACGTTGCCTATTTTTACGACAGTGAGTAATAGATCCGTGGTAGTCACTTATTGTACGCCGATGCGCCGCTCACTGGTTTCCGACTGTCGGCAGCGAACCGACAGTTCACAGACCTGAGGTGCCATGTTTTTAGAGGGCCCCCCCCCCGTAGCGCAGTGCCAGTAGAAACCCACTAAAAACGTAAAACAATCGGGTGCCCAATAGCTATATAGCGCTATATCGCTGGTTACCGTTCCGGAGGATCGACTCCGTTCAGACGAGTGTTTGGGGGAGGAGGGTAATACCAAAAGAAAATTTTGTCTCTAAAATACGACTGGTACACAAGTGGTACGACAAAACACCGTAAATAGCGGTTTACCGATTAGAACTAGAACCCAGTGCATTTTGTCTGTTTCAGTTTTGATCGAGGACCTTCAGTACCTAACCCACTTGTGTGATTCGCGTCTTCCTCCCGTTTCAGTCTGCACAGATCGATCTCGGGACTTCCCGAGTGTTGACTACACTGTTGTACAATCGTAGCCAACAGAAATAATAATATTTTTCCAATGGGTTTCCGTTCTAAATGATGTGTGTCTATCTCTTATAGACACCCAATAACGTCTACGTTCAATAAGGTGTGGATTGGCGCGTGGGCTAAGCACCTCAAAAATGTGTAGGTAAAATATTAACGTTCCGCCCGAAACGTTTTTGGCCCCTCCAACAAAACCTTCTCCCCCGATTTCCACAATATTGTGTGTTCGCACAACGATATGTCCACAGACTTATTTTTTCCCCCGTTTTCCTTGCTCATCGTGTTCGCTAACATGCCTATTGCGGGTAAACAGATAATTTTGAAAGAATTTTCGATTTACAAAATGGAAATTGGGTACCAATTATTAGGTATTAATTCACGGGATTTTGAATAACCAACCTATAAAATGCTTTTATTGAAAAATATGCCACGAGCATGCACCCAGGCAATTCGGATAAAGACCGTTACGCCACTTGGCCGATTAAAATATGATAATTGACTGACTACCATTGAATGACCAAACAAATAACAGACACTGGATTTCTAGGCGTCGAACATGTTTGGAAACTCAGTCTGCAGTAATATCTAGGGAGCTAACAACTTAAGTTATTAAACGAATCACTTTTTAAGGAAAATTTGTTTAGATGTTTTTTTTTTGTGTTTGACCTACTATTAGGTACTATTTGTCAGGCGGAGAGGCTTGCAAGGAGATTCAGTAGCCTTGGGTAGTACAAATCATCATAATGTATACATAATATAAACAAATACAATTTGTATTTGTCTCTTTGTTGGGGTTGGTTATTTTATGTTTTATATTTTTTAATTTAAAACAAATGTTTTGTTTCAGTTCAGGTTACATTAATGAATAATTTCTTTTCAGATGACATAGGAAATTTTTACTATGGGAAAGAACATCCGATGAAACCTCATAGAATTCGAATGACTCATGAATTACTGATGGAGTATGGTTTATATGCAAAAATGATGATATATGTGAGTAACATTTTTAATAAAAAAATGATTGTTTAGATTGTTGTTTAGTATATAAGTTTATGTATTCGTATTTAGAGGCCTCATAAAGCCTCCGCTGAAGATATGACCAAATTCCATAGTGATGAGTATATTCGTTTCCTACGAAGCATTCGTCCTTATAATACTAATGTTTACAATACTCAAATGGACAAATGTAAGTTTTGTTTTTTATCTAATTTATTTATTATTAAAGTGAATTTTGTGATTTTTATATTATTGTTTGTTTTTGATTTTAGTCAATGTGGGTGGAGATTGTCCAGTTTTTGAAGGTTTATATAAATTTTGTCAAATATCTGCTGGCGGTTCAGTAGCTGCAGCAGTTACGTTAAATAAGAAATCTGCAGATATTTGTATAAATTGGGCTGGTGGTCTCCATCACGCGAAAAAATCTGAAGCTAGTGGTTTTTGTTATGTGAATGACATTGTACTTGGTATACTTGAACTGCTTAAATACCATCAACGAGTGTTGTACATTGACATTGATGTTCATCATGGTGATGGTGTTGAAGAAGCATTTTACACAACTGATAGAGTCATGACAGTTTCATTCCACAAGTACGGTGATTTTTTTCCCGGCACTGGTCGTCTCAAAGTAAGTTGATTTATTTATAACATAGTGGATTGTAGTGTTGCTTAAAAATTTCAATAGTTTATCAATGATGATTTAACTATTATAACTTATTTAATTAAAAAAAAAAAAAGATGTAGATTTATAGATTTCAAGCATAGTAAAAGGTGTATTGATTTTACAATATTTTTTATTTTTGTGCACAACAGGACTGGTAGTAGAAGTTCTCTGATGTTTACATAAAATTAATAAAAATAAATTCATTTTCTAAAATTTGTTTTACTTATTGTTGTGATTATAAGAAAATTAAAAAAATTTCTACACCTATGTGTTTAAAATAACTTGAAATTTTGACACATCAGAAAAAGTGATACATTTCCGTATTAAAAATTTTAATTGATTTTGAAATTGATTTAATTCTACCTAGGTATTGAATTTTCAAATTTGTTGGTTTTTGTTATTTTTATTTTCTATACCTAATCTTTAATTTTAAGTTTTTATTTTAAACACCCCGAAACCTTAATATAAACTTAAAAGTATATTTCTCTATGTACTTATGGTTTAAAATCTGTAAATAATATGTTTCTTAAAAAGTTTTTCGAAAATTGTTCAAAATATTAAAATTTTTCTATGTTAAAATGTGTTACATACTAACATTATCAAATTTCCAATATTTTGAGGATTCAACTTGCTAAGCTAATTTTTTTATGGTAAGTGAGATCTAAAGTGATAAATTACTGTAAACAGAAAACTGCAATTATAACGTTGTTATTACTTAAGTAAAATCTCAATGATTACGGACTAGTAAAAGAAAGTTTAAAAACTGCAGTTTAAATAATACTTCACAAACAATATTATAATAATATGTTTTAGTATAATGCTAAAATAAAAATCATAATATTTTGTTTTTGAATTTGAACCATTGTTATTTTAATTAAAGTTAATGGTGTTAAGCATTTTTGTAACAAAGCTTACACTTATTGACCAGTAAGATTGTTGTATTTACTGTGAGTACTGTAGGGTTACACTGTGGCCTACACTAACTGATCACCTACAAACTAGTTTGCCTTAAAATAAAAATAAATTATGTTGTGGCTTACATCATTTGACATTATTTTGACAGTGTGGGTTACATGAAAAAAAAACTTATATTTAAATTTTGATAAAAAAAATAGTGTGAGGGTTTCAACAATTGTTCAAAATGTGTATTTACGTCCATATTATTGAATGCAATCATAATCTTTGAAAAAAGTGAGGGGTACATCAATTGACCTATTAACCATCAATATATTATATTGTTTTTTATTGCCCAACTAATAGTTATTTTTTTTATATCATGTTATGTTTTCTTAAATGGTTTTAATTTATATCCGTTGTATAAAAACAATAATTTGTGTAGGATACAGGATCTGGATGTGGAAGGAGTTATTCTGTAAATATTCCTTTGAAAGATGGAATGGATGATGATAGTTATGAATCAATATTTGTACCCATAATTACAAAAGTAATAGAGACATTCCAACCCAATGCAATTGTTTTGCAGTGTGGAGCAGACACACTTGCTGGAGATAGAATTGGATGCTTTAATTTGACTGTTAAGGGTATATCACTATTTAAAATACATTTATACATTCATAAATTAAAGAGATATAGTATTTTTAAAATTTGTAGGACATAGTAAATGTGTTGAGTTTGTGAAAAAATCTGGTTTACCACTTCTTATGGTTGGCGGTGGAGGTTATACTATTAAAAATGTGTCCAGATGTTGGACATACGAAACAGCTGTAGCTTTAGGTGTTGAAATATCAAATGAAATACCTTACAACAATTATTATGAATTTTTTGGACCAGATTATAAACTTCATATCTGTCCTTCAAATGTGATAAACAAAAATGGAACTAAATATTTGGAAAAAATTAAAAATCAAGTTTTTGAAAATTTAAAAATGTTATCTCATGCACCAGCAGTCCAAGTCCACGGTGAATTTACCTGACCAATTTTGAGTTCTGATTGAACAGTTTAGAATACTTATAAATTTGGGTATGTTATTAGATATTCCTGAAGATGGAGTGCAACAAGACTCTGAAGATGAAGATGCTGTTAACTCTGATAATCGAAAGCCTCTGTCCATTACAGACAAAATAATCACTCCAAATAATGAATTTAGTGATGGTGAAGACGAAGGAATGGCCCCTGGAGTGGATGTCAGAAGACGGAAAAATAATAGGTATTATAATATTTTTTTCTGTAATTTAGTAGCTGATTATTAAACAATATGTATTTTAATTGATTTTAGTATACCACAATATTGTAATACTTACTATTATTTTAGATCTCATAATCAGTCAGACAGAAAACAAGCCAAGTTTGATTCTATTAAGAAGGATGTTGATTAACTGGAACTAAATATTATTAAAGGTTTGGTACAATTTTATGGTTTTTTTATTTATATTTTCTATAGATTTTAAGTATCAAATCTAAGAATTATGCTTATATGATTAATTTAGAATTTTTTATATATATATATATATATATATTTTTTTTTTTTACAATATTTTGTAGTAAAATTGTTTTTCGAAGTCTTTTAATTTATTGTAACCATGTTAAATTTGCTTTTACGTAGTTTAAAAATTATTAAATTACTATTAATTAACTTAAAACATGCTAATTATTATAATATGATATTCTATCTTTTTGAAGTTTGTTGGAACATTGTTTTTTGAATGTAATGATATTAATTAGCTATTTCCCATTTTTATAACAATATTTTTAAATTTCAAAATTATTTTTATATCTCTTTGTTTTATGTTTAATTACTGTATTTTTGACCTCCCGGCATAAAATATTTATTTACCTAAAAATAAATACTTATAATATTATTAAAATGATTATATTCTATAATTTGTATTATTCATAACAATTTTATTAAAACTTGTTATATGTTTTAGGTCTTAACGTGTCAAAAAATGATACACAAACAAACATTGGTAACCAAGTGAACCAAAGAAAAAGTAACTCTTAAAAAGTATTATGATTATATTGTTATTTTTGCATGCATTTTTATTTGCATGTTATTTGCACATTACATTTAATATTAATGTAACATATTATGTATCATTTATTTTTTACTTAAGTAAAATAAATTTGTTTTGTAAATAATTTGATTTACTATTTTATATACATACTTTCAGTATAAACTATACTATTCAATAAGGATATGGAAGCTTGCTTTTTTCTCAGCTTTTAATTGACTTATTTGAATTATAATTTTTGCATGTTTGTTTGGGGAATGAAACGCATAGTTGGGTACATATTTTCAAAATTTATCTACCCTTATTGTATGATTTAAGGGTGAAACTTTTAATTTTATAATCGTAATCACTAATTTATTGTACAATTTCTAAAAGATAATTAAAAAATTTTAATTTTAGATTTTGGAATTTTTTTTTAAATGTTAGTTTAACTAAAAAAATACTTGACTTCAAGTAAGAATTTAAAGGTCATAAAGTTGATTTATAATTTCAATAATACTCACTTTAAATACACAAACACTTGTACTATTGTTTTCTTTATAAAAATCAACCAATACAATAAATTACAATTTAATATTTGTATTATAAAATATGCGTTTGTAATTGACATAATTTTATACCTAATTGGAGGTGCTATTTTTCTGCATGTTGAATTATTTTCATTTTAGCTCTCATAGAAATAAAACTACGGCTGTATTGAAATACTCATCATAAAGATAGCATTTTTGTAATAGATAGTTACAATTTATTGCATTCCTACAGGCTATAACTGTGATATAAAAATAAGTTACCAGCATATAATTTTCAATTTCAGTTACCAGTTTTGTGATTGTTCATTTATCATTACTTTTGGTTTAGTTAACATAATATTGATAATAATATTATGATTTACATTTTTAGTTTTTATTTAATTTACTTTCAATTTTGACTTGCTTAGTCAATTAGGTGCATTCTACATAGGTAGCCAAGTTTAATTAGTAACAAAACCACAAAAAAATAATTTGGTAGGTCCTTGTTTGGTGGTTGAGAGTTGAGATATCTACTGAATTTCTCTCCTCTTTAAAATCAACCATTTTGAAATGCTCGGTATTTGATTGTATTGTAATTTACAGCACATTAATACAATTTTGTAAGTACCTATACATTCTGTAGTTACTGAAGACAAAACTTGAATTGCATATTTAAACTGTTTTTTCCAACAATTTTTATTTGTATTAAATGATAATTATAATAGCTTTAAAATGTATTTTTCAAAATTATACTGAAATTTTGTAATCAATGTCATTTCGAGTAAGTTAACTTAAATAATTTATACTTATAGCGGGTTGCATAAGTCTGTAAATCTATTAGAGAACCGGGATTAAAAGAAAAACAGTAAATTATTCAAACGTATTGTGGATGATTTCAGTTTATAAAAATTGTTTTATAATTTATTTAATGTTTGAGAATTTGTATTAACGTAACATGATTTTATAGTTAAATGTCTCAATTTAACACATTTTTTTAGTTATTGACTTATAAAATTATTTAATTATTAATAAGTACTATCTGAATTAAAATAAAATAATTATTATTTTGTTATTGTTTTGTTAGTTATTTAAGATTCCTTTATAATTTATTTTGTTAAAAAAATTACAGTTTAAATATGCAGTCAGTACTAAAATAAAATTTGTAGATAAAACTTTCTGGTTTCTGATTTTTGAATTATGACTGTGAAAAAAAAAATATAACTTTCCCAACAAGTCAAATGCAACATACCGTTTAAAAAATTGTTTAGTTTCATAATTTAAAATTTATACTTATTCAAAAACATTTTTTCAATACTTGACTTAAGTAAGTAACGAAAGTAACCTAGAGCATAACTAACTAGACATTTTTGTATACATTAATATGTATTTATTTATATTCTAGTTTAGTTACTACCTATTGTTCTATAATTTGTAAACTTACTTTTTAAACATAGCAAGTTATTTGTATAAATTATAATACATACTTTTTAACTGTGATAAAAATATAATAGAATTAATTGAAAAAAAATTGAATTTTACTAATCTTTTATAAATCATACTATTTGTAACTTAAATTCTTTTAATATTTTACGTATATTATTTATTCATAGTTGATAGATTGAAATTTGGTGTTGGTGATATAAAAGTTCAAACAAATGATCCATTTATTGGTAACAAACTTGAAAGTTTATGGATTCCTGGATTCCAGTGGAATTGGGCAACAAACTAGAAGAAAATCTTTATGAACTGTTTAATAGTCAATCGACAATTAACCTTTATTAGGTTTTAATTTATTAAAATTAATGTTTTTTTTTTTTTTTTTTATCGTTTTAAATTTTTGAATATATAGCATGTGTATTTTTACTGAGTTCATCATATATTTATGAATCTATTAACATGATTTTTTTGTACTTTTTTCTTTTGTATTAGGTACTTTTGTTTGTCATATAATTCTCTTATACAAACAAACAAATTATAAAAACCAGTACAAGTATTGTTTTACGGTCACTCTAATCGTCA
>CM029361.1:6503336-6513527 GCA_017140985.1 Hormaphis cornu
TGATTAATTATAATTTTTATAAATGTACAATAGAATAATTTTAATTTGATGTAGAAGTGGTCAACCAAAACATGTTTTAATAAAATAGAAAACTAAAAGTTTAGTCTTTGTGTTTTATTTTCAAGCAACAATCGTGACATTCATAAAATATGTAGAATTTAAAATTGTTGGCATCTTTTTAAATTCTAAGTAGACTCCAATAATAATTGAGATTAATATAAGTTACAAATGAAAATCTTATTCGTTTTAGAACAAATTTCATTTACAATTTAAATTTTTCCAAACTAAAAAACGGGACGGACATAAAATTGTTTTGATATGGCGTATTTGCTCACTTTATTTTTCATGACATCCTCCTCAACGGCATCGTTTGCACACACCGATCCAACGGCAATATATTGTTTTAAAAGTTCAGTCTAGTTTTAGTTCACACACAAGGTCGACAAGAAAAACATATTTCATGTACTTGAATTTCAATTTTTTTTCAATTTTATTGTTCTTTTAAGAAGACATTAATAGTAGCCCCGCACTGAACACAATCGCATAATGTGGTTTAAGTTCTTATGGAATTATAATAGCTATTATATACTTTTTAAATGTATAAAAATTAAATCACAAGGTATAGATTGTTTATACTGGCTATAATAGTATATTTTTATACTGCGTAAACCGTTATTATCGAATAGTTTCGAATTTTTGTTGATGAATCTCCAAAGCTGTGATTAAAAACCGTTCAATAAATAAAGCTATTCGATCAAAGTTGCTCAAAATATATTGTCTGTTAAACGTTTAAAAAATTAAAAATATCCAAGTATTTTAAATGTAGAAAAACATTCACTCGTACGTTAAATGTATAAATAAATATATGTACATTAATAATATACATATTTCGATCTCTTGAAATAATGATCGTATGTTTGTTTATTTTGAATTTTAATAGCTTGTTCAAATTGTGATCATCTACAACGGTATAGGAATACGAATCGCTTTAAAACATAAAACATAATTTTTATCCCGATACGGTAAAAACTCTCAAACAAAACTTGAACGAAGAGAAAATGACATTTACATTTATTTTTACAAAATACTTTCGGTGTTTTACATGTACGTATTTGAAGTTTTCCTTATGTTCGTAGTTATTGCATCAGTGTGTCGTCGTCACACTATTCGAGAAATAACGAGTACGAACTCTTTGGAAATATTTTTGTTTCATTCTGTGTGATTTTTTTTCTTTTTAATTCTTGTAAACATTGTCAGTCACATCGAGAGAGTCTCAAAAAAAGATAATTATTTTATCGCCCTCGTCCATCTCCCTCCTCGCGGGGGGAACGGGTCGCAGCGCGCGTGTCGCGCCAGCCCGAGTTTCCAGAAGGCCCCGGGCCCTCGTCACCAGCGGGGCCCGCGCCCGGGAAACGGGCTATTCTCGTTCGTCCCGCACCCATCGTCGTTACAGCAACAGTCCACAGATATTTAAAAAAATTTATAAATCTTTGACAACGAATTTTTTCGTATCAAATAATTGCCAATGTAATAAGAAACACCGTTAATTGATCAATCAATTTAATCCAAATTAAACTTAAAGTCATTTTAAATTTTGATTTTTTCCAAGTTATTTTCAAACAACCAATTATGACTCATTACAATTTATATTTTTGTCATATTTACACTGGAATTCACTAGGATAGGAAATAACATGTTAAAATTTCAAATGATATTAAAAGTCAAGTTATAATTATAACTCATCAACTTTTTTTTTATTTTTTTAAGTGTTAACTTTAAGTTAATCTGTAGTAGTTTAGAATTTGTTTTTTAAACTCTTTTTTTTTTTTTTTTTTGTATTAGTTACATGAAAATTTCCAAAGCAAACATAAAAACAGTTTTTGAAAAGGAAGAAATGTCCAACTAAGTACAATAAATATCATGTGAATTAAAAATATGAACAACTATTATTATTTTAAGTTAATTTTTATTTTATTAATTATTAACTTTTAATTTAATAATTTAAAAATTAAGGAAATTAACTTTTAACTTACCTTTACTTTTTGTTTTTTCAATGAACTCAAAGAGTTAAGAAAAGTTTTTAACTTGCCCTGCCTTGCCTACGAGTACCGTGCCATTATGTTATTTGGTTTGTTTAGTGGTGTACGAATTCATATACGAATCATCATGATCACAATAGACCCGAGATCAACCATTGTATAAATATTTAATATTATATGTACATATGTTAAATATATTTAATCAATAGGCCAACCAAGTAAGGCTTATTCAAAATTCAACCCCTAATAAGATTAAGTAAGGCAATAGGCTCCATGATAATGGAAAATGGATAAAAATATAGATTTAATTGATAGAAAAGAGAAAGTATTAAAATCTAAAACACAGACAAATTGTTACACTGACATGGATAACGATGGCTAACGGAAACATATACACGGTCAACGTCGGGTCGAAACAGCTAGTATTATTATAAGTAGTTGGATCAAGATTCAGATTGTAAATTAAATTACAAGCAATTTATAGTATTAAATTTTTATTAAAAATCAACATTTAAATATCAATACATCATCGATTTTACAATTTCTATGGTTACCTACTTTATTAAAATATAACAATATATGTATAATTGACGTAAACTAACATAAAATGACAACTATGTTTCTAATAAAAATTTCAACATATAAAAAACTGGTTAGTAAACAAGTAAAAAAACTTATCTAAGAGAATAAACTGAACTTATATAAACTGGTAAATACAATAGTTTGTATAATTGTGAAATAAAATAAATATGCTTTACAGAATTTATATACGCCACATAAAATATGTTCTTTGACAAAAAAATTATACTATATATATAATATTTATATTAATATTGTACACTTTTTTTACGAAAAAATAATGGATAGTAATCAATCTAGTGTGAAATAGTAAATTTTAAAAAATGTACCGTTTTATGCCAAATAGAAATTTTAAAAAAATTATGATAAAAAAAAATGTTAGATACTATACTGTATACACATACTTATTTTTTTGCACCAGGGACAAAACCATTGTCCTTTAGGTTTTGTGGTTATTTTTACACACTCAAAGTGGAACCATTCAATAGGACACTGAAATAAAATAACACACATTAGAACATATTATTATGTAATTTAAGTTAATTAAAACAGTAAAATAAACAGATACGAAATTTTTATTTTTAACAATCATCAAATTAAACTGATTTTAAATTAAATATATTTCTATCTGGCATACATAACCGTATTGTATTAATGTTACAAAAAAATTGATAAACAAAATCATTATTGGTTTTAGCAAGTATATACGTACGTCAGGATTGTCACAGCCAATCATTTCACCATAGAAAACTTGGTCGCACAAACAATATGTCGGTTCGTTTGGATTGTTGGACATCACCTGATCCTCACCGTTGCCGTTGACCCCAACATTAACTATTGAGTTGATAACTGATTCACGCTTTCTTGGACGTCTAGTCGCATCAAAACTGACATTTATTGGATTCAATACATCATCATCGTTCAAATTACTGACTATAGGAGTTTTATTAGATTGTTTTACACGTGCCCTTTTTGCGCTAGCTGTAAATTGAAAAAAATTATTGAAAATAAACTAGAAAATATCGCATAACATGAACTAATAACTACTTTTAAGGTAAGCATGATTGATTTCCACCTTATGTTCTCCTCCATATTAATATTAAAGATTTCCATGCCTATTGCAGGGTTTTTAATTTGTTTAAATTAATAAGCACAAATTTGCAGAAGGTGAACAACTTTTTGGCTTTACAATCTAAATAGGAGGGGTCTATCAAATAACTTGGGTGGCAGTTAAGTCGGTAATTCTATGAAGTTTGTTTCAATACAATAGATATAATTATGTAGGTACCCAACGTGAAACATGATACTAAATAATTTAAACGAATAACATGTAGATTTTTAACCAAGAAAATTTAAAAATAATTTTGTTTCATAATAACAATATTAAAAACTATAAATCCACATCACAGACCGTAAGTCCTGGAATATAATATTAATATAAATAAAACGTCACAGGTATAGAGAGTTATCGTGTAAACATTGAATACATGTTTCTTGTCAACAACAACATTTTCACCAAACGGATTACAAACTAACCTTTTTTAAACGCTTCCATATTTGAAAATGCAGTAGCCGAATCAATTGTAACTCTTTTATTCTCCTTTGTGTTGTCTTTTTTGATTTTTTGATCGCCTATGAAAAGAAAAAACAAAAACACTACCGTTTAATACAAAATCATTCCAACAATAATAATATAATATAGGTAATATCCTAGCACAATGCTCACGTTTCTGTAGACTCCCTTCTCTGTATCTTTTGCTCGTGACTTTCTCCGGCGTTTCGATTTCACTGCGCTTATGTACGAGTTGGTCAATCTGAGAATCAAACAGCCCGGTAAGAGTCTGCATAACGGCACAAACATTTCGGATAAAACTTACAAATATGTACGACCTGTCAGTCTCTGCCGGTTTCTCATTTCGACCATCAGCTCTATCGAGCAAAATATCTTGGACGATCTCGTGCACCGCGGTTTTCAATATCTTTGTAGTACTGGTTCGTCTGTTAGTATTGGGCAGAATGTTCGGTCGCGAGCAATCTGTTTTGACAGATAATAAAGACGGTCAGTATCGGCTAAAATGCATTTTACCAACCCGTACCCGATTCGCAATTTTTTTTTTTAAAAATTTGTTAATTTTTTGACGCTGAAAACATTGGTGCGATTGAAATTTGTCGAACACGTACTTAATTATGAAGTTATAGCCATTTGAAGTTTGCAAATATACATAATCAAATAAAAAAAAAATATACAAATAAAAAAAAACAAATATACATGTCCGTTATACCTACACTAATAAATATTTGTTTATTTATTTTCTGTTAATATCCAAAACATTTTGATTTCATTGATTAGTTTAAATCATCCATTGTTATGCAGACGAAACACCGTTTAATTCGCAGTTTAGAGCTAGGATATAATAGTATCAGCGGTGGTTAACAACATAATACCTTGACGGTTATTGATTTAAGTTTGATATTTTTGATAAAATTTTTTTGGAAACAGCGACAATCGGCAGGGTGTCGTCAGAATATTATATTTGAATTCGGTCTATTTTCAAATCAATTAAAAAAAAAAAAAAAAATTTGAACAAAAAACACGGGTTGGTAAAATGCATTTGTTCCCTGCACACTTTTTTTCTCCAAATCGACAACTTACTGTCAGCGCCGTGTTTGGAATTCAACTGCGAAGCCATGACGCCGCCAAGCAAATTTTTCCCTTCGTCCGATCGCCGAAATTCGCGACGAAATCCCGGTTCGCGTTTGACTTTCTCGACAACGACACCGTCGTAATGTACAGCTCGGGTGTAGGAAATTCGAACGCGAAATTGGTCACACAGGAACGTTTAACGTGCAATATGTATTGTATTTTGGGCCATAGATTTCCATCATCGTAGAGTTACAGACGCACACTATTTTAGAAATAAAAGACAACAATAAAATAATAGGTACACCGGTATTAGTACTATCTATGGCGCATTCTTCGTTGCACTGCACAAGAACGACATATTTTTTTTTCCTTTTTTCAACTCGTTTTTGCGAATAAACTATCGACGATTAAATTATTATATAGTGTAAGTACATGTGTACGACTCGGGACGCATTTCACATTAAGCCGGGTTTACACGCAACAATAAATGCTAGCAATTTATCGTAACGATCGAATTGTTTCGATTTATGGTTATGTATAAATATGACATTGTAGCGATTTATTGGAATTGGAATTGGACCGAATGATTGAAGCCGAGCGGCATCAATTTCTGCAAATCGTAACGATTTGCAGAAATAACCGTGGTCGACAAAGAATATTCGACAAGAAATCGTAGCGTGTAAACAGTATTCACTATTTCGATAAATTGGTACAATAAAAACGACGATAAATTGTCAATTACATTGTAACGATTTATTGTTACGTGTAAACCCGGCTTTACGATCGTAAATTCATATCGATCAATACAACGTGACGGCGCTATTATGATTTTTTTATTTTTATTCGTTATCCACACAGCCCTGAACTGAGTGTATAGTCCGCGCACCGAGAGAACGCTACTGGGCGGCGACCAAAATACGTCCGTTTTCGCGCATTCCCACCACTAAACCTTGTCGAATGCTGGCCGCCGTCAACTCTGGCCGCCGCCACCGTTGGCGCTACCGTCGCGGATCGACGGTCGACGCATAGCGAGTAAGTAGTAGAGTGGGAGAAATTTGGGTATGAAACCGCGGAACCAATTTATTTGGATGCGCGAAGGAGTAGCGTTCTCTCGGTGCGCGGACTATAGTAGTGATAATGCCGCCTAAACGATTGAATCACAAAATACCTATATAATTGTTGTCAGTTATTGTACAGATAATATCCGTTATTTTGAAATAACGTTGTCAAACGAAATTAAAAATCAATAAAAAATAACTAATAAATTTAGGGTTACCGGATCGGTCCAGCGAAAACGCCTCCATTAGAACCCCGAACCCCCTTCTGACGATCATAAAGCACGGTGGTTCTCAACTACATTAAACGCGATTTCTGTTCGGACAGCGAAGAAATCTATTCACGCTGATCTCGGAATATTTCAAAATACCGATCTAAAAGATCTAAATGAGAGCATATTCACCGTTCTCGTTTAGCATCAGTATCAGTGTAGAAAGATTATCTTGAGGGTAATGCGTTAACTAATAAATACGATACGTTTGATCAGACAGCAAAAAGGAATACACGGTGATTTCAGAAAATTCTAACATATCAATTTGCAAGATCAAAATGTAAGCTTGTAATTTCACCGTCCTTGTTTAGCATCAGTATCGGTGTGGAACAATTATTCTAAAACAAATGTATTACTCTACTATGCCAATATCAATCAACATTGATATGTTTAATCAACTAAACAAAAATAATTTAAAGAAAACACCAACTTAAAATGGCATTTATAATAAAATTTGTTGGCCGAAAAATAACAATGTTATGTGGAATTTATAAAAAATTATAGTACATTTATCTTAAAATATACATTGTCAGAAATAAATGTGTACAAAATCGTATTTACATGTAGATACATATCCTTAACTTTACATTTTCAAGAATAGAACAGCAGAATTCTATCTGCATTTAAATTGCATAAAACATGCTTTTTTTTACCTATGACTCTATTCACCCCAATGTAAGGTGAATTGCAACAAAGACACTTAGATAAAAAAAAACCACAAACATTAAAAAGATAGTACAAAACTTTTATTTTTATTTGGTATTTGAGATAACAACTAGTCTTTTAAAGCTTTTACTCTTAACTCCAGGATAAAATTTTAATTTTTAGTTGCAGCCTGAACTTGAGTAAAGCTTGAAAATTGTTGCAATTCACACTATTCTATGGTAATTGATTTAAGATGTAACTAATAAATAACATTTCAGTACCATTGTTTGCCGTTCAGCTGCGCTAGACGTGATTAAACCAATTCGTTGAATAGTAGACTTAGCATTCGATAAGTGAACTGAAACGGTTATTCTCCAGAACTAGTCGAATCTTCAATATCATCGTTTAAACTGTTTATTTAGCCTTCACACATCATTGGTATCTAAAAAAATAAAATTCATGTTTAATAAATAATTGATTTGTGACGTAACTGAAGAATTTTTAACAAGTACCGTCGTTTGGTAGTACAGTACCACCAATAGGCCTAGACTTTTATGACCATTGATATCCTAATTTTCTCTGGTGATCAAGACTTCAAACGTCATCAGGACCTAAAATAAAGAATACAAGTTTAATAACTAATTGATTTAAGATGTAACTGATGAATTACGTTTCAGTACCGTTGTTTGTTGCTCAGGGACGCTAGACGTGATTAAACCAATTGGTTGAACAGTAGTATTAGTATTCGATAACTGGACTGTAACAAAAACGTTTATTGTGTTTGCTGTTCAAAGTTAAAGCACTTACAAATTTAAACTTACTTGAGATATTAATTAATATAATATTATTGTTATTTTTTTCAATTTCATTTTTTTCATTAAAATATAATTAATTTAATTTTAATTTACTATTAGGTATACATTGAATAAGACTTTAAGCAAATTTTTAGATATCAAAATTTAGCTATGTTTAACAACATGTGTCAAAAAATTGCTTCTATTTGAATGATTATCATCGTAGAATTAGAGTTTTGTGAAAATATTTTCTCAATACATTTTAAAGCTATAAACTTGTTGTGTTTTTTGGTAAGACAAATGGCAGGGCATTCACTATGATCCTAGAAAATTCCAATATACCAATCCGATAGATCAAAATGAAAGCCCTGTCAACCGTCCTCATTCAGTTACAGTACAAGTCTAGAAATATTATCCTAAAACAAATGAATACTAACAAAATAATAATTTTACCATAAAAATATAAATAATAATTAAGTATTGCATGTATAATTAACTAAATAGGTAATGATATTATATTGACAGAAAACCAATTTAAAAATACTTATTATTAAATTTATAAACCAAGTATGTAACATACAATTTATAAGAAATTATAGAACAATATTCTTAAAAAAAAACACTGTCAGTAATAACCATTACAAAGATTCTTTTCACGTGTATGTTAAACTGCATATTTTATTAGAACTGAGCAACAAAATATTTACCTAATGGCTGTTCAAAGTTAAAGAATTTATAAATTTAAACCTACTTGATGGGAAATAAATTTTATTGTGCATTGAATTGGGCTTTAAGACAATTCTTAGATATCAAAATTTAACTCTATTCAACAACATGTGTCTCAAAGTAGCTTCTTTTTGAAATATTATTATCATTAAATTACAGAATTGTGAAAACAATAATACATTTTTAACTAATTAATTTAATGTTTTTTCAGTTGGACAACATAGGGACTTTCACAATGATCTCAGAAAATTTTAGTATACCAATCTGAAGAATCAAAATGAAAGCCTAAACACCATCCTCATTTTGTTTGAAATGAAATTTAGAAATCAATTAAACTTCAATTCTCAGATATCAAAATAAAGCTGTATTTAACATCATGTGTCATGAAGTAGCTTTAATTTGAAACATTATCATCATAGAATCAAAATATTGGGAAAATAAAATCATCAAAATTTTCATAAGCATATAAAGTCACATTTCATTTCTGGTGAGACTTAAGACAAGTTTATACAATAACCTCAGAGCATTTTTTAATAAACGAATCCAAAGGATCAAAATAAAAACTTACCCAACATCTTTGTCCAACTTTAGTATTGTTGTAGAAAAATCATTCCAAAATATAACATAAATAATGTTATAAAAAAAATCATTTTTGGGTTTTAAAAACACAATTTCTTGAACCATTTTCATGCCCACACATAAGTCTGAATTGATACTTGGTAAGACAGCAGATAAGCTTTCACAATGATCTCAGAATTTTCTTTAATATACCAATCTGAAGATCAAAATGAAAACTTATCCAACGTCTTTGTCCAAATTCAGCATTGTTGTACGAAGATCATCTTAATTAAAATATGAGTAATCTTATAAAATAAATCATTTTTGGGTTTTAAAAACACAATTTCTTGAACCAATTTCATGCGCACATATAAGTCTGATTTGATACTTGGTAAGACAGCAGATAAGCTTTCACAATGATCTCAGAATTTTCTATTATATACCAATCTGAAGATCAAAATGAAAACTTATCCAAGGTCTTTGTCATACTTCAGCATCGTTGTAAAAAGATCATCATGTTTAAAATATGAATAATGCTACAAAACAAATCATTACAATTTGATATTCAATAACTAAAATATGATGTTAATAATAACAGTTTAAAATGGGTTTTAAATATAATTAACTTATCCATTAATTATACAATTTTTGCAGTAAATAAAAATAATTTTTGTGTATTTAAAACATATAAAAAAATTAATAACTATAAAATTAAGCTTAACCGTCTTATTGAGAATTAATTAATCTTAGTTTGTTTTTATTCTCCAAAATGGTACCTAAAAAAATCCTCAGCTAGGTATCAAAATTAAACTCCATTCAACAACATATTATTTCATGAAAGAGCTTTTTTTTGAAACATTATCATCATAGAATCAAAGT
>CM029361.1:6523527-6567700 GCA_017140985.1 Hormaphis cornu
AAAATGGGTTTTAAATATAATTAACTTATCCATCAATTTTTACATTTTCATAAAATATAAAAAAAATTAACTTTAAAATTAACCTTAACCATCTTATTGAGAATTAATTAATATTAGTTTGTTTTTTTTCTCCCAAATGGTACCTAAAAAAATCCTCAGGTAGGTATCAAAATTAAACTCCATCAACAACATATTAGGTCATGAAAGAGATTTTTTTTTGAAACATTATCATCATAGAATCAAAATATTGGGATAACATTGTCTTAAAAATGTTCATGCACATATATTTGATACTTGGTAAGACAGCAGATAAGCTTTCATAATGATCTCAGAATATTTTATAATATCAATCTGAAGATCAAAATGAAAACTTATCCAAGGTCTTTGTCCGGTTTCAGCATTTTTGTAGAAATAACATTTCGAAATGAAATATGAAAAATGTTATAAAATAAATCATTTTTGAGTTTTAAAAATACAATGCTTTGAACAATTTCCATGCGCTTATACAAGTCTATTTTGATATTTCGTACAACACCACATAAATTTTCATAATGATCCCAGAATGTTCCTTTATATATACCATTCTGATAGATCAAAATGAAAATCCATCCAACGTCTTTGTCGAACTTCAGCATCGTTGTAGAAAGATCATCTTATTTAAAATATGAATAATTTTATTAAATAAATCATTACAATTTGATGTTCAATAAATTAATATATGATGTTAATAATAACAGTTTAAAATAGGTTTTAAATGTAATTATCTTATCCATCAATTTTTACATTTCCAAAAAATATAAAAAAAATTAACTTTAAAATTAACCTTAACCATCTTATTGAGAATTAATTAATCTTAGTTTGTCTTTTTTCTCCCAAATGGTACCTAAAAAAATTCTCAGGTAGGTATCAAAATTAAACTCCATTCAATTATGTCATGAAAGAGATTTTTTTTGAAACATTATCTTCATAGAATTAAAGTATTGGGAAAACAATGTCTTAAAAATGTTCATGCACATATTTTTGATACTTGGTAAGACAGCAGATAAGCTTTCACAATGATCTCAGAATGTTCTATAATATATCAATCTGAAGATCAAAATGAAAACTTATCCAAGGTCTTTATCCAACTTCAGCATTGTTGTAGAAATATTATCTTATTTAAAATAATGTTATAAAATAAATCATTACAATTTGATGGTCAATAAACTAAAATATGATGTTAATAAAAACATAATTTCTTGAACAATTTTCATGCGCATATGTAATTCTGATTTGATACTTGGTAAGACAGCAGATAAGCTTTCATAATGATCTGAAGAATATTCTATAATATATCAATCTGAAGATCAAAATGAAAACTTATCCAAGGTCTTTGTCCTTCTTCAGCATTGTTTTAGAAATATTATCTTATTTAAAATATAAATAATCTTATAAAATAAATCATTACAATTTGATGTTCAATAAACTAAAATATGATGTTAATAAAAAAAAATTTCTTGAACAATTTTCATGCGCATATATAATTCTGATTTGATACATGGTAAGACAGCAGATAAGTTTTCACAATGATCTCAGAATATTCTATAATATATCAATCTGAAGATCAAAATGAAAACTTATCCAAGGTCTTTGTCCAACTTCAGCATTGTTGTTGAAATATTATCTTATTTAAAATATGAATAATGTTATAAAATAAATCATTACAATTTGACGTTCAATAAACTAAAATATGATGTTAATAAATAACAGTATAAAATGGGTTTTAAATATAATTAACTTATCCATCAACTTTACAATTTGTGCAAAAAATAAAAATGATTTTTGCATTTCCAAAAAATATAAAAAAAAATTAACTTTAAAATTAAGCTTAACCGTCTAATTGAAAATTAATTAATCTTAGTTTGTCTTTTTTCTCCCAATTGGTACCTAAAAAAATCCTCAGGTTGGTATCAAAATTAAACTCCATTCAACAACATAATATGTTATGAAAGAGGTTTTTTTTGAAACATTATCATCATAGAATTAAAGTATTGGGAAAACAATGTCTTAAAAATGTTCATGCACATATTTTTGATACTTGTTAAGACAGCAGATAAGCTTTCACAATGATCTCAGAATGTTCTTTAATATATCAATCTGAAGATCAAAATGAAAACTTATCCAAGGTCTTTGTCCGATTTCAGCATTTTTGTAGATAACACATTTTGAAAGAATGATGTTATAAAATAAATCATTACAGTTTTATGTTTAATAAACTAAATCATGATAATATGTTACAGTTAAAAATTTGTTTTAAATATAACTAAAACTATCCATCAACCATACATATTTTGCAATTGTTAAAAATTATGTTTGTACATTTAAAAATATAAAGAAGAATCAACTATAAAATTAAATTTAGCCATTATAATGAGGGTTAATTAAACTTAGTTTCCATTGAATTTTTTAAACTTAAAAAAATTGAAGATTTTATTGAAAACTACAAAAAAACCGATTATTTAAAAAATATCTGTGTTCTATTACTACCTCAATAATGATTGAAATATTCTGAAATTTGTACCAGACGTGTGATCTTATTATTACAAATATTTTGTTTAAGTTTTACGTCTTAGAAATTATGTTTACGGACGTTATGACTAAATAGGTAACAACATCGTTTTTGATAAAATCACGGTTGCCGTACTTTTTACTGTTTTTTCCAATTTGATTTTTCTTTTAATTTTTAAACAAACATGTGGTATAAGTACATAGGTTACAATTTGGGCAATCCTAATCCGGGTTTACGTGTAAAAATCCGATTAGGAGCTATGAGCGAAACAGACACAAAAAAAAAAGAGAAAAAAACACACACACTCATATTTGTAAATTCCATAGCCTCCTCGCTCCGTTCAGAATCATCTAAAATCAAAGTGATGTTTAAGTACCTGCCTGACATTCATATTACATAATAGTACTAAATTGACATAAAATTAAGTGTTTTTATACAAAGAAAAATCATTTAGGTACCTACTTGAAAACAAAACGAATGCGAGCAAAAATGTTTTACAAAGATGTATTCTTATAAAAAGATTATAAACTATTACTATCAAAACAATGTGGTTGTATGAAGCACCAAGTGCATATTCACACTTTTTGGATGTATCTACTATATCGATATCAGTGTGAATACGTACCCGATATTTCATAATTTCGTTATAATATACCTAAACATTATATTATATATTATACGTTAGGAATCGACTATATTACCTATATGGTACCTATTATTATAAAATAAAGTATTTTCGTACAGATAAAATCACATTTCTTACTGTTGAATTGTGATCTCCTAAATAAAGTAGGTACCTGCGACCTGCACAATATAATATCCTCTGTCCAGCGAGAAAACACGCCGATTTCTGGCATAGACAGACGGTTAGCCGAGCGCTCGCCTAAGATCAAATATCTTTGCCGCTCGTTTACCCAAATCCTGAATTTGATATTTTTTAGAATGTTTTGGATGGTTCAGGGCAAAATCGGAGCCAAGGTGATTGCTCGGCTGTCGGTCTACAGGTCCAAAATTAGCGTTTTCTCTCACTGGACAGAGTATATAGTTAGGTAAGGTACCATTGCACAACAGCCTATTATAAGCGTTACCCAGGAGACACCACGAGGATGTGTGTCGTTTCACAAAAATGTATTTGTTTTTTTCCTATCGAATTAACGAATGCAATACAAAAAAATAATAATAAATTGTCCTTCAATTGTCTTCTATACATTGAATGGGACTTAAACTAAATTCTCAAATAAATCAAAATTTAACTCCGATCAACGTCATGTGTAGCCACAGAGTAGCCTCTTTTTGAAACATCGATCATCATAGAATAATTATGATATTGGGAAAACAATGTCTTAAAAACTATTCATGCGCATATAAATCAATTCGATGTCTGGTAAAACAGCAGAGGAGTATTCATAATGATCTCAGAATGTTCTATAATATACCAATCTGAAAGATTCAAATGAATGCTTATCCACCATTCTCGTTTGGTTTCAGTAGTGTATCGGAAAGATTATGCCAAAACAATTGAATACATTCAAAGTAATAATTTAACTATTAAAATATAATTCGTCATTATTTGATGTTTAATCGGCTAAATAATGATAATTTATTGTCAGAAAACAAATTGTAAGGTAAAACTATTGTTAACCGTATCAGTCAACACGTATTGTACAATTTATAAAAAACGATAGTACATTTATCTTGAAAGATACATTGCCAGTAATAACCAATCTTTTACACGTGTCTCTAAAGCTGCACATTTTTTAGAACTGAGCAGCAAAACATTTACTTGTTGGCTGTTCAAAGTTAAAGAATTTACAAATTTAAACCTAGGTAGGTACTCATCTTTATGAGATATAAAAATTAATTAATTTACTATTATGCATTTAATGGGATTTTAATCAAATTCTCAAACATCAAAATTTAGCTCTGTCCAACAACATGTGTAACAAAGTAGATTCTTTTTGAAAAATTATCATCATAGAATTAAAGTTTTGTGAAAACAATGGCTTAATACTTAGTTTCAAGTAACTAATTTAATACAGTTTTTTTGTCAGACAACAGATGGGCCATCACAATAACCTCAGAAAATTTTAATATACCAATCTGAAAGATTAAAATGAAAGCCTATCCATCACCCTCGTTCTGTTTCAGTAGTGTTTTAGAAAGATAACCCGTTGTTTCTGTATGAAACATTAAGGATAGGCAATTATAATTATTTCAGATACGTAGAATATCCGTTTTAATTTTATTATTATTTAAATAATATTAATAAAACATTGAAACGCTCAGAATCTAAAAAAAATTACCAATATGTTTGATTTTTTCATATAATTTATATTCATACATTTTTAATTTGTTTGAGTATTAACGAAATATTCTTAAATAACGGATTGATATTTATAACAAACAACAATAAATATTAGTACATGCAACTGGGATGTATTTATTTATGTCTTATAATTGTATACCACCTATTTAATTTGCACAATGTTCCTTATTACACATACGAAAAAGATCGTTCCTATATAATATTGGGAACTGATTATCATAAACAACCGATTAGTTCAATTCTTAAAATATTATTTCCCTAAAAGAAAAAAAAAATGGTACCGCGGTAAAGAGACAGTAGCGCCTACGCTTTGGGTTGGTCATTGATTTCAAAGTTGCGGTTTATTCGTCTTATTTAGTATCTGAAAGCAATGATAAATCGTTTCGTTTGAAAATAAACGATCCTGAACGAGTTATCTAATCTAATAAGTCCTAGGTAAAAATTAAAAAGATCGCAAATCACTCTTATACATACGTAAAAAAAAAAAAATTAGCGTATTATATTTAGTAAAAACTTTTTTAAATCTTTTATAACCTATTAATTCATTTAGTACATATAAATTTTAAAACGACATGGAGTAATTTGTTTTAACGATAGTTCAATTAAGTTTAATGAAGAACGGTATAGCCGTTCTGACGCCAGAATTGACAATATCGCCATTTTCGTAAGTTTGTGCATGTAACCGAGAAAATAATGAAAATATTAAAAATGCTTGGAATAAAATAAAATTTAGAGCAGTAACTCCAACTTTTATGTGGTATTCAACGTAACGATTGGAGGACTCCTTCTACCCGAAAACGTCATTATAAACCTGAAAGTTTAAAATATTATGTCGTAAAATTCTCGATTTTTTTTTGATTTTGGGATTAAACTCAAAATGTAAGTAAAATTTAAAAAAAAAATGTCAACCCAAAGTACCGCCGAAGTCCATAAACATTTTAGAAAAGTTACTGAATTAGAAAATCAGAGCATTTTTTTTATACAAAAAGTTGTTGACAGAAGAAAAAAAACATAATTGCAAAAACAATACATTCCTCGCTAACGCTCAAAATCTAAAAAAGGCTGTGGTAAATTGCTTACGAAAATAACAACTTTGAGTGGGCTCATATTATAAATAGTGTCGTGACAATAGAATTGATTATAAAAGACTTTTATTAGGCGCTAGAATTAAAAAGAGATAAATTTGAAATTGAATTGTCTTAATTACTTAGAATCTTAATTTTATCACCATGAGAAAAACATTTTAAAACCAATATTAAAAAAACTCATCGAAAAATATTAAATAGATACCGCGGAGTAGTTGAATGTTCTATACTTAGAATTTTTCTAAAAATGGTCCAAAAATTCTTATAAAAAATAAATATACTAATAAATATACTTAATAATAAATAAACTTATAAAAAATAATAATTTAAATAACTTGTGAACATTTTTTAAAGAATTTGGACAATTATTAAGTAGTTATTACGATTTACGTATCCGCGACTTTGGGTAATAATTTCAATGTCATAAAAATAACCCTGTTTTATCTATATTTTGCTTTTACGCATTCAGAAACTACTTGGCGTATTTATTTCATCTTTTTTGATGCAGATAGAAAATTTTATTTTACATTACGAGTTTAGTTTTGAAATTTAAAATAACTTATTTGTTTAATTTACGGATTTTTTCTTCAAAAATAAGTCAAAGGTATGACAAATTTTCAATAATTTTCAAAATTTAAACGACTAAAACAAAAAGTGGCAATGGATTTTCGAAAGTTTTTAGAAGCATATCAATTTTTGTGTTGACAACATCGTATTTATGTTTTACAACTTTCTATGGGAAGTTAAATTTTTTATTGAACAAAAACTACAAATAAAATATAAATTTCCGAGTCCTATACTTTGCTCAAACATTTTTGAAACCTTTTAAAACATGTATCAAAATTTTATTTTCCTTATCTGTTTTAATTTCATGTGTATGTTTTAGCGTATTCCGATCATTATTTTGGAAGTTATGGCGGAAAAACTAAACTGATTATTTATGTCAAAAACACGTCTGTCGTAATTTTCAACGTTTTTTCCTTAATTTTTGCTTAGTTTTTTTAACTGTAAGTTATGCAAATTTTCACGCTTAGATCTATCATCCGTGTCAATTAAACTATCAGAAAAAGTACTAATTTTAAATATCGAAGCGTTACTGAAGATGTTATAGTGATAACATGGTGGTAAAAAAAAAAAAAAAAAATTAAAAAGACACATAATGTTAAAAAACCAATTCATTCTTTGTTACATACTCAGAATCTGAATTTGAAAATATGCCACTGTATGTAACTCTTATGGAGATTTTTTTTTGGGGTTTTTGCCCCATATCCTCTTAAAATTCAGTAATAACCACCACTGTATAAGGTTTACGACAATTGTTTATAATGTTTTATAAGTGGTGGCGAGAAAAAATGTTTGTTTGAGATCATAATGAAACCAATTCAGAATCGGGTCGATAAATTATATTATACATTTTGTTCAAACTATAGTAAAAATTATTATTGCATTATTTTGATATCGATAAAAAAAATCTATTACTGTTGGACTATAATGAGATGTATATTAAGAGTTATTAACATTTTAATGAGAATTTATAATTTTTGAATTTCAATTTTACTTCGCTTTTTTACTGTAACTTTTTGAATTTCAAAGCTGTCGAATCTCTGACCGCTAATAATACCGTGCAGTAAAGCAGTAAAGCTCTCAGAAATTGGGCGAAGGAGTGTAAAAATTTGAGCATTATTGATGAGTTATCGTGGTAACAAATAAAAACACACCATTACATTTTTGGCTACATTCAGAGTCCAATATGTGGGAAATTCGATCTAAAGAAGACACCATGATAAATTCAAACCAGTTTTTAGAATTTTTTTTTTTTTGCAATAGCTCTTATTTATTTCCTACTTAAATTTAAATCATATTATTTTAAATAATTTCAACAGACAGATTTCGATGAGTTGAATTACACCGCATTTTTTTTAGCATCTATAAAAGTCATACAATAACTATCTGGAATCATAGAATAAGATCCCCAATAAAAGCCGATTTTTAATAATGCGCTCAAGTGCTCAACAATACTATCGCAAAATACTGCCTAGACAATACGATAAGCAATCGATTGCGTATCCAGTTTAGGAAACTCTCCAAATCGTTTCCAGGAGTTTGGAATCTTAAACCAGACTTTTTTTTTTTAATTTTAGAGCTTTATTAAACTGCCTATTGTCTACACTACCTGAAATACGACTTTTTTTTAGATAATCGCTACACCAAACAATTTATAACCGACCTCAAATTTACTACGTTTCTTTCATTCTTTTTTTTATGCAATACTACGTTTACTATGATATTATGTTGACGAATGAAAAGATCGAACCAATACTCGCCTCTCCATCGGTTTTCTACACGAGAAAGTCATCACAAACATAAAATTCACAGTTTTTTTTTGGAGTTTGAGAGATAACTAAAAGAGTAAGTAAAAGAGTAAAAAAAATAACTGGGGCCAAAGTATCACCGCAGTCCATAAACCTATCAGAAAAGTTACTTGATTGGAGAACTTCTCCACGAAAACGTCAAAACAAATCTGAAAATTTCAAACCTTTTGCTGTATAATTATGTGATTTATTTTTATTTTTATGGTGTAACACAAAAAATGGGCAAAATTTGAAAATAAAGTGAAACCCAAGTACCACCGCATTTCATAGACCTATCACAAAAGTATTGACTATAAAAATCGGAGCATTTTACGGAAAAAATAATATCATTGTCAAAACAATACGTCATCTAAGAAACACACATCATGTGTAAACCAACATTCCAACATCTTTGCTACACTCAGAATCTAATAGAGTATAATTAAATCACTGGAGAAGTGTTTTTCATGATTTCCAAAAACAAGTTATAATACAATATTTTTTTTGCTTAAATTTGCATAATTTGTCGTAAAAAGCATATTTTCGCATATTTCTAAAAAATTTTAAGTGCGTAATATCGGACTCACTCAATCATACCAATATGGGCACCAAAAATGTATAAAAAAACACAAGTCATTTTCAAACAAAGTAACGAGTAAAAACTCGAAAAATTACGTAATTTATTTTTACAAACAGTTATACCATTTTAAAATGTATTACTGAATAATTTATGGGTTGAAATAACATAGCTTTGTTTTATATTAAATATTTATTAAGTTTTTATGACAACTCCAAAAATGTAGAAAATATTAATCAAAGATCTAACCTAATGATTGTTCGGTAAAAAAGAAAAATTTTATCCGACATCGGTTAATTATGACCATACAATAATATTGTGTTTTGGTAGTTTTCACCCTTGTCAACCAAACCACAGTCACTAAATCACAAGAGGAAAAACAGACTCGCTATTTTCTTGTAAAAAGGTGAACAACGAATCAACAAAATCATCAAAACGTTTAATCCTAAAACATAATATATTTGATATTTTAACTTAATTAATGATAATCGTTTGAATTTATAAATTCAAATCGTATAAAAATATAACATATTTGACGTGTTCTACAGAAAACGTTAGTGTCATCTGATCGTTTATTTTCGCGACAAAAACAATTGAATTAAAAAAAGCAGGGATCAATCTAGGTCGCATAGGTAGTTTGACGGAGTAGCGACTACCAAGCTCTGGTTTGGAAATCATGGTTCAAACGTACTATTTGATACCTGAAATCAATGATAAATCATTGCCTTCGAAAAAAACGATTCTGAGCGGGCTCAGCTGTTATCTAGTATACGTCCTGGTAAAAACTAAATTTAACAATAAAAATGGTCGAAAAACTCCAAAATTCGTATCCGCGTTCAAAATAGAAAGCACCATTAATTCTGAGTGACATAGACCGACTTTTTATTCGAAAATTCCACCACTGAAGGTTGTCTCAAACACAAATTTCGTCGAAAATTCTATTATTTTTTTGTTTATTTATGGTTTTTACGTTTGCCGTTTTTTTCACCGTTTTTTTTTTTTTTTTTCGTGTTTTGGGTGTAACCTCTTGAAAATTGGTAAAACATTGAGTACTCAGCAACAAGGATATAAGATGGACCTTTAGAAACGTTTTGCATAATCCTAGGCTCTAATTAAGTCTCAGTGCACAACAAAATAAGTATAAAAAAAACACACATCTTTGTAAAATCATACCTCGCTATCGCTCAGAATCTAAAATATATTATAAAACAAAATAGAACGATTATGATTATAATGAAAATTAATAGTCAACGTATTATGGTAACAACCACATTATTATAATGTTATATTGTTTTCTCACACAAAAAACGCAAACGTAATTTAAATTGCCTATTCAAAACTCCTTATAAATAATTAAATGTTTCAATTATTTTATGTATTTCATTTATGGGCAAAGACTACGAATTACAAAATCATAGAAACATGCAGTTGGCTCTTGTTATGAACCGAGGTGTTAATCACTACGATCTCATCAACTTGATTACTAATGTGAGTTGTACAAGGTAAAGTTGGCGTCGAGATTGGCTTGTCGTATGCAACGTGTTAAAGTTTCGTTATTTTGGTTGTTTAATGAATTGAACGCTGTATTTTTTAAACCTAATTGCGCCAAAACAACGCGGCCAAGGGCACAAACAGAACATAAATCGTTTACACGTAAAGATTCGATTGAAAACATTTTGACTTTTGTTACATATTCGATGCGATTGGTCACCGGTTTGATATTTGAATTCAGTTTGCCTAGCAGAGCCCTTTTAGTACCGTTCTCTTTCATAAGCGGCGTATTTTATTAGTGTTTTAGACCTAAAAGCCTGAGAAAAATGCGCTTACTTAGACTGATTCAATTTTAGTACTAAAAAATATTTTGAATTCACCGTCAAAATTGCTACGTTATTGTTGCAAAATTGTAATCGATTTTCGTTTTTACGACTGAAAGTGTGTGAAAATAATTTGAGGAAATTTAAAAAAATTATATTCAACGGTTTGAAGTGCTTATCTAAAAACAAATTTTTTAAAATTCCACGATAACCTAGCCAAAAAGTGGATTTATTTTAATCTTTTTACAGATCGGTTGTTTCTAAAAACGCGTATTTTTATTAGGACAAAATGACTGATTAGGCGATTTGTGTAAATGTAAGAGTAGGTCAGGTTTACAGTAAGAAAATTACAAAATGGTGAACACGGATACTTTAGGACGGTAAGTTTGATATGAAGGGTACTGGCGTTCGTTTATTGCTTCGAAAAATAAAAATTTAGAATATTATAATAACTCCTTAGAAATGACCCGCTTACAACCGCCTGTCAATAATAATACTTCGGTAATGTAGGGCCCTGCACGTTCGTGCGCACTAAGTTGCCTATACAAAACTCCCTCCGTTTGAAACAGCCGAACTCCGTTTTGTATTCGCTCAGATTCCCTCTTAGGCAAGTTCCATCGTAAAATCACAATTTTTCTAATTTTTCCGACATTTTACGTTGTAATTTTTATGATTAACTGCTAAAGACCGAATTAAAATACAAACCTGCAATGATGGCAGTAAAAACGTGAATTCAAATTCAAACACATTTTATTTATTTTTAACGCATGAATCGTTATGCAAAAGAAAAACCTTGCAGAAACGTCTCATACAGTTATTTCAGTTTTCCAAAAAACATAACCGAGAATTATTTACAAATACAACAACTGTGCAAACGATTTTAACAGGCGCTTTATACACGGTTGTTGTTGCGAACTTTCGACAATCGTATAACGCAGGGAGCAATAGTTTTAGTTGCGATTTTTGTTCTCTCGAACGGAAGCAAATACCAACTAAAGCGTTTCTCTGCAGCAATTAAACACCATTCAGCAGGGAGAAGAGAAAGACGAAACGTAGAAAGTAGAAGAGTACGCTTATGAAAAGCAAATTATAAAAACGGAAAAAAAGAGCATATTAAATCGTTAAGGTCGGCAAAGGAAACAAGGTTTAGCGTAGCGGGCGCACTTCTTCGGGCGTTCGAACCTGTTGTCGAGCATCCGAAAGTACTGATAATTCGTTGCTTTCAAAAAAAAAACGATTTTGACCGAGCTCGGTTGGTAATACGTTTTGGGGGAAAAAAGTAATTTTTTATTAAAGTGCATTATTAAAGTGTTTGCCGAAAACGGGACATTTTTAGATTTTCAAATTCGCGAAAATAATACGGTCAAACGCGCGAAAACTAACAATCGTCCGTCGAAACACATTCAAACGTGATGTTCTATTAATTCGCGTCTTAATCAAACCGATGTTATCAATATTGTTTTAAAAAAAAAAAAACAAAGAAGCGTCCCCAAAGGCGTATTCGCACGTGAAAAAACCGGCCGGAAATTTACTACACACTCGTTTTACGATCCCTCAGCACTAATGTGATCGGTTCGTCACGTTTAATCGAGAAAACATTGCGATTTAAATGAAAACTCCGTTCTGTTCGATCGGTGTTTAGCAATCGATACGACGCCCTCTTACAAAAACGATTCGTCAAAACGCAGCTGTGAAACGCTGAAAAAATTGCCCGATGACGCGACTTGGCCGGTCGTTCAAAAATAACGTTTTCCATCCACAATTCGGAAAGCTTACGGTCGAACCGTACGATTTTTATTCATTTTTATCCGACCGCCATTCATTCCACGCCATTTTGACTGTTTTTTTCCCGTCCAAGCCAAGCGCGCTAAAGAGACGAAATAAAAAATATATATATTCCTTACCCGGGTTACGCTCGGCATCTCTCTTGTCCCCCCGCGCCTGGGACAACGTCGACGCGAAACTCGTGCTCACCGGCTCCTGACGACGGCGGCTCCTGACGACACCGGCTCCTGACGACGGCGCAGCAGCAGCAGCAGCAGCAGCGTGTACCGCGAGAATAATCGGTTTTGCGAAAAATCAGAAGAACCGTCGTGAAAATAATCAGAAAACCGTCGTACGGATTTAATAACACACGCGCGGGGTCGGACGGTACTTGCGCGTCTTCGCGAAAAAACGGATCGGATTTTTTTTGGTTTCCGATAAACGTTACGATCGTCGTCGTCGCCGGGACGGGAGCGGAGCGATGACGGAGCGAACGGAGAGACTGGTGCCGGCCGAGTGCGCGGAGAGCGCGTGTCCGGTTGCGCCGAAGACGCGGACCACCGGCGGCTGCGGCTGAACCGGTCGTCGTCGGCGATCGTCGGCCGCTCGCACCGTCGTCGACCAATCCCCGCCGCCGCCGCCGCCGCCGCCGGTAGGCACGGTACTCCCTCCGCGCGCGCGCGCGACAATTTCGGTGCGGACATAACAACGACGATTACTATATGTTATTTTCTAGAGCGAAACGTCGGTTTTCGAGTGATTTTTGTGTGTATTTTTTTTTACGTCCGTAGAATGGTGTGGGAAATAAAAACAACAACAAAAAAAAAACCTCCCCGACTTTTCAGATTTTTTTTTATTTCCTTTGTCTGCGTTCCGACAATGCCGCCGGACTTGATCGGACTCGTCGCTATTTGTTCAATCGATTAAAACAAAAAAATCCGTAAATATCTAATTTCCGTTGTTTGACGGACTTATTAAGACTACTACTAAACTACTTCTGCTAGTTTTTGGCTCACCGTGCCCCGCGTAAGCGAACTTTTTTTGATCGTTTCAATGGGGTTGTAAAAACTGCGGGGTGCTCGCTCATTTTTTATTACTGGAGTGTACCCCTTTCGACGACGGTGAAAATGATCGCTCCGCTGCAGCTAGCCTGCGTTCCTAGTCACGTTGGTTAGCGCTCTTCTCATACGTCGGTATGAAATATATCGTACGATTGTCGAAAAAATATAAGCTAAAAGCCTGTTGAAATCTCCTCCCTTCTTCCCCTGAAGCTACTTCCTTAACTCGATATTTAACCAGTTGACGGATTACTATTTAAATCTGCTAACGCAAGTGCAGTCCATCCATTCTTGAGCTGTTTTACCCTGAAAGAGTCTTTTATTTTTGATTAACTTTCATAAGTGTACAACTGTATGCAATTCATTTATAATAAATAATGTGTATTTTTTTTTTTAAACTTTAAATCGCGCAATAAAAAAATGTAAGCAAAAATAATAGTTCTGCTTTTCGCGTCCGAAAATGCGCGGTTAGTTTTCGCAGTGATTTTAAAAGGGTGTAAATTAATTTTTTATTTTTAGATCAAACTTAAAGATCAAGTCGGGGTAAATCTAAACTATGATATCCGGCAGTTTTTTCTAAACAATTTGCACAAGAATGAAATCAAATTTTTTTTGCGTTCTCTAATCATATCGATCACTTCGCTCGCTTCTAATCATGTTTTTTTTTTTTTTTTTAGATCCCGAGTGGAACCAATAACGTATTGGTTTTCACGTGTTTTTTATTATTTTTATTATAATAACTTCTTCAATAGTGCTCCGATTTTTAACGTGAGTAGGTACTCCTAACGATAGGTATGTACGGATGTACGGTATGTTTGAGGGGTCACGAACTTAATAGCGTCAGTAAAATTGAAAAGTTGCGATAAAAAAAAAACCAAGCAAAATTAAAGGAAAAACGTTTAAAGTTACGGCAAGTGTGTTGTTGACATAAGTAATCGATTTTGATTTTTGGCCGTAACTTCCGCAATAACGATCGGAGAACGCCGAACCATTAAATAATTGAATGTTTTGTTGGTTCTCGAAAAAACTTAAGTCGAAATACTTAATAATGTTTGCCGAGAAAAATTTCATTTTAAAAACTGACCATAGTTAATATAGTATTCGTACAACTTTTATAGAATGAAAAGGATGTATAAAATGATTTAACCCATGGCTGATGTATATCTAGTCGAACTTATTGTGCAACGTGTCAGCCAAAAACAATACTTTAGACGCAAATTCTTGATATTGAAAACTTCAGCTAAATATTATGCAATATTTAACTTGTTGATACACAATCAAGTTGTAACAAACAATCAGTTAGTATTGAAATTATCCTACTGTCAGCTTGCAAAATATACCTAAACGTTTCGAATTTCACGTGTCCAGATGCATCCGTGCGACGAAGAAACGACAAAAAATACGTTGAATTAAATTTCAAAACCTGTTCCGAGGTATAGAAAGTCGCATTGTTCTTTTGCGCAATGAGGAGAAAACTTTTTTAGATTCTGAGCGACGACGGGTGATTGTCTTTTGACACTTTTTTTTTTCTGTTCCGTCAACAAATTTTTGTATAGAAGAATCAAGGAATGCTCCGATTTTTAAAGTCAGTAACTTTTCTAAAAGGTCATGGACTCCGGTAGTATACCTACATTGGTTGAAGCTAATTTTGAAATCTCGCTTAATTTTTGAGTTTTACCCCGAAACCAGAAAAAAAAAATCGGAACATTGTTGAAGACAATATCGGGGTTTCGCTACACTCCGCAGATTCTAATAAAAACATCGCGTTTAAACCAATATACATTCTTCGCTATACTCAGAATATATATAATCGAAACAAATAGATCCCTATTATGTAGTTATTCGACGGTCAAATACGATTAATATTCGACCTCAAATCGATTCAATAACGATTGAATTCACGACAATGTACGCGATAAATGTTGAATGAAACAATTATTTTAAACAGTCGCTATCATTGTAGGTATATTATTGTAATTCCAATGTTCATTGTGTTAGTTAAACATGCGATTGATTAGTAAAAAAATCTAAGTGGTATTATTATATTATTACGTCGGTGTGATTTATTAGAATCGTTAGACGCGTGTAAATCAAGGTCACATATTTTCGTGTCAATTAAATTCGTCCATTTATTCGTTTATTAATCATACGTTACACGATAAAAATGAAAAAAATATTCTTGCAGACATTTTTAACCAACACAACACGGAAATATTTTATTACTCTAGACCGATAATAAACGAACGGGTGTGTTATACACCTATATATATAGTAGTTTTGTTAGGTCTGATAACGAATCGTCGTAATAATAATTGGTGTGTTATCGTTGAAAATATCCGGAATCAGTAAAGGTCGCCCGGATGGTTTCGTATGAAGTTCGAATGGGTCACTGATTTGGACGTTGTTCGTATCGTTCGACGTCCGAAAGCAACGATAAATCATTCGAGAAAACGATTCTGAACTAACTGTGTAATATAATGCGTCCAGGGAAATGTAAGTTGTAGAACAACTGTATAATAGGTACAACTTTAGCGTTATGATAATTCGAATTAAATTATGTACGACACACAGATTGTCTATATCCGTCCGTCGTAGGTGTTGAAACTGTCCTTTGAACACTTTTTTACGGACAGAAAGCCACGTTATTCCCGAGTGACGTAGACTACTTTCTATTCGAAAATTCCTCCCCTAAGGGTCGTCTCAAGCACAAATTTCATCGAAAATTCCATATATATATATATATTTTTTTTCACTATTGTTGCTACGTGTCAAATTAAAACTATACCGTTTTTATCCGACTCTATTTTAGTTTTTCGGGTGTAAATTTTTTTTAAATGAAAATTTTGAAAACAAGTTCTTAACAAAGGGTTTATAAGTTAATCTTTCAGAGAACGTTTCAGTCGTCGAGATCGGAGCAAATGTCCTATAGGCGCTATCGTAAAAGTTCTATTATTTTTTTTTTTTGTTCATTAGTGGTTGCTCTATGTTTATTTTTTTTTTTATTGGAATTGAGAAACAAGAATATGTACCACCTACCCGTACGCGTATATTTCAAACATTCTATAATTGATTATTTGTATTGGTAGTAATTCACAAAAGTAACTCGATATTAGCTGTGCTTATATTTCTTTTTTCATAACGCGTATATTTTGCGAGTTTCGGTCATCTCGGTTATGGTTGTCCGGAGGAAAACTGCTATCACAAAACCACCCCACACGTGTTTATCGCACTGTTTTTTAACATATTTTTTTTTCTTTTTTAAAACTAATATCTCTCGAACGGCGTATTAACGCCGTTCGTTTTATCTCTCGCGTATCGCTCTCGAGCCTGTATCGTTAAAAAGAAAAAAAGTAAGGAACGCACGAGTTTTGTTTAAAAGAAAAAGTAGGTAAAGCGCCCACCTACCTATTTTCGTACTACGACAATCGTCATCCGACACGCGGATCGCGGATCAATCCATTTAAATCTTAACATTTTACGATAACACCACATTTCGAAGGCTTCTTTATAATGTTATGTGACATATATTATATGTGTGACATATATTTACGCACGTGTTTGGTGACCTCGAGTGTATAATAATAATAACAATAATTTTGTTATAAATTATACCGATATGCCGATATCCGTCGGCGTATCGAAGTCTCGTCGGTCCGCGTATAAACCGTCTGTGCAGAGGCCGTTGTAACTCCGTCGTGAGATGAGGTACGTGACGGCCGAACGGGGGGACACCAATAGACGACAACTTTTTAACGTAACGGTCACACGACAATAGTAATACGGTGGTGAACGCGTCATGCGATTGATTAAATCCGTATCGTAAAAACATATATTTATATATTATATTCAAATCCATCGTGTTATAATTATTATTATTATTTTTTTTTTTTTTTGATTCCGAGCGACCATATTATACCGAGGAATGTGTTTTGAAAACGATGGCGTTTTTTTTTTTTTTTTGTTTTTTCTGTCTTATCGTGTGTTGCGCGATGTTCCGAACTTCAAAGTCGGTAAACCTTTCCAAGTGGTTTACACGGATGGTAGGTACTTGGGTTGAAGTTTCTTCGTTGAAAATTTCGCTTGATTTTCGAGTTTTACCCATCCCCCCAAAAAAAATCGAAAGAAAATCGATCGCGGTTACGTCGAACACCGCATATATGGGGCTTAAAATTGTATGTTGTTTTGATCATTTTTTAACAACATTTTTGAGAATTTTCTGCGCACGTGCGGAAAACGCGACGAAATCGTCAAATCCGGCGTCTGTCGTCACGAAAAAAATTTCCATAACCCCGTTATAGTAGGCAACGCAATTTTGACAAAATCGATTTCGTTTTACGGTCATAACTTGTCTGTACGGATACCGATTTCAGTACAAGTATCTCGATCGTTTTCGAACCGAGTACGGTTCCTTGTTTATAAATAGTCTAATGTTGAAGTAAAAGCTTTGAAATTTCAATACGAGAATACTATGTATAGTAAAACGTTAAGCACTTTTAACGTTTTGATTTTTTCGCTAATTTTCGTCGAATAGTCACACAAAATAATATCGCACAATCAAATATCCATTGTTCACGAGCTTCTCGTAATTCGAATCGCGATAATACGTCGTTGTTCTGTATGAGGGATAAAAACGACCGGCAAAAAAACTGAACAACAGATCTTAATAGTGTCGTGTGTAACAGGCTGCGAGTTTACAAGTCACAGTATTTCTTTTTTTTCTTTCGAAATAAATACTGAGATAAAAATATGACAGTAACGACATGCGTAAAACTACAGAGAATGACGTTTATAATACGTTATTATAAGCACCGAACGAATGCGTTGTTTCATAAACGAGACAGAAACGACAACCGTTGGACGTCGAAAATTATGTTTACCACGGATGAAAAACCAATAATCGACGTTTAGTGGTCATTTAAAATCGAAGAATTTTCGTAAAGCGTATACCCAGTTTTCTGGTTTTGTATGCGGAAAAGCGCGAAAAATGCATCGCGGATTAATTAAATTTTTATTTCGACCAACACGCTGCGTAATTGGACGTCTTTAACACATACGCCTGAATTAATCGTTTCATGTTGTTTCGGTACGAAACTATGCAATAAGATCGGAACTGATGTTTGAAGCTGAAAAAATTTTAAAGGTAAGTGATCGAAATGTACGTACGTGTAAAAATACCTTAATACACCTGAACATCATACAAATTCGTCACTTTTTTTATTATCACAACTTTTACGTAAAAATAGCAAAAAATACAGGTTTCGATCCTGCGGGACGTCCGAGCTCGCGCAGGATCGTATCTTCGAAGGCAGTTAGTGATTTATCGTTGCTTTCAGATATAAAATGATGCGTTCAAACCGCAACTCGAAAACTAGCGATCCTCCCAAATAGCTAACCCGTCAAACTAACCACGCGACCTCATAGTGATCCAGGCCTTTTTTTTTTGTGTATTTTTTTTTTTTATAAAAGTGTACGTACATTATTATATCACATCGAATATCCGTGCTAACAACACAATATTTTAACTCATAGTACACAACACTCAAAGATATTACCGTTGTATAGACATGTACAATTTTATAAAAATCGGTCGACGGAAATGTGTCAAACGTGAACAAAATCGCTCTCCCGAAACGCTTTTAATACGTACCTACCACCTGCGGTGTTGCAGTACCCACCGCACGTTTTAAGATGTTTCTTTTTTTTTTTCCGAATGGGTTTCGGAGAAACCGACCCGCTGTTTTTCTATCTCTCTTTTTCTCTCTTTCTCGACGCCGCTGCGGCAGCGTATTATTATTCCGAGAATTCTCGTGTTCCGAGAATCGGCTCCGGCGGGTCCGTCGTATAAACATACATAATATATTATATACAGGCGTGTCAAGGGGTCCGAAGACTGCGGTGGGTCGCATACATACATTCCGTCGGGGCCGTTCGCTAGATTGTTAAGCAACAACTCCTGTCGACCGTTCCAAATACACCTAATAAATAAATGGCCGGTTCGCACACAGGGTGTGATGGTTGTTACGCGAGAGTTCTCCGCGAGGAGAACACGTAAGGCGGTGTTACAACTATAACACGTCGTAACACCGACCCCTACGAACAGAATTACAAAAAAAAAAATAAAAATCGTTGAAATAATAATAATAATAATAATTGATGATAGCCGATGAAAAATGACGAAAAAGTTGTTTCCGATATAAATTGATCGATCATTCAGCCTTTCGAGGACACCGAGCGAGCAACCTAACCCGACCAAATTACGCCGTTTTTCAATACATTTTTTATACGCTTACGGAAGAATGTACTGGACGGTTATTTTTTTTATCACACGGAACGTTCGGTTTTACGTAACATGTTTAAATTCTTCAATAACGAATTCGCGCGAGTTGAAAATTAATCGAAGGTATGACACGAATTTTCGACCATTTTTCAACTAACTCAACGACTAAAAAAATAATTGTGACCACCATTTGTTTGATTCTATGACCCGCTTAAAGTACCATCTGCAGCGTCCATACGCCGTATCACATTAGAGGTACTGACGTTTAAAATCGGAGTTATCGTGATTAAAATGTGGTAAAAAAAAAAAAAAAATTAGAAAAACAAAACACACGTCATGCGAAAACCAGCACATTCTTTTTGATTCACAAAAAAGGCACTAAAAATATAACACGATTAAATGAAAACGAACGGAACGAAGGAGAGATTAGGGGAATAAATTTGACGTCGGGTTCAAAGTTGTTTGACGTAACGATTCCTGGTCAGTTTTTTGAGTAAGCCTGTTTCGAAAGTTATTATTCCAATATCTGATACGCGATCAATTCGAAAAAAACGATTCTGGTCGAGCTCAGTTATCTACAGTAGGTATGTTCTGGTAAAAAACGAGTTTAACAAAAAAAAAAAATGAATGACTTTTTTAGGTAATCGCTACGCCATCTAAAAACTTCACCGACTTCAAATTTACAACCTTTTTCCTTTTACCACGTTTTTTATGTTGTTGTATAAAGTACTTTAATGAAAGGAGACAGTCGTTTTAGTGATTAAAACATTTTTCAAATAAAATATTTTTAAAAAGCGAAATCTTTTTTGGCATTCGAAGTATTAAGATCCGGGCCACCTGCTACCATTATAAGTGATATAAAGTGTCGAAATTTCAAGCGTTTTTCCGAAAATGGTCAAACTGTTTGTGGTTTTTGAACGATTCTGACCGAGTTCAGTTGTCTATCGTATACGTACTGATAAATTTTTCGAAGGTTTTAAAGTTCCATACTTGGCTCATGCCAAATTTTCGAAATTATTTTTATGAAACCCGTATCTTACCTGTTTTAACAGTGTGTAATAGTTTCAGCTCGTTCCGATCATTATTTTGGAAGTTACACAAAATCACAATGTCGAAAACACGTTTGCCGTATATAATTTTAAATGTTTCTCCTCAGTTTCACGACTGTAATTTTTTCGTTAAACGTTGAGTTGACCAAACCATGGATACAAGTTTCAGAAAATGTATTGACCATTAAGATCCGAGGGGCTGCGCGTATTACAGACTAAACGAAAAAAACACACACCTTTGTAAAACCAGTAGCTGACGCTCAGAATCTAAATTATAAACAATAAAAAACGATTTGAGGACGAATCTTCTATTAAAAATCATTATTTGGTCGATATTCATTAAGAGAGAGTGGGCGCCGGGATTGTGTTGTGCGTCGTTGTTAGAAAAATATGTTCTCCACACCGTGTAATTTCATTTTTTCAAGCCCACGCGGATCGATCACTTCTCGAACAATGCGGCTGTCTGTACCGAGCATTCGGTCTCCAGACTGTCGTTAAAACTCGTTTTGAATTAGACATTACAATAACATTGTGTTTGCATTTTCAACGAACAACGATAGTGTTATCGAGATAAATGAATCGCTGTTTACCTTAATCGCGGTAAAAAAATAAGTATATCATGTCGATTTCGGTCGTATAAATGCAATCTCATTCATTAAAAATGTTTACGCTTCGTGCGTACAATAACATTATTATACTTAGTTATTATTTGTTTTTTTCGTCGAAAATCGTTGTATTTATTGAAATTCCTTTTAATATTCACGCATTACTAGAATTATTAAAGAAAAAAAATCACGCACGTTCGAACGATTTTTCTGCGAAACGCGAACCTTTAATAGAAAATTCTTTAAATCTTAGCACGGTTTATTTGGTGAATTCTTTGATTCCCGTTTTAACACTTCATCATACCAAAACGCAATCATAACTTTTTTTTTTGTACGTACAGTTAGAAAAACTTGTGGTGAATTTTTTTTCGCGGTTTTTGTTTGTAGACTTTGTTTACACTTTGAATAATACGGATTTATACAGGAATACTGTATATTAAAACACGGCAGTGTACTTTGATTTACTGAGTTCGATCGCAATATTGTTATTATTTTTTATCCGTGAGCAACAATTTGTTTCGTTTCATTTCGAATTTAACTATGATCCTGTAACGTCTAAACCGGTTGCATCGGTGTAAAGCAAATAACCAATTTTGTAGTCTACGACAATGTTGCGTGAATTTTAACAACGTCTTGTACAAAAAAATTAATTTTTTTATAAAAAAAACCGTGTAAAATATCCATCTCTGTCCCAATGATCATTTGACCGCCACCGGATAGTGCAGCGACCATCGATAATTTCTCCATTTGTTTTTTCCGTTTTTTTTTTCTTTCGCCGCCATTTCAAAACTGAACAAAATATTACGGTCCAACATTCGATCTTTGTCGCACTCGATTTTACGACGCAAATATTACGGTCTCGGCAGTTCCACGGGTTCGTTTTGAACTCGTTACGAATGTATTTTTTATGTTGTCGCGAGATAATTCTTGAAGATTCGGAAAACAGTTATTATTGAATAATTGTTAAACGAAATTATAGTCATGACCGTTATTCGATCGATTTTAAACGGCCATAAAATTACTCGTTGTTTGTAGTCGTCTCGTAAAAACAGTGTCGTGTTCTTCTTCAGTTCGTCAGTGTTTTTAGGTTCAATAATAGCTTAACAAAAAAAAAAAATCACGGAAAAACAAAACGATGTTTTTCGAATTAAAGCGTATTCGCTCCCGACTTTTAGAACAATAGTTATTATTCCCGACGTTAAAAATCCCCGGTAGTTTCCAATAAACTGTATTCGATTGCGGTGACGTTTCTGGTTTTCGCCATTCCGATTCAGTCGTCCGAAAAAATTACCACCCTGTACGTTGTAACATAATAATATCATCTTTATATTGTTATCGTCGCGCGGCACGACGAACCGTATTATAATAGTATGTCCATTAAATAAGGGTTTTTATACGTTTTCTTCAATGAAATCGGTTTGGCGGCGGCGGCGACCGAGAAACAGGCGATGGGAAACGCGCATTCTTCTTCTTTTTTTTTTTTTTTTAAATAATACGTACATAAAATATTGTGTACGTCCAAAGTAGTGTTATTATGTTATACGCACACACACACGTATTACCCGGTCCCGCAAAACGCATAAATATTACAAAAACCCCGACGGTACTCTGCAGGGCTGCGCCGACGGACAAAAGATCGCGGCGTCCCGAGACGTGTACGCGTGTAACTTTGTGCGCGTCGGGGAACGCCGTTGAACGCGCGCGAGGAGATGCGAAGAAATTTGAAAAAGAAAAAAAAATGTTCTCGTCATAAATATTTAAAAACGTCGTCGTTCGTTTTATAGGGAGAAAAACGACGACCTCTACTATTAGCTTGTCCTGACATACCTCGTCGTTGTCCTTCGTCGCAATCGACCGTGTATATTATGTTTAAATCGCGACGATCTTTTGAACCTGCAGTGCACATCGATATCTCAATGATTGTTCTTTGTCCAACAATTTTGAGCCAAGTGTGGAACGTTTTCGAAAATTTTCATTTCTTTTTTTGTTCCATAAAATATTTAATTCTTCAGAAAAAATTTTAAAAAATTTAACACAAGGTGTAAATATATATGTAACGAAAAAAGTTCAGTAGTCGCAATTTTTATGTTTTATTTTTTTTAAGTTGGAAATTTTTCAATAATACCTTTGACAATTTTCGAAGAAAAAAAAAATTGCGACTCGCACGGATTTGAAAATTTAATATGCACGTAAAACAAAATGTTCTATCCGAATAAAAATATTTCGAAAAAATCCGCCTTGTAGAAATCGTGTGAAAAAAGCGAGTATTGTGTAAAACGGCGTTGTTTTGATTGGGTATAACAACGCACTGCGATAGAGCGGTTCCGATTTTTAGGAAAATTCTAGAAACAGAATATTCGATTACTCCGTGACATTATTTGTTTGGTTTTTTTTTTTTTTTTGGCAAACTATTGTCTCACGATGATAAAATTAAGATTCGAAACTGTTTTCACTGCCTTTAATTATTCTAACACCTCACAAAAGACCAATAATAAATTCTATTCGTTATTTTTGTAAGAAATTGTTTTTAATTGCTTACAGATTCAATACACAACGTATATGTAAACATTTTTAAAACAGTGAACAAACTGTTTTTTTTTCGTTTTTTTCGTTTTTTTTACCAAATAATAAACGACCCGTCGGCCAAAGCTGGGCTGCAACAACTGTAGTTACAAAAATCAGTGCCAAAATTTTTAACCATAGTAACGTATATTATCGATTCTCTCATAACAACACTTGTAATGAGTCCCTATTTTTGAGCGCATATTTCAGTAACGAGTTTTCATAACATGTTTTCGTCAAAAAGTTAATTTTTATTTCGTCACCAATATTATATAGAATTATTTTCCCATTATGCTATCGTTACTTTTATCGTTACATACATTCCCGTCGATTCACTTCATGCGCACAAAATGTACAAAGGTTTATCGCGTTCTCTCGCGTTCCAGTGTCTGCAAGAACAATCATTTTGTTGGATGTTCACGTGTAAACAACATTTTGAAGAATAGTAAAATGATTGCCGACCACCCATTCCACTCACCTACCCAACTAGATTTAAAAAAATTTTAAATGATAGTACAAAAATTATTATGTTTTTGCTGAACCTGAAATCGTTTGTATGTTCAAACAGCGTGCACGCGATATATGAAAATGTTTCTTTCATCTTTTGACGCGTTCAGGAAAACTGTAAGTTATACAGAGTTAAATAAAGAAAACGCTTATATTTCTGTGTTTTCTGTCCATTATACGTGCGTTTGAGTTGAACTTTAAATTTTATAGATAAAAATAACACTTCTCAGTTATTTTAGAAAGTACTACCTAGGCAAAAACAAGCGTAGAATTAAACTATAATTTTCTCCGTCTATTACACACAAATCTTAGGACTGTTTTTAATTTCAATATACTTCATACCGATTGATCTGGCGGTGCAGTAAGGACATTAAAAACTGATTCGAATTCGTTATCATGTCTGATCAATCGGTTTTTTTTTATAATCCCTACATTTTTACAAATCGAATTGATGGATTTAAATTTTTAAAAATAAAAGATAAAAAAAAATGTAATACTGCAAAGTCGGTCGCGATAAAGGTTATTCTGACACTCGCTTAAGCAGTAACTGATAGATTTACAGGGTTCTATGAAGGCGGATAAAGATTGAATCACACACGTGCAATATTTTATATTTGCGTGTTGTTTGGAGAGTATATTAGAATATTTATGGATTTGTTACAAATTCGGTGATAAAATATATCGCGTATCGAGTAAAAAAATGATACAAATACATCTTATAATAATGTACACAATTAAAAACAATTTTAAAAGTGTTTAGTTTGTATACGTTTCTTATTCTTTGTCAATTTTTACACAGTTTATGACCGTAGTGGCGTTAGATTAAATCTATTGCCGACACAATAAATAACCACAGTTGTCCAATCCTCTATATAATAAAACTGTAATAGACATATCTCTGTCGACATGAATTTTAAATAAAATCACTCTAAACGGATTATTTTATAATATACGTTTAAAACAATGCTGGGCGGGGGGTAATGATAAACCGGGTCAAAAAATTTGGTACCCATCGGTGGAATGCACATGTCATAATAGTAATCTGACCCAAAAATTTTCTACCTGAAAATCGGCGGAATCGGTAGAATATTACGTACGTGTGTCCGAAATAATTATTTTGCTGTTGAATTTTCGAAACCTAACACGTCGTCATAAATTCAGACGTTTCCATCGTGACACTGTCGGAAAGAAAAAACAAATAATAACATAATATAATAAACAGATAAAATATTTTACACACGTTGGTCGATATCGACGCGAACAAACGCCTGTTTCTGTGGAAGACAGAACGTACTTTTTATTTACTTATTGTTTGGATTTATTCACACAATGGACCATTTTCTTCTAGAGTACAGTCCTTATAGCAAAAAAAAACTGTAACACTACAGTCACAATCGATTGTATATTTTTTTCTGTTATTTTTTCTCTTTTTTTTTTTTTTCACGGTATCATATATTCACATTTTATTTAGGAATGTTGTTGATATTTTGATTGTGCGTATTGTAAATTAGTATCTTGTACCCTCGTCGTTGTTAAGTTATCAATCTTTTTACCCGTTTAGGTATGATAAATAAAACCTTTGTATTAAACAACTACACATCGTGGTATACTTCAACACGACGTGTATTATAAGTAAAAAAAATATTGTCTTGGTGTATTATATTTGAGGAATGTATTGTTTTTACAACGATGTATTTTTTTTTTTTGTCTGTCAACAACTACTCGTAAAGAAGGAATGCTCCGATTTTCAAAGCAAGTACTTACTGTGACGAAAGGTATGGACTACGGTGGAAGCTTTTTTTTTTTTTTTTTTTGAATTTTAGATCTTATTCCTTGAGTTTTACGACAAGAACAAAATAAAATCGTGAATATTACGTGGGAAATATTTGAAATATTCGAGTTTTGTTCTCGGGTAGAAAGAGTGCTCAAACCGTTTTGATTTCGGTTTTAGTTTTTATTTTATTTAAAGCGCGTTTTGGCCGTTTTCTCATTTTTGGCTTTAACTGTCGTTGTAAAAAATTATTCCGTTTTCAAACTTTTATCTACCTACCGAATTAATAATAACAAACGATAGGAGTGATTTGCGTTAATTTTTATTTTTACCCAGGACTCATCATCAGAACCGTTTTTTTCGAACGCGTCGCTACTTTCAGATATTAAACAACGCGAATAAATCGCGACTTTGGAACCCGTGACACGGCCAAAGCTACCTCTACCGTGGTACCACCCGTACTTCTTTTTAAACGTATTTTAACGGTTTTGCAGGGAACATTTTGAGCACAACGTTTTTATTTTAGCGCATATTAACGTCATCATTTCGAAAACCTAAAAATCCGATTCCTGCACCGTTACCACGCACGGACGGTGAAGACGCGAATAAACCGCGATCTGCGTTCCCGGCGTATTTTACCGTGAACGACTATAGAAATCGTACGCGTTTATAAAATAAACAAAATTACCGACACGTTTTTTCACCCCATATCGTTTCGTGCAACGCCGAATGCGCCTCGGCGAACAACTCGTAGAATATACCACCTACATACCTCATAAATTACGAGCACGCTATTGAATGACCGTTTATTATTATTCCTTTTTCGTATAATACACACACTTTTGACCTCAGCATTTACGACCGGTGCAGTCTTTTTCGTAGAATATTTTCGTTCGCACCCCGCGGCGAGGACGCGACGGCGCGTTTCTTCGAGTACACAACAAACATTATTATATTATTTTCAGGGTCGAGTGCGCTCGGCACACGTGTGTATATTATTCCCTTAAAAATTTTATTGTTGAATGAGGATTTTTTTTTCTCTTTGAGCAATGAAGAAAAACGAACGACGTTTGCTGGGTTCTGCATAATCGTCGTAGTCCTGAATTGATAATATTAGTATATAACGTATACCAGTGTTACATGATTCTAGATATAATCGCGTTCTATTTGAACAAAATATAATAATAATACGACGTTGTAAACGTTTGTTTGTCACACGACCGATCGACGCGGACCAAAGTAAATTAAATAAATACTACGGACCAGTATGAGAAAAAAGGAGGAACAGAGAAAAAAGATCACAAAGTTTAGTTTAGTTCATCGATTTAAAACAACGTGTGAAAATTTCAAACCGTTCGGACCATTATTTTAAGTCGTTACGTTTTTGGTTTTCGCGGTTATAGGTGGTAAACAAAATAACACGGTTTTTCGATATATATATTTTTTTTACGCGCTTTCAGAATCTACTGGGCGGATTTTTTCGAAACACTCTAATTCGGATAACAAATTTTGTTTTTTATACGACCCGTTTAATTTTCTTAAACAACAAACTAGTGTTAATATGAAAATAATCGAAACGCATCAGAAAAACGCTCGAAATAAAATCAGATTTGATGCCGAAATCCCAACTTTTATGTGGTGTTCCACATAATTTTTCGCCGTAAAATTTTCGATTTTTTTTTTTGGATTTTGGTGTTTCGCTCAAAAAATAAGCTGAATTTAAAAAAAAAGTTTCGATTAACAAAATAGGAGTCCGTAAGCCGTTTAGAAAAGCTACGGATTTCGAAAATCCGAGCATTCCTTCTATACCTACGAAAAATTGTTGACAGAAAAAATAAAAAAACAATACTTACTACCTAACCCGTCGCTCGGAAAAAATAATTCTGGTTACTATTCTCATCGAACAACATCGAATTAGTGTGTCGTATTTAAACCGATATAATACTTTGTCTCAAGATTAGTTACAATTGATTTCTGAACGTATGTAAACATTGTGAACAGTCTATATATAGTAGTTATTATTATTATTATAGTTATTTGATTATGCGCTAATCTGTTTTGCGCTGAGAGAAATACCTCGGTAATAACGATACGTACGTGTAATGATTGATCGCGTTCGTTTATTTCAATTTTCATCGTACGATAATATTATGTATTTAACTGGCAAAGCCCAATGCACACAATAAAAAAACACAGTGTGTGTGCATAAACCGAGTACAGTTCAACAAAGGTTATTAATTAATATCGACGGACAATATTATTTAGCGGTTTGACGAAATTCTTATGTGAAACTTATGTTCAAACAGGTACGATTGAAGAACACACAAAGGGATCAATGTTTATTTGACAATCACCCCGTTGACGGGATAGTCAAATTAAATTTTTATTTTTACACATTATCGGGATAAAACAAATGTTTTTGCCTGGAGGTACGAGAGAGAGGACACTACAAAATTTAATTCGCTATCCGGACAATATACTCTAGTCCGTGTAGTAATTTGAACAAAAAACACAAATCGTACAAAACGGATCGGGCTTAAGAAATCCTAAAATTGGTTTATACGAATGTTTGAATTACCTAACACGCGTAACAACGTAAGAACCCGAGGACACGAAGTGCATCGAGTTTTGATTTTTGACCCTCGTGTCGACGCATAAAAATGTAAAATTCGTGGAAATAGCTATTGGATTATGCGCATACCTCGTAAGGCGGCTACAGTACAGTGAGACACCTAAAATTCAAATAACACATTTTTCGTTTGGTATTTTAATGAAACGCGAGAATACATTGATTGAAAATTAATCGATGTACTATTAGCGTTAAATAAAAAACAACTCTTTAAAAAAAAATACAAAACGTCCGACTGTGCAGGCCATTAAAATGCAACTTTTTTTTAATACGTAGAACAATGATTTACTCGAATTCCAATAAAACGAAATTTAAAATAGGCATTAGGTCCTATATTATTTTCAAATAAAAAAAAAAAAAAAATTGTTTCAATATTAAAATCGCAGTAGTGAAAACACAGTTCACAATCTCTTCGTTTAGATGGATGCGTTCAATCTAAGTAGTATTGGAACAGTAATATATCCAAAACTGTATATGTTGGGGCGCGTGAAATTACTTTTTTAAAAAACGTTTCGTCTTTCTGCGATATGAATAAAAAAAAAAATAGGTCGTTAATTAAACTCAAATAGCAGTACAAAAAACAACGATTGGAATGTATTTAGTTGTACAAGAAAGGTTTGAAAAATTTAAAAAAAAAAAAAAAACGATTTTTTCTCATCTAAAATACAAACGGTCCAAAATACAAACAAAATACACAGTTACAATGTCCGGTATTAACAATTTTTATAATCTTGGAACTTCTTGGAAGCAAATATTACTATCGGCATTTATTATGGTGACAATCCGATTGAAACTGTTCATTTGAATTGGACCGTTGCCCACCGCGCCCCGTGCAGCCTTCTCACACAAGTTAGTATTTTTTTTTTATTAGATACGGTTCTGAGAAGTATTAAAAAAAACCGATGATCGCGTTCATCGGAGAGTGAAACGTTTGTCCCGTTGTTATTCTTGATAAACAATAACATAATATTGTACACGTTACAATAATTGTATAATACCATACGTTCATTCCTGCATTCAGTGTTGTGTGTACGCAGTAACGGCTTCATAATACGGGTTATTGATATTGGTGACACGAAACGAATGTTGCCGAGCAAAAAAAAATGCCGGAATCACTCTAGGTTGACGCCGCGCGCGATACCGTTTCGGAAGGTTTAAACAAAAGTTGTACATTAAATCTGTACATATATCTTTATAAATACCGATTCTCAGTGAGCTCGGTTAAATTATAAAAATTGAGCCGTAGAGTTTATTATTATGGTTCTTTTGTCAGGCATTAGGACTAAAAGTAGTGGAAACAGCTTAAAATAGTCGAACTTTTTTTTTTTTTTTTGGAATCTTAATTTTATCATTATTAAAGAAAATAATTTTAAGACCAAAAAAAAAAAAAAACCCAACAAATTAATATAAAATGCTGCGGAGTAATGGAACCTTTTGATTTTTAGAATTTTCCCAAAAGTCGGACCTCACTCTACAACGGTGCGTGATTTCGACGGTTATAACACCGTTTCCCAAACTTTTTTTTTATACGCTTTCGGAATCTAAAAGGCGGATTTCATTTTAAATATTTTTATTCAGATAGATCAAATTTACGCAACGTATTTAATTTTCAAATCTTCAGTAAAAAAATTTCTGTGAGAAACGAGTTTTTTTACAACAATCAATAACAGCTGGTTCGACCAATTTTCGAACATTTTCCAAATTCGAGCAACGAAATAGAAAAATTGTGACAACGTATTTTCGAAAGTTTTCTGTAGCATTTGTATTTACGTGCTTGGAACATTGTATTGAATTTTCAAAACATTTTGGCGAAAGTTAAATTTATTATAGAACAAAAATACTAGAAAAAAAAAAAAATGAAAATTTTCGCAAATTTCTATACTCTGCCCAGAAATTTTCTAAAACATTTGCCGTAAATTTCAACGCATTTGCTTCCTAAATTTACGCCTAGACACGTCATAAGAAAACAAATTATTAAACAAACAGTGATTTTATTACTTTGTGTGTACCTATTAAAATACAATATAATGCTCAATAAATAATCGGTATTTCAAGCGTAATGACTATTGACTACACTATAAAAGTAAGGTGTTTTTAATATTGTATCGAACGAGTATCAAATACGAATAGTTCGACTTTTTAGTGAATGAATACTATCCATATACTCGCAAGGGGGGAGGTTTAGAATTGTATTTTACTTTACGTATAATGTATAAAATACATTATAGTTTTCATCATCACGAGACATTTTATGCACGGTTATGCTCATTTTCATTTAAATTGACCCAATCTTGTTGACGCAAAACAGCAGCTGTAGTACCTAACTAAGCTTTGATTTTTCACGAAAATGACTAGGTATGAAAATCAAATTTTTTTTTTTAATTAAATTCTTCCCAAAAAATAAATAGGTACTTTAAAAAACGCTTTCGACATCACTCCACTTACGAAAATCTGCTCAAAATAGTCCTAAAATATACCTATTTTATGATTCAAACGCAATTCTCAATATTGTTTTTAACAAAGAATTTTGTAATATTTATCAGAACCATATCAATAAAATACATAGAATTTGGCAAAATGTTTTAGATTCTGAGCGACTAGCGCCAGGAATGCGCTAATCTATTTTCAATGTATCAACAACTTTTCGTATAGAAGAAACGCTTCGATTTTCAAAGTCAGTAACTTTTGTTAAAAATTCATGGACTCCGGTAGTACTTTGGTTAAAGGTTTTTTTTAAGTTTTTCTTACTTTTTGAGTTTTACATCAAAAACCAAAAAAAAAATCTATAATTTAACAGAGAAAAATTTGAAATTTTCGGGTTGATTTATTTATTTTAACCACTTTCGGGGCCATTTGTCGATTCTGTTTTATTCTCGTCATTAAGCCTGTGAGGTCATCATATTCTGTTTGAAAGAATTATGCGTATAACAGTAAATGTATCACAATTTTCGTAATAATTATAAGTGTGTTTTGGCGATTTTTTTTCTCAAATCAACGCGAAATCGGGTTACTTTTGTTTTAACGACTGTTTTTCTCGATCGTTGCAAAAAACAATAGCTTTATGCGCATGTATATAGTTTACGTAACTAACATAGTATTGTCAAAATTTGTGTGTTACACCATCGAGTTTAACACGACGTATATTAATGTAACTATGTATAAAAGTAGATATATCACACACTAGGCACATACAACTATTTAATTATTCCAGTTCGAAATGAGAGGTTTAAGGACTAATTAGAACCAGTTTTGCCTCGCGAATTTCGACGACTCTTGTGTTAACTAGAAATCATTTACACGATATGTAGTTTGTACGAATCGAACGAATTTTGATTTTGGAAAATAATTAGTCGTCGTTTAATCAATATTTTCTTCTACGGTCTAAATTTCCAATGTTTTCCGGCAAAAACATCCGTCATCTACCGACTAGCGTTGATTTAAATTTGTTATTTATTCTGTTCGAAATTATTGAAACCAACATTGTAAATATTCTTCTTGGCAGCACAGAAAAAATTTACATTTTCATTATACTACTTCTTTCCTCGATTATTTTACAGTCGAACATTTTTATCGCGCAGTAGATTTGATATTTTTTCTCACACGTATATATAAAACAATACATACAGCCGACGTTATTTCATTGTTCCGATGTCAACGCTCTTCGATTGTTTAAAACTCGTCAGTTAAAGTCATAATATAATATAAGCTTTACACGCTCGAACGGATTTTGCAAAGACAACGTGTACGATTCATCCACAGTAACACATTGATTGTTTTTCAGATAAATAAAATAATCAGCTTGACGATCGTGTGGAAAATCGGGAAAAACGTAGTTTGTCGTGCGTCCGAAACTAAACGCGAAAACGTATGAATTTTACCGATTTTTTTAGCGCATTTTTTCGTTTATAATTTACCGAGGAGTACTATACCTACTAACTATGAAACAAATTCTCGGTACTAAAGTGAAAAACAAATATAAAAGAAACCCTAGATATTTTTGGCAGGAACAATGTAGTTTAAAAAAATTTTGACTAATAATAGTTTGCGAATGAACCGAGTTGAAAACGAAAAAAAAAATGTTCGGCGCAAAGTATCCTGGTTTCACGGCAGGTAGAAACAAAAAGACTTCTTCAATTTATAATATCGTAATTTGTACGCATGTGTAAACTGAGGTCACTCGGAATCGTTATTTCCGTACATACATTACTTACATCTGCATAAAAAATGTATAACGTCTTACACAACTTTTTCTATTGAACGTTCCAAAACAGCGGTGTAACGGACGCAACCCGGAGTGATTTTGGATTATTATTTTCTCTTTTCATCATTATTTACTCGTTCGTATTAATACGTCGACGGCAGTGAACGCATAGGTACGCGTAGGTATATACGATGTTTTTTTATTAGAATATACTTTACGAATTCCTAAACGAATTACGACCGTGTTGATACTATGATAATATTAATAAGTATCGCGAGTTGACAAGCGTGAAATGAGTTTACATAATGGAACCGGTTCATCCTAAACCATAGCGCGTACTCGTATAACTCGAACGATGATGCGTCCGACGAATAATGTACCGCGTTTTACAATAATATGGTTATTCGTTTTTACGGATCGTAATAATTTTGTTATGTTTATTTAATAGAGATCGGACCAGAGACGTGTGGTATTCGGTTTTTTGGATTCCGAGCGTCAGCGAAGAATTTTTATTGTTTTTACAACGATGTTTTTTTTTCTTATTCTTTTTTGTTTCTTTGAACGCTTTTAACGGTATAACGAAATGCTCCGATTTTTACGTCCAATACCTCTCTAACGGTCTCCGCGATTGTTGTACTCCGAGGGTTGAAAAAGTTACAATAAAAAAAAAGCCGGTCGAATTTGACCAAAAACGTTGAGGATTACGGCAAACGTGTTTTTTGACATAATCGATTTAGTTTTTTTGGCCATAACTTCCAAAACAACAAACGGGACTAGCCGAAACTGGTACAAAATGTTGAGTCTGTTAAGGTTCGATTTCGAGCGAATTTTTTGAACTAAATATAAAACTTTTTCGAAAATTTCCATTCTCTTTGTGGTTTTTGTTCGATAAAAAATTTTTTGAAACTGTAACACGAGGTCAACACCTAGTATATGCCTCTAAAATTTTTCGAAAATCCACAGTCACTATCTTTTTTTTTTTTTTTGGTCGATTATAAGTCGTAAATTAAATTCGTAAGTCGCACAGACTTGTTATTTAAGTATTGCCGTTAGTGTGTGTTGTGTAAAACAAAATTTGCCATCCGATCAAAAAAAAATTTAAAATAATCAGCTTAATGGATGCGTACGAAAAAAGTGTTGAAAAACGGTGTAATTTGGTTACGAGTAACAATGAATTACGCACTAGAATCGTGTTAACTCCTCAAATCATCGGTCCAAACGGTTTGAGGCTTTCGCACGTTATTCAAATTAATATTCTTAATACGTGGATTTTCGGAACTTTTGGGCCGTTTTTATTGTTAATTTTGGTTTTATCAGGACGTGTACCGGACAACTGAGCTCGCTCGGAAGCGTATTTTCGATAGCGAAAAGGTTCACTATTGCTTTCAGATAATGCTTTAAATAATGCGTTCGAACCGCAACTTCTGATTTTTCCTTATTTTAATTTTCAGACCGCCGCGGCTCTGTAAGTTTGTTGTTTCGTTATCGTCGCGGTTACACTCCGACGTGCGTGTACAGTCCTCGAGCAGTTTTATCGATTGTCGTCGAATTCCTCTGATTACCATTATCCACACGTCTCTGAACGGCTTGTTTGTGTTGTTATTTTTGTTTTTTTTTTTTTTAACGTACCGCAGTCGTATATAATATTATCTAAAACTATTGTATAGTTGGCTATCTAAAAGATGGATGCGCTCGTGCACAATGTACAGCGATTGTGTGTGTACCCAAGACTGTACGATGTATAATATTATACCATGGGTGTTACGACTAGATCGAAAATTCCAAAATAAACGATCGTACGGTGATTATTTTGTCATTACGTATTATATAAAAAAAAAACACGCCATCAATTATTGCCCGCGTGCGATTAATACTCGCTACTAATTTTTGATCAATTAAATTCATTATGTGCAAATAATTGTGTGATCATCAATCACAGTATAAATGGCGTAAACATGTCAAACGATTCTATATTTTTATAGTTCGCGTGGGCATAGTTTGACGGAGTGTATACGGCTTTGGGTGCCGGGTTTGGAAATTGTGATATGAAACGCGCGCGCGTTACTTAACGTTTCTGAAAACGACGATGCCTTCGGAAAAACGATTCCGAGCGAGCTAGCTACGTACGTCCTGGTAAAAACTAAATTTAACGATAAAAATGGTCCGAAAGTCGTACGACGAAGAATGTCGATTTGAACAACGATTGAAAATTTTAAACCGTTATTCGAGGAGTCGATACGAATTTAGGATCAATCGCACAATATATTACCGTCTTAACCGAATCGCACCGTTTTCCAACACCCTCCTATACGCTTCTTACTGGACGGATTTTTTCGAAATTTTTTTTTGTCACCTGATAAAATTTTGTTTTACGTAAAATATATATTGAAAATCTTCACCACGACGAACTCGTTTCGAACTTTATTTCTCGAAAACCACTTGAAATCGCGCCTGTACCACACCAATGCGTGTAAAAATTTCGATGCATTCCGTACGTTTAGGTGTTGTGGCCAAAAAACTCTACATAGGTATGGCAAAAACACGCGTTTCAACGTTTTATTTAACGTTTCGCTACTTGTTTTTTTCGTTTTTGAACTTTCTCCATCGGGGTTCGTATTAGTGTACTGTCTTTAAAAATCGCATCATTCCTCATACACGCTTACAGTGGTTTGCAGAAAACCAAAACGTCGTTGTAAACTCGTTGCGCTCGGAGCACATGTGAAAAAACACGTAATTTTTTGGTGAACGAAGAGTGCGTACGAAACAACTCTGTTCGAACATTTCGGTGCCTACACAAAAAAACGAGTATACATCTAACGCACGATTATATACACAACTATAAAGAAAACTATTCGGTTTTTTTGTCGGGCCTACCCACACATGCAGCGGTTTAATTATAATATATTATTTTAAGATTCGAAGAATCTCGTGTCCGCGTCGTCGGATTTGTTTTTTCGCCGTACGTATACCACTGCATCCCATCTGTTAATAACGAGTGTACCTGCATAAATACAAATTAAGTACCCAACCGAATTATGTAAATTCATTCGAATTATTTATACAGGTAAATAATAATATCACGTGAATGTGTGCGACGAAGTTCTCGTGCGCGGAGGCTTAATTAAATTATGTTAGTACATTTCTTAACGTTTGTTGACCCACAATGTTGACCTGTCTACAAAAATATAATAATATTATGTAAATACTACCGCGTCCGCTATAGTTTAGATTCGTACGAAACGCGATCATCAAACAATCTGTGCACGTTATTTTATTAAAATTAATATTTAAAAAGAACAAATCCCTGGAACACAACGCGTCGTCGGGCATATTTGGGTGCGAAATTGGTTAGGCTTTTTTTTTTTTTGGGTGGGCGATTAACCTTTTTCCGAACAGTTGAGGATTATTTCGTATACTATAGGAAAACAAAGATATTTTTTTATAAAATAATCGTCTCAAAATACATACGATGTTGAATAAAAGTTGGGATTTTAATTTTATTTCAAGCTTTTTTTGGCATTTTGATTGTTTTATGTTGAGTTGTACGTGCCGAAGACGACGAAAACGGCGAAATCGCCAAATCCAGACATCAGTTTTTGGCCGTAACGTTCAAAAATACTGATCGGAAAGAGCCGAAACATTTACACGATATCTAAATAGGTATGACGCAGGTATGATAAAAGTGATTTCGAAAAGTTTTGAGCCGAGTTATAGAACCGTTGAAATTCTCGAAAAATTTGCCAGGACGCGGGTATACATACACTTACCAGACGACTGAGCCCACTCATAACCGTTTTTTCGAGTTCAATGATTTGTTATAATATTTTAAATTTGAAATATTTGATGAAAAAAAAAAACGACCGGCATAGTGTCTCGTTGAACGACGACGACGACGAAATACGGACATACATTTTTCAACAATAATACTCGTCGGGCAGTTTTAATAATTAATAATAATAATGTTATAATTTATTTAAACAAATAGGTAATTGTATAGGCAATGTCTATATGCGTATTCCATCCATATCCACTTACGTAACGCGACTCGGACGAATAATCGTTGAAAAAGAAAAAAATTATAAAAAAATACTGTACTTTTTTAACGTCGTTGTGTTGACATCGCGTTCTCACATTCCAGTAGTAGTATGTTGCTGTATGGTGTTCAAACGACGGTTTTCATTTCGGCGGTCTTTCCATGATCCCGTACGGAACGAAATGTTTTCTGTGAAAGTCGGTCGAAAGCAGTGGCGGCTCGAACACTGACGGACACGGACTGCAGGCCGAAATAATTTATCGAACATCGTCAATACGGATATTGGGACACTTTATCGAGTTCACCAGTACGATGTGTTGTAATAAAAAAAATTCCTGACCTTTTCGCATTATTTTACATTTCCAGTCGACAATCATTATTCTCGATATGTCTTATCGTAAAAGCCAAATCCACCATGAAAAATGTTACGAACAAACACGATTATTGTCGTGACCTTTCGAGTCAAGTCGCGTTGCTGATAACACCACGAAATTGAGTTATCTAAATTTTTAAACGATCGCATATCACCGTACACTAGTCGTCCAAACATATAGATTAAAAATATTTATCATTTGATTTTCGATGATTTTTTTTTTTTTTTTGTTTAAATTAGAGTGACGTGAAAAGTACAATACATATATAGAATCCATGTTTTGCCGGGTTTGTTTCGTTCATAAAAATACGGTTATTAATCAATTTTTTTTTCACAAATCCTTTTTTCAAAAAACTTTATCCGACACTATGGTAGGTGAAACAGAAAAACACGTGCATACAAATTAATGTGTGTTCCAACGCACCCGAAAATGCAGGTGACGCGGAACTCACACTTTTAAATTTTTTCACTCATAGTTGAATTAAATATTTTTTTTTTAGAAACGTGTTAAATCCAATACCATTGGCCTATCCTAGAATTTTTCAGATTTTACCCGGGTTGACGGTAACAATAATGGGGGATTGCAAAAGTGTATGAAAAATCAACGAGTATAATAAAATTATATTGTTTTATTTTTCTCGAAAAATCACTCCTCTTCGCCTAAACGTTTCGTCGCGACAAAAAAAGGTTAAATTGAATAGTAAAAACAATAAAAATCGTTCGAATCGTTTTTATCAAACCTGTATCTTACCGATTTGAATATTGGGTAAAAGTTTCAGGTGTTGTTCCCATCATAATTTTGGATGTTACTGCCAAAAAAACTAAATCGCCTGACGCGGGACTTGCCGTTTTCGTCGTTTTCGGCACAAAACTCACAAAACGCTACAAGCAAATAAAAATATATAGCTTATGAAGAACTTTTATGAGAAACTTTTATGAAGTATTCAACGTAACGATTGGAGCACTTCACATTCTACTCGAAAACAGGCCGGAAAAACTTCAAATATTTCGCCGTAAAGTTTTCGGTATTTTTTTTTGGGGGGTGGTAAAACTCAAAACGTCATCAAAATTTCAGAAAAAAACGCTTCAACCAAACCCCGGAGTTCCTTTCATCAAATGTACTGACTTTAAAATACTTCGACCCAAAAAAGTTGCGTTCAAAAACAAAAAACACCGTTGTAAAAACAATACGTTCTTCGCTGCGCTCAGAATCTAAAACGGTTCGATGTTTTGCGTTGTGTTTGGATTCGACATATCGCCGTATTTGAGCGTTCCGATAACATTAGTGTTTCGGTTAATTTTTTTTTTGTTTTAATCGAAACCGTAATAATAATTATTCCGATTGCTCGTTACGAGCATCGCTATACTTACTGCGATAATGCTCACGCACAATAAGCGCGTTTGTTCTGCTCTGAACAACGCAAACGTATGAGAGAGATTTCATTATTTTTTCTACGTCAGATTGTAATATCGCGCTCGTCGTTATTATACAGTACGTTAATTTTTTTGCGTTAGAACACTTATCGTATTGATACACATTTGAACCGTACCTAATACGTATATAACACTTATCCAAGTTTGTTTCGACGTGTTGAATAACGAACATTCCATTATGGCTCTCAAACGAAATACTATATTTTAGCCGTCGTGTGTTTACGGTTTTAGAAAATGCAGCGAAAAATATTTTATCGGATCGCGATGATGTTTTTGACGGCGGTGTTTTTTCCGTTTTTTTCATTTTGAAAATCAATCGAGTTTTTATACGTGCGCAGATACTGCACGGGCAAGCTTTTTTCTTTCTCCGTCCAAAAACCGTGTGGTAACTAAAGTCACGCGTTATTTCACGTTAGAGATACTCGCAGCGATTGTTGTCGACTATATATACGGGCAGTCGCGGGCACAAATCGACGACTAATTTATTGTATTACTTTGTAAAAAAAAAAAAACCCCAAATAATTTTTTATCGGCCAACAGACGTGTTTCTAACCGCTTTCGAAAACGTCCGCGAAACAGTGGTCGTCGGCGGCGGCGGGAGCTGCAGTCGCCGTCAACCCGCACTCTCGCCTGACATATCGAATACGAATAATTGTTCGTTGGTGCTTTGCATCTCGGACGAGCGGTGGTCGACGGTGGTGGACGGCACGGAGGGTGGAAATTCTTCGAAAAACACACCGAAATAATAATTTACCCCCGCGCGTGATCGTTTCCCGCGTGTTTTATTTATTGTACGAGTAATAATAATATTTCATTCACTCTCTTTCTTTTTTATCTTTCCCCCGGTGCCGCCGATTCGTCCCGAAAAAATACAATAATACGCGGCGGCGACACCGCTCCGTCCCCGCAGTTTAATCCCCCCGCGCGGCCCCAGGAATTTGCTCCGCCGCCGCACATTCGTTCATTCCGGGTCACGACGATACGATCGTCTCGCCGCGTCCAGACGATGTTATCGTGCCACCTGCACCGCGGCGCGCGTTTGGGAAACGACATGAAAATCCGCGCGTACAAAACGTGGTACCGCGTTTTATTCCTTTCTCATTTGGAAAATAACTTTTCGACACCGCTAAACTGTTGTGAAAAAAAAATCCGTTCGAACACACGCGTCCGAGAGCGGAGCGATAAACCGTCGTCTTCGGAAATTCATCGTTCGTTCCTGTTCTGTCCGCGTTAAAAACTTTATTGAATAACGTGTGAAAACCTTGCACGCGACTACTGTACGTCAAAAAACACGACAGGTGTAATCGAATAAAAAATCTTTCAAAGTTGAGACCCCCTCAAAGTGCAATAAGAGAAAAAAAAACGATTCTTCTTTTGTATTACATTTATTTATTTAGTAGCACCTACATAAATGTTTGGAAACGACGTGGAATAGTTTTTCATAACTGTATACGATAGCCGTTCTGACTCCGGATTCGTCGTCGTCGTCGTTTTCGACGGATAACTCGGAAATAAATAAAAAAATTCTTCAGATAAAATAAAAAGCCGAATTTGTTTTGGTGGTTTTCGGGTTAAAACTTAAAAAGTAGACGAAGCTTCAACCAAAGTACCACCAGAGTCCATACGTGTATCACAACAGTACTGACTTATGTACGTCACTCCGAAAAGTTGTTGACGGAAGAAAAAAAAATAACCTGAAAAACCTCGTTGTAAAAACGATACTCGCTGACATTCAGAATATAAAACAATAAGTACAGTTGTAAACGAACGAGTTCGAAACATCAGAAACTCTGGTACATAAAAAACAAATCGACGCAATATTTTGTTTGAAACAAACGTTTCGATCGTTAAAGCTATAACACCAAACGTTGAGAGTAACATTTGTATCATCAATCTGGTAAGTCAAACAAGAACGTCGAATCTGCATGTTTTTTTTTTTTTCCACGCGATAGAAGTGTTGTAGTAATAAAAACAATCTCTGACAACAGATACACGAATAGATATCTAACTGGCTATAAATTAAATTTTGTAAAATTATACTGATCATTTTTAAACCGTTTCAATTCCGGCCGGAGTCTTACCGAGAGTGAAACAACTCCGAAAGTAGAGAGAGATGACTGTTGCATTTTTTCTCGTTTTCCTACAGATATACCTACATGATATACCTAACGAGTTGTTTTTGAGTAGCTGATTTTTTTTTTTTTACTGTGATCAATTATCCGGTCTAGTAGAATCCCACACAAATCACGATAAAATCATCTCGAGTTGGTATTTTGTTTGAAGCTTTCTTTTTTTTTTGGTTTTTAAGTTCTTTATAGTATTGTGCATCGTAAATTTATAACGCACACGAACGTATTAGAATTCCGCTAGGCGCATGTTTATAAACGCATATTACGTTATTATGTAAGTACTATATTATACGATGACTAGTTTATACGTAATAAAAAAAAAAAACTAAACAAATAACGAACGTATTTCTAATGATTATAGCTGAATTATTGCGAAATCCTACATTCCACAAAGTTCAAATGCCTCGAAAAAAAAAAACCGTCCAGACCTGCAGGTGTTGGAAAACTGGTTTTTCGTGCATCAGCTTTGTCAGCTATACAGAAAGTGCATACTGAATGTACGATATTAGCGTAAAAATATTATAAATCTCCCAAACCTTACGAAAAAAATACAAAACAGAACCAGCACATAAATACAACTTTGCATATTAGTATTTTATCCACTATTCGGCCACTGGACGGTTGCAATATTATCTACCATTTTCATTTTCCTTTGTCTATCGGTACATTAAGCAGAAAATAATAATATTTACAATGATAGGTAAAGTAAAATTCAAATAAAAGGATAAAAATTAAAAATAAATTAAATGTTACTATTATAATCTAAGTTGAAAACACAGTAGATACACGTTTAAATTTTTGATCCTAACCATATTTTAACATTTTTTTTTTTCTATCTGTTTATAGGATTTGTGACACGAGATGGGGAATTTTATTCAACAGCTTTAGACCTGGGAAAAACACAGGCTTGATTTAATTTTTCGGGTAACAGGGACTTCTGTATTACTTTCCTAACGTGTATTGTATGGTTTATGATTAATTCAATTCAATTTATATGTGAAATAGAGGGCGTTTCTTTAACGTACATTTAACGTATCGTCTTTATATTTGATATTTTACACCAATACTGGCTGTAACACTAACTATTTCACGTCCTTGTGACATTGGTGGATTTACTTATCTCATCCGTTCGCATTACGATTGATGGGGTTAAGTACCAGTTGTCGATGGAGAAATGAACGAGAAACACAAAACGATAGACAATGTTTCAAAGGGCAATGAAATACTAAGTACGTACTAAGTAGTACTTAGTACTACTTAGTATAACTACTTAGTACTACTACTTAGTACTACTAAGTACTAAGTAATAAAATACTAGTACGTCTGGCGATACGAAGTTACGACCTTGTGATGCCCTCCGACTAACCTTGTTGGTCCATCGGGCTTTCATTATAGTGTTATATACCGTTATGACCTACGCTGCCATAAACATGTTAATAATTGAAACAGAAAAAAACACAATATATATTTATTTTGTTTCACTTTGAAATTTCTCATTCCAATAGGTGCGTTATCAACATATAATAATACGATGGTACATTCGTATATCATATTACATATATTTTTTCATATTGCTAAACTATAATGTAAAAAATGTTTGCACGCCACTTAAATCTTTTTTTTAGATTCTGAGCGTTAGCCAGGAACGTATTGTTTTTACAATGATGTTTTTGTTTTGTTTTCCTGTCAACAACTTTTCGAGTAGAAGGAATACTCGAATTTTTGAAGTCAGTACCTCTACTGATAGGTATATGGACTCCGGTGGACCTTTAATTGAAATCGATTGATTTGAAATGATGCCTACTTTTTGAGTTTTACTCAGAAAAAAAAAAAAATCGATTATTTTACAAAATATCGAGGCCACCTTAGGCTAGTTTGAAGTTGGACGGAACCTAAAATAATTAATTTTGACCAAACGCAACGTATATTATAGTTCTTATTGTTTTCTACTCCGAGGTGTTCACGGTGTATAGCGAACAAAAATAATTATTTAAATACACTTCAACATTTTGAAATTTGTGAACTAAAAGAAAAGCGTGACCCGAATGTTTAATAGTGATAAAAGTTTATTGAACGTAATAAAGAGCCCATGCATTTCTCTTAATTCGAAAATTGGAAAATGTTCAACGGTATTAAATTGTTTTAGATTAAGAGTGTTTGCGAAGAATGTATTATTTTCCCTATGGTGTTTGTTTCTCTGTGAACACTTTTAAGGGTATAAGAAATGCTCCGATTTTCATGTTTAATACATCTAATTAAAAAAGGTTTTTAGAATCTTATTGTATTTTGTGGGGTTTCAAATTGGAGAGTATATGTTTTTATTAGTAAAATTCCGATAAATTGTAAGCTAAGTATAGAACTTGAATGAATTTGCGAAAATTTTCTTTGTGGTTTTCGTTCGATTAAACACCGAATTTTCAACAAAAAGTTTTGAAAAATTAACACAAAGTCAACAACAAGTATACACGAATTCTGCTTAAAAAAATTTGAAAATCCACCGTCACAATTTTTTTTTTATTTCGGAAAACGGTCCAAAAATTGAACGTACACCTTTAACTCGTATTTAGAAAAAAAATTTGTAACCCGCACACTTCTGTTATTTAAAAATAAGGATATGTTATGTAAAACAAACTTTTTTGTTCAATCATTTTTAAGAAAAGTAGGAGGTATGTGTTAAACATTTTTTAATTTTTTTTTCCCTGAACTGTTCATCACGCGATCCGACTCTAATCGTCTCGTATTGTATCCGTTCGGTGTACTACAACGTTATTACCTATAATTATTTCCAGCGTTATCGAAGTGTCGTAATCGTCTTCATTATTTTTGAATATTTACTACTACCATCTATTTCCTCTTCACGTCTCCCGTACTATCTATCAGCTCTGATTACGTATGGCTTTATCGTTTTTCACAGAACTAATTAATATTACTCCGCAATACGCGTAATCATTCGTGAAATGTATAAAAACGTACCTATGACCGGGTGTTTTATAGTAGATACCGTAGTCTTTCAACCGGGGATACACATTTCTTTATAAATCAATATTGCGGTTGTATAGTCGGTTTTTGATTGTAAAGCA
>CM029361.1:6579253-6612332 GCA_017140985.1 Hormaphis cornu
AATATTATTGAATTATTTCTTTAAAAAAAATATTTTCAAAAATAACATTTGATTCTTATATAAAATTCGTAAAAATACAGTAGACATTATAACGAGTTCAGAACCGTTTTCAGAACGAAAATTGGATAAGTATAACCCAATTATTTTATGCGAAACTGCTGAGAGCACATTTGTGTCGTAAATTCGACGAAGAAAACCTTTTTTTTTTTTTTCTATTGTATAATTCAATCTTCGTTGTTATAGTATTAGTTCAGCGGCAACATATTTTTACATAATATATCTGTCTTGTATTGTGACCGGACTGTATCGAAACCGGTCGTAAATAAAATAATACTTACTGAATATAAAACTAGTGTCAACTGGCAAATACTTTGTACTCGTGATGTTATATTATCCACAACGATTATTTGTTCCGGTAAAATTCCAAACGATTTCATTTATTTATTATGTGTTTCTACGTATTATAGGTAGGTATTATATTACTTGAGTAGTGAAACGTTAATAATTACAACCACGCGCACACAGTTTGGAATGTTCGAATACGTTGTTTAAGATACGTTAAAAGAAGATTAGGGGTGAAGACTTTGGCGATTTCTACCACTTCAGCTCGTTTAAACAGACGAAATTTAAATTGGAAAAAATTCTCACTACTCTTGTCACGCAAAGAAGCAGACTACGCTGTTCGCGTTTTCGATTTTATTCCTAAAAAAAAAAAAACACCCGAAAAATTCGTCGAAAAACGTATAAAATAAGTCCCCGAACTGTTATAAAATAAAAAACTAGAATTTCGAAAAATCCGGAATCGCTCAAAGCGGCATGTGACGAAACTCAAGCCGTACTTTTTATTACCGATTTTCTTCGAATTTTTTTATTTTTTTCTTATGTATAACTTTTTAGAATTGAAAACGCAGTTGAAACGTTAAGCACAACGTGTCAGTTACTACATAAGCGTCGGGCTCTCAAGTGTATCATCAACCGTTGAGATCGTAGCAGCTCATCGTTTTTATTCTCTGTAATTACATTATTATTGTTATCCGTGCTCTACGCCCGCATGAATTATAAATAAACGTCACTGCATCGTGAAAATCTTTTGGTAAAAAAAAAAAAATTATTGAAATCGGACCGTTGTACGAGGTATTTTTTTTTCAACAGTTTTAGATTTAACGTAACCTGTGACGCACACGGGCAGCAGGTCACGACGACGACTGTACCACCAGTCGACTGGCGCCACCTGAGGGGTGTCGCGACGACTGCTGTGTCGCGTCCGCGTCGTCTCGCCAAGACCTCTGTATTCATTGTGTCTCTCGTGTCTGGATCAGATACAGGTGCACTTAAGCTAATCCGATTCCCATTCGCGATAAAACGAACACCGACTACTGCAGCGGTAATTGAAATGAAAAAAAAAAACCATCGGTATAGGTGTATTTCGTACACGTCCGCGAGTGTGCTCGTTTTCGAGCACTTTGTGTTTTGAAACGGAAGAATTACTGTCACTAAAGAGATGGTACTCACAAATAGAATAGAGGTTCGAGGAGGAGCGTCCAAGGGATGCACCGACGAAACTGCACACGCGCCGTTTAGGTCTTCTCCACTCGGATTAGGACTAATGGTGTCGTCGTAGGCTGTGAGCCCGACAAGTTTTCACAGTTTTTCAGTGTCGAGCTATATGTATGTGTGTGTTTTTCAATTAAATTTTTACCAATTTTTACACAAGTCCACCACGTAGGTAAGGTTAATTCCTGGTTTGACAAAAAAAACACAACGCGTTAGTACCTATATTCGTTTTATAAAGAGTCTTTCTGGGTAGAACGGGAATTTAATGGGTCCGTTGGAGCAGCAGCGACATTGCTTTGGAGTAAATCGCTGATACGAGTGAGTCACCGGTTTAGAACGGTTTTTAATCTGCAGACGAACTTCACGAATTACAACACTCGGTGGGCAGGCCAGTGTTTTAGGAGAGGCCCGGGGGAGCAATCGCCCCGGGCGGCGGAATTAGAGAGTCGTTTGGGGGCGGCATACCTAATTTTGAAACGGTCAAAAATGCGAAAATTCATTTCGCCCGATGTCGATCATACAAACATCCTACGTAGAAAAATCAAAACTATAAAAATAAAATATACGTAGTTGTAATATGAAATTTCAAAGATCCGAAATTATACGATTTTTACGTTAAGTTGTTTGAATTCGGAAAATTTTTGAAAATCGGTTAGGTACCTCTTACTATGTTCAGGAAAAATTTCGTAACCGACACAAATATTCGTTATTTAAATATTGAAAATTTGTGTAAAACAAACATTTGCTGAATAAAAAAATTTCAAAAAAGTATACACCGCAGAAAGCGTATAAAAAAAGTATTGAAAAATTAATATTGAAATTATTTTGATTATCACGCGCACTTGTACGAAACTCGATACGATAAAAACGCGACAACTCCTCGAATCCGAACTGTCTAATAATACATTTTGTCCTTTTCGCCGAATTTCTCTCTTTTTTTCGCCACACAGAACCGTTTTTTTTTTTTCAATCGCTCACGTCACGTTCGTACAATTTTCTTTACCTTCCGCAACGGCGGCGTCAAACTACCCGCGCCGACCCACCATCAGTGATCCCGACGTTTCTTTCTCTCTTCTCTTTTTTTTTCTGTTGAACGCGCCCGCCGCCGGACGAATATAATATATACGAATATAATAATCTTCTGAAAATATAAAAAGACCGCGATATTGTAACGCGAAGTGAAACGTTTCAAAGCGAAACAATTATTTATAAACCGAGTGGCCTCGGTTCGAGGGGTTGGTATTTATTGTGGGCACCTTATAATACGTATATTGTGTTTTACCGTCGGGACAATTTTTAATGGCTTATACACACACACACGCGCACAATACCGTCGTCGTAAACACGTCGTAAAAGGGTCTTAAAAACGTTATTTATTGGAAGATAACGATCCGACGTCGTGTCGCGTTTCTGTTCGAGTGCAGGCGTGGGAACGAAGAATATTTCCAAGCATTATTGGCCAACGCGCCGCATCTAACCGCGCGCGAGCGTCACCGAGAAAAAAAAATCATCGCGGTCACCCCTCGACCGCCACAGCGATTGAAAACTGGTGTGTGTTTGTGGCGAGACATCGTACTCTGTGTAATACGAAATGTCTCATAAACGTATGCGGGAAAATCATTACGATTCACTTCGGATTTTATCCGACGAAAACGGCGTACGTTTTTTTTTTCGGTTCCAACGTTTTCGCACGAAATCTCGTTGCGAACGATTCAGAGAAGTGATCAACGTGACGTTTTTTCCCGCTCCGTTCTGACGTAGTTCGCCGCGGGCCTTCGGGGGGTTAAACAAAAAATAATTACGGTCGGGTTCCAAACGAGTGCGTTAAGACAAAAATGATCGTTCACTTTCTTTTTTCATCAACTGCGGTAATATTTTTACATTATACAGTATCGGATTACCCAAACAGGTTCGCGTTAGTTATATGTTTGCGAAATAAAGTTTATCTGTATTCATTTTTCACAAAGAAGTTTCACGTCGATAGTGGAAACAAGTTTCGTGCTGCCGATGCGAAACAATTTCAATATTTTACCAGCTCGATATTAAAGATTTCATCCTTATTTTTCCTACCTATTACACGCCGACCGAATTTTTCTGCAGATCGATGAGTTTTCGTAGAAATGTTTGCGGCTCGTCAACGGTAGCATTTTTTATACAATTTCGCCGAGATCATTCACATAATAATTATGAAATAAATTATAATCTTATCAAAATACTACATATCGTCGTAAACTATTATCGGACGTTTCGAAAATATGTCGTAGGCGCGTGTCTGTGTGACATTTAGATAGTTCGTCGTGTAAAAACCAAGGAGACGGGCATTGACTCGATAGAAGTTGTAGGTAGTTAAAAAGTTTTTGACTAATTTTAGTCGTGAATTTTTCCGTTTATCGGAAAGTTAATCCGTAATAATTTAAAATTATGTTCAAACTCTTTAAAAAAAAAAAAAATTAATAGTGAGAAGAAAATTTCAAAAGAAAACACGAAAACAATCTTTTGAAGTGGAAAAAAATTCAAACTTGGTACAAAACCGTGTGTATTAAAAATATGAATCATTCTCTATTTTAAATGGAGTTAAGTTTTTTTTTGTTATTTCAATAATTATTTTAAAAAATGAAAAAAATTAACTTTTAACACAATTTTTTTCTTTTCTAAATTATCTGAACTTAACGAGTTGAAAATAGTTGTTAGGCCTACCTTAGTAAAAACCGGAGCAAACAAAAATTTTTATATTTTTTTTTTAGAAAACTAAAAACTATGCGATTGATAACGAAAATAGTGTCATTTTTTTTGCACATTCTCCAATATTTTGGCACCATTTTTGTGAAAATTGAAAAACTTCTAGTTTTTACCGTCGTTCTGGCCGATAGCAGAAAAATATGTTTTCATTATTAGATCTCAGAGTCTAAGTTAAGTTCAATAAATTAAATTTTCGTCATAAACGTATTGTGTGTACCAATAAACTGAAATGATTTTTCGTGGGTGTAATAATTATGTATGATTATTTCGTTATAAAAATATAATTTACACAAAATCGATTAATTTTAGTATAAAATATTTTATTCACTTAAAACACGATGGAAATGTTATTATTTATTTATTTTATACCGGCATGGATAATTATGACCGATAACCTATGATACACCTATGCACGTGATAAACATTTCGTTAGATATTGTTTAGTCTGTAAAAAAAAAGGCGAATTTATCTATGTTCTATAATATAGTATAGTATTACCACTATTTAACACGGTAATTGACGTTACATGTTATGCGTTTTCAACAAGACTGTTCAAAAAATTTAATTATTTCATAAACATTCGAGCAAAAAAAATATATTGCGCTCGTATGGTAAATTTAGTTGTAAAATGTACAGAGGACTTTTTTTCTCCCTTATAAACCATAGTGTTCACTCTTAAAGGACTGCTGACATTGTTTTTCACTAGGTACTAAATTGTATTTCTTAAAGCTTTCGGACGTTAACGACAATATCGAACAGACGTAAACGACAAAAACGATAAAATGTCATCTGCACGACTCATAGGTTAAGTCTGCAGCCTGGATCTGACCCTTACTTTAAAAAAAAAAAAACCCCTGAACAAGCTGGCTCAGAGGGGCGAGAAATGGGCTAAATACTAATCCTCCGAAAATTTTAATTTGGTTTCGCTGGGCCTAAAAAGTGTAAAGACTAAAGAACAGCAACCGAATAAAAATCTAAAATAATTACAATCGAACCATATATTTTGACGGCATTCATTTTTATCGGCAGTTTTTATTATAATTTTAAATTACACGTATACCTAAATGTTTCGTTGAAATACTAGTTTTGTTGTTGTCTGAACGACGTGGCATGCGGTGGGTTATCAATACGTAGTATTTTATATTTTATCTATACATACCTAAAGAGAATAACTTTTCGAAATCTGTAAGTCGATTACACTAGTCGTTTCGACCTTCAAAAAAATCACAGAGCATCGTCAATGTTACATTGCACATTATTCGACGAACGTGTGTCTACAAATGTATGAACAAGCTAATATCGATTCGATATTTCACCTCTGTTCGTTTAATAATTATGTCCAAATCGACGTTTTAGTATTATGAAACGGTAATTTCTTATTTTTCTACTAACCTTTCCGTGACCCGTAGTAATACATTTATAGTCCGTAATTTTACTGATTAGTCAATAAACTCTGGTGGTACTTTGGTTGAAGCTTTTTTTGACATACTTTTTGAGTTTTAATCTATAACCCGAAAAAAATCGAGAATTTTACGATGAAAAATTTGAAATTTTCAGGTTTTTAATAACGTTTTTGGGAGCGATTATCTAAAAATATAACACTTGTTGTAAGAAACCCCAAATACACTGTAAGGTACGTACTACGAAATTCTTTTTAACTTGCTAGTAACCACATAAATGTGAAGCCACCAATTCAACACCCAAATGTGCGCGATCAAGTCCTATAAACAAAATGAGTTTTTGATGATTTTTTTTTTTTGGTACAAATATTTTTGAAGAAAACTGAAAAAAATCGCGTTATAAAAATCGCCTCAATGACGTGAACGATTCAAGAAAAACACGTTTTAAATGTATTTTCTAGCTCCGTACTAACGTTGTTTGGGTGTTCGAAGGTTAGGTAACGTAGTATGACGATAATATAAAACATTAAACAAAAATTATCGTTACAAATTTTTAACATTTTACAGACTGGAGATTAAAGATTTTATTTTTCCTACATAACCGACTAAACAGAATATGAAGAATACAATGTACGAAATCGTGGTACGTCAATTTGTGAACGGAAAAATTTAAATTCGTGCAGTCGAAAGTCCCGTTATTTTTATCTCCGTTTAGGTACTAGATATTCTTGTTGATTTTTTTTTGCACGTCGTCGGTCGGTACCTAATTAAATCGATTCTAATCGATCGGAGAGTTTCCCGATTTTTCCGGATACACGCGATACGTACGATTCAAAATCAAAAAATATGTTCGGAACATTATAATACAAACGTACCACGAGAGAATAATCAGTTCTCCGAACTTTTCCGCCGTATCCTTCGAAAGAAAATGAATCAATTTTGAAAAAACAGAAAAGTTTGGCTTTGGTCGACATCGTCTGACCACGTTGAAGACGCTCGGTGAAAGAATTCAGGCATTGCTGAAGCCGTGAGAACCGCACGAAAACCGATTGTGCACCTTTAACACAAACATTGATCACGCGTACGATGAGTTCATTTATTTGCTGAAAAATATTTCTTTGCTCAGGTACTTTACAACGATTTGAAAACGGTTTTTGATCCTTATTTTAGGTAATATTCGCCCGATAAGTGTGACGACCAGATTCGTCACGTTTAAAAAAACGGCTGCTTATTCTTCTCGTATAATATCGTTTTCCGAGAATTTGTACCGTTAGTTATTTCGTATGTGAATTCTCCAAGATCTGTCGAACCAAGTGTATCCGGATTATATCGTTTTGTCCGCACGTATAACAGTACTATGGCCTTTTTTTTTTTTACAATATCATACTACGTATTATTATTATACTATGAAGTATACAATAAAAATACCGAAGTATGATTTACTCACACTACCCTCGGACATATAATATGCGCATCGTGGTGGGTATGATCCCGGCCAAATGTGCACACGCGTCCGGGTGGTCCGGCTCGTTTTGCGAACGAGAATATTTTTACCAGGACAACAAAACCGAATGGTATACGAAAATGAAGAGACGATAACCTTTTTCGCTGGGATCAGACACGTTTCCGGTCCACATTTCCTGCGATAGAGAATGTGTTGTACACACGTGTTTCGCGTGATTATACGGAAAAATAAAAACGATCGTAAAAAATAATAATAACGATTGTCCGAATCTTCCAGGAATTCGAACCGTGTATCGCACACACGCAGCTGCGCCCGCTGACCTTTTGGTTATATTATAATAATTATTATTATTCGTATACGATTCGTGACCGAACAACGGCCGATAAACTGCAAGAGAAAATTCGAGAAAACGATGTTCGTTTCTACGGACAGAGCAGAAAAAAAAAGACGTAACGTTTTACAGTTTGTAATAATAACAGTCGAATGGAACGTAAGAAATTCATTATGTATTCCCAACAATTTCACTTAACCATCGTTTTTCGGCGTATCGGTATTGATTTTAACTGTAAGACGCTCCAGGACTAAACGTTAGTACGAATCGACGGTTAGACAGTACAAATATTTTTACTCTTTTAATGTCCAAAATAATTTCGATGCGAATCGATAAGTTTGATCACGACTTTTCAAAAATAGCTCTTCTTTTTTTTCATCCATTAATGAGAACAATGTGCAGTTTATTGCCATTGTTAGGTAGTAAACGTAAAGGTAAAATATGTTTCGGTTGAATTTAAAAAAGAGGATATAGGTAGTTCAACACGTTATAATATTTGTATCAATCATTGCCTATGAAAATAACGAAACCCCAGCTACGCTACGCTGACTGCGCGCTGTTCTCAACAAAAAATTTCGAACCCTCACGATAAATTTGACGCGAAATGTTTTAATAAGAATTTCACTGTTTGTAGAAGTTTCGATTGATTCGAAACGTTTTGCGCAAAGTATCGCCAAGAAATATACAAAAAAAAAACAGCATTGTAAAAACTATACATGCGCTCAGAATCTCAAATAGTGAAAAAAAAAACGTTGCATAATTAAGTACTCCTCGTTGGCCATGAGTAAAATATTAATTAGAAGCAGCTATACAAACACAGCGGTGTGTTTAAAGCAGGGGCGAAAGGGGCCCGTTCCCTACCCGTAAATCGTTTTTTTACTAAATAATTATTTTTTCACGTAACATTTAACAATATTTATGTATCGATACCTGTTCGATAGTTTTTGTTTTTCTCGTTCTTCTTCGTATTATTAAACTTTAATCCGTATTTTACGATGTGAAACTTATGAAATTATTTCGAAACAATACTTTCGTGTTAGGTACGTGTTTTAAAAACGCTCAGAACGACTTGACATAGTATTTTCACACATTGTTATGACGAACGATATCGGAACAATTTTATTTAGTCGTCACCCAATTGTTGTGAAATACTTTAGAATCGTTTTTCAACGACCCATCTCATTGCTTCCGTAGTTTTTTTGTGTACCTATTACTCACACCATCCGAAATACAGAAACTCTGGAACTTATAGACCTTATACCTATGAATTATCCTACTTCACCCCAAGAAACCACCGATTCTTTTTTTTGTGCCCCTTCCATTACCAATCCCTAAATTTGCTCCTAATTATTCACATTAAAGTCTAAAAATATTGAACGTTTCGTGATGAGATACGTAAACCAGCAAACGAATGTAACTAGAAATACATTTTAGTTATAACGAAATATACGAGTGTAAATTAATAAAATATTGAGACACGAACACTTCAATGAAAAATATATTTAAAAAAAAAAAACGTCTGCACGCATTTCGACAATTTTGATTGCAAATGACGTCTCGCAAAGTGTTTGCAATAGTTCAACATCAAATATACAATACTATACTGCAGCGGTTCTAAAGTGAGTAAAAATACTCACTTACAAAAGTAAGCGTTTGGACCGCTCATCATAAGACAATTTGGCAAGCATTCTGTGGTAGGATCTTAATTCTGGAAGTACGCTCGAGTCCGTATAATAATAGGGTTCTGGATGGACGTTTTTCGGGACCACAATTATTTTAAAACCGAACGAATGATGTTTTAGGCGAAAACAGTGGTGTACCTGATCATTGAAGGTGTTTTGGATTTTGAATTGAAAGAGTATTTCCTCTCGAACCCGCGGTCAAGAAGCATAGGTCTACGCGGTACGCATAAAAATGATGTTTACGAAATTAAGTTTGATCTGTCCAAAGTAATAACAAATTCGTCCAATTGTCTCCCGGTATTCGGTCTAAACGCCTCAAAACAACGCATATTTTTGGACCTGTTTGTGATTTATCAGCAAAACATGTTACAATTTACACTACGAGAAATGGCGAATCCGCCTTTTTACGGCTTATCGACGTGATCAATGCACATAACAGGACACGTAAATTTTTCAAGGAGTTCCGTGTAGGCAAATCGTATGACGTGCCAAGCGTTTTGAACGTATTCTAATATTTTCCAGCCGCTCACATACATCTTTATGACGTTATATTAATACTTATTTCTAGATAATTTTCGTTCGGGCAATTTTGGGCGGATTAAATGTAACGAATAAATATTTGCACAACATGCATAAATGTACATTTTAGAGGTATTATCTAGCTTCTTCTTTTCTCCTGGCCTACTAATAAATGAAAATGTGTTTCACACAAAATATTAATCGGTTGTTATAATTATTTTAAAGTTTTTCCTTTATATCTATCGTGTTGTAAATATACAATTTATACTTTAAGACAGCAGTTGAAAACGAGAGTGTTTTACAGAGAAATATTTATTAAAATGATAAGCAAATTTCTGCTCTCATAATAAATAATCGAAATGAAAAATATAATAATAAACAAAGTAACGAACAAACAAACAAAAAACATTTTATGGTTTTTTTTACTTATACGCATATGATCAAATAATATTATCGTTTCTAAAACAATTTGGTGATCGTAAACTGTTTACATTTTGTCCGGCTAAATTTGAAATTGGTCATACATTTTTCATTTTACATCCTATTTTGTAGAAATGTAGATCGTATAAAACGCGTACAAAATTGGTGACTATTTTTATTTTGCGTACTTAGAAAAGTATATTATATTACATTTGATTATTTCATCAGACAAATTAAATAGTTTACAAACGAAAATACAATATTAACTAAAAAAAATTTTAAACGAGTACAATTTTTCGTAAGTATTTATATAAACTTAAAATTACAAATGAGCGACTTTTTAAAAACGGAAAACACCAATTTATGGTAAATAAATTCATTAAAAATAACTACTTAAACAAAATTGATAGTGTTTCGTACAATTATCGAAAACAATAATTATTATTAAAAAAAAACAGTATTGTAGGACAAACCAATAATCAAACGATTTTATTTGAAAACATTCAATGAGAATAATTTACATACAATTACTGTTAATCACCCCGTCTGTAATCCCGACGTAACTGTAAAATTACATTTTTCGATTGTAGTAGAATAATGCAGAAAGGTACCAAATTTTTAATTTTCAACTCGTGCTCGACTCTGATTTCAGATACGTTAATTCGAATAAGTTTTATTTAAAAACTAAACTATTTTATGAACCGGCAAATTGGTTGTCCGGCAATTATTGTTCCTGTAAATTTTAGATCGGCGTGCATTAAAATGGAAAAAAAAGGGAAAAAAATCCATTTCCACGCACAATGCTCTTGGTTAAAGCATTATTTTATTGTAGAAAATAATCAAAAACGTATAAATTCATGGTTGTTAACATAACCGCGTTGACAGTTAGTGGCTCAGAAATTTTGTTTTAAAAACGTTTTTCGTGTTTATAACTGTTGTGACATTTTTTAAATTCAGAGCGCATCGAGGAATGTATAGTTTTTATGATGATTTTTTTTTTTTCTTTGTGAACACTATGACAGCCTATAAAGGTGCGTCCTATCAAGAAAAGAACATGGCAATAAAAGTGTTTGGAAAGTGGACTTAGAAAGGGTACCTTACCATAATCTATTTTTGAAATGTTTGTTTGTTTTTGAGTTATGGCCTAAAAACCAAAACAATTTTTATTGACCATGTTTGGAAAAACGCATGAAATTTCGCTATTTGTAGCGTACCTAATCACTTTACGGGACTGTATAGACTGTCTCCGATCTATTTATTACGTTCGATGCCACAAAAGAGTTTAGATTTCGGATTAAAAATATATTTTAATTGTTTTGATATTTTGATTAATTTTGGAAATACGCTTAAATTCGCATTATAAGTACCTACCTATAGTGTTCTGGATGGCCTTTTTTTGTGATGGAGACTACAATTTTATAAGTTCAAACCCGAAAAAATAATGTTTCTAATTTTGCAAAAACCGTAACGCACCTGATTATTGTAGGTTTTAGATTTTGAATTAAAAAAGTGTTTCGTCTGCGGTCAAGAAGCATACAACGTGCGCAATACTCATAAAAATAATTTTCAAAATTAAATTTTAACCGCCGTATAATAAATCATAAATACATCCGATTGTCTCCGGTTTTTTTTTTTTTTTTTTGGTCTCAACGTCTCAAAACTACGCATATTTTTGGAACTGTTAATGATTTATTAACATAATTAATACAAACGGAAGTATGTCGAATTCGCTTTTATACGGCTTATCGACGTGGATTAATGTACACATAAATGGACACGTAACTCGTATATATTTTTCAAGGAGTTTCGTATAGTCAGATCGTATGACGTTTTAAGCGCTTTGAACGTATTCTAATATTTTCCAGGCGCTAAAATATAACTCTAACGTTATTTAAAAGCATAAGACGCATGATTTAATGTTAGAATTTATGATAGGCAAAAATTATGTTTTTTGGTTTTATAATAGATTTATTACAGAATATTTTGAATAAAATAGAAAAAAAACAGGTGGGTATTAATGATTTTAATTTTTATAATATTTTTAATGGATAACCGAAACTAGGAAACTGATAATTTTAACTTCGATAAACACGTTATTTTTATACGTCTGTACTTGTTACGTTTTTTCAACGACAATATTTTGCTGACGGATTTTAAAGTGTTTCGTGTGACTGAAATTTATGAACATATTGAACGTCTAATACTTTTATAAATGCGGTTGAAAATTATAAATATTATTTATTTTTTAAATAGACTTGTAATAGCACGCAATACGCTGAAACATTTTAAATTGAATTAAACTAAAAAAAAAAAATAGTCAAAAAACGCTTCAAATAAAGTACCATCTCGGATCAATTAGGTATCTATATTTTAAGATATCATACGTTAAAATTGAAGCAGTTTTTCTACAAGAACTTTTCGTCAAAGAAAAAAAAAACCGGAATCGGTCTAGTTTGCGTGGGTAGTTTGACGGGGTAGCGACTGAGTGGGTTTCAGATCAAATTTAGGGTATTCGCGCGATATCTGTATAAAATTTTGTAACCGTGTAAATCAGTGGTTCTCAACCAGGGTACTGTATAGGGGTGACGTAAAATAAAAATATGGGAAATTTTGTTTGGGACACGTATAGTGTTGGACTCTCGTGTACAAGGGTAACGTAAGTCCAAAAAGATTGAGAACCACTGGTGTAAACCGTCCACGGTACATCGACCTGAAACACCAGAAATCGTCCTCGGCTCGTCGCGCACGACACAGCGTATAATTCGCAAATATTCTTCCCGGAACGGAACCCAACGAATTTTCTACGGATACGTTGTTGTCCAATTTTCACAGTCGTCGTCAATCAATCACCGATATTTAACAATAAATTTGAAACGGAACACAATATCTACGTATAAAACGATTAACGATAGTTTCCAATCGATTTTGTTTGAAAATTGTTTTTAACCGGACGCATAACGACAACTATCGGGAGAATTTAACGTTTTGTAATAAAAAAAAAAATTGGAAGAATCGGCGGTAGCGCGATCGATACATCATAAAAGTTTAGGTAATATACAGTTACTTACGTAGGTTGAATCCGAACATTGGCAATTTAAATATTATTTATAAACCTCTTAATTAAATGTAAACGCTAAGCTCCCGTCGTCGATAATCATTGCCGAGTGCCGTTTAAGCGCGAGAGGATTCGATTGTTTCTTTATTTTTTATTTATTTGTTCAATCTGCAGTAGCGCTGCCCAGTTTTCCAGTGGTGTCCCGAACGGTTGAAAAGTGGGCCTGCGCAGAATGTTCACGGATGTGTTATTTTGTAAAAATATACTTTCGTCCATTTATTTGCTTTGATTACCTACTACCATTTTGTCGTCACGGCTTATTAATTTTTATTCGTCATAATCAGTGATTTCTCGCGTTCGCATTGTTATTGTTTTTAAATTTTATTTTGTACGCGCGTGCAGTGCGAGTTTCGATTCGAATTTTTGGTATATTTTTCGAGTTCTTTTATCCGTGTCAAAATTAATTTATCTATTCGGTGTATCGACGGCCGTAAGGGTCGAGCGAAATTGCCAGTAGTGAGGCCCGCCGCCGATCTATAGTCGCCACTGTAAATTGATTGTTCCATATTTCGTTGTTTCAAGTTGTGCTTGCGATTTATGCCGTCCCTTTTTCTAGTAAACTCAAAGTGCCTAACCTAATTATTATTATTGTTAATTTTATTCATGTGCCAGAAGGGCGGTACCCGTACCGTGTTTAGTAAGATTTCTATTCCGTTTTGATACGTTGAGCCGGCAGGGCTATTCGCACCTTTTTATTTCGATTTGTTGGACCGGAAGGACCATTTTTATTTAACTATTGCGATCTGTTGTTTTACGATATGTTTTTACGAATTATTTTCCTATTCAAAACTATTGGTTAGGTATTCTACACCAAAGGGGTCGTTTACCATTTTTTAGTAGTTCCTATTTTCTTGTATCATCCACAGTGTCGTGCACGGTGTGACCACTAATGAGTATACAAATAAAAATAACAGACCGCGAAAACTTAGAGGTGTCCGAATCCCGTGACCTGTTCGTAATTCGGCCCGTTACCTACCTAACCTGTATTTTAAATCTGTGAGCAATTGAAATTTCGTTTTCAAAATCTACAAGACGGGTTTTCTTAAAATTTTTTTCATTCGGATACCAAATTTCGATTTACGTGACATCGTTAAATTTTCAAATCTTAAATCTGTGTGAATTTTTTTCCAAAAATAGTCGAATGCTATGACCAATTTTTGAAAATTTTCCAACTTAAAACGACTAAATATTTAAAATTGGCACCACGGATTTTCGAAAATTTTTAGTAGCGCGTGTGTTTACATGTTGGAAACCCTGTATTGAATTTTCAAAACTTTTCGTGAAAAATTAAATTTTTTATCGAACAAAAATTACAAAAAAGAAAATGAAAATTTTCGAATAATTCAAATTTTTCGATACTAGTATCGGATTGCCAGTTTTAATATTATGTGAAAGTTTCAGTTTACTCCGATCGTTGTTGTGAAAGTTATGTGGCTGAAGTTCTAAATGGATTGTGCCAAAAACGCGTTTACCGTAATTTTTAACGTTTATTTCTTAATTTTTGCACAGTTTTTCGATCGTATCCTTTCAATTTTATAGACGCTCAAGATGACGCTAATGACTTCCTCAAAGTACGTTTACCTATCATTATAGAGGTACTAACGTCAAAAATGTGTGCGTTGTAATTTGTGTGAAGAAGCTATCGTGATGGTAAAAAAAGAAAAAACACACATCGTGTGAAAACCAATACATTCTTCGTTTCACTCAGAATCCAAAAAAAAATTTGAAAAAATACTTTGAAGGTGCGTAAATATTACCGTGTGGAACGAACAACTTTTACACTCTTAAGTAAGGAAATTACGGCGAGCCTGGTCCAAACACTTCTATTTTAAACTTCCAAAAAGTCATTGATATCATCAACACGAGGAACGTAAAACGTACATAATTTATTTTCTCAGAACATTGTTTCGGATAAACAAAAAAAAGTAGCATGTTTTGTGTTTTCAGTCGCGTTATCAGAGAACATATGAAAAACGTGTTTCGAAAAATCAGAAAAATAATTGAATTTTCTTTAAGAGCTTAGGTAGACGCGCGTAATATGTACATCACGGGTGTAAAATCGAAAGAGAAATCGCGTGTCGATTTTGTGTAGGAAAAATTAAAACGTTTTGCAATACGGACGGCATTTAATGTGCGTTTTATAACGCGTGTAGGACAGTGTAATTTTCAGTGCCGTAGAATAAAATAGCGTTTATTATATTTTATTTTACAACGCACCTTCTACATCCCTTGTTGTTGGTAGTAATGCCAGTTAAGTACAATACAATAACTATTTTTTTTATTAATGGCATTGGCATTTTGTATGCGTTCGACCCGTGATCACGTACGCCGCTTAGTTCGGAGAACAAACGAAATTTTACTCGTTCGTCAAAAGAGAAATCGTGGAAGTATAATATGTGAAATATTATCATAACAGATAAACGTAGCGATGCCACCTAACACGGGTAGACAAGGACAATATTATCGTTGTACACCATCGCTTCGGTCGTCGTCGTTACGCACCTATTTTATGCAGTTCGTTCGGTTCAGATACAATATAGGTACATACATAAAAAAAAAATTATTATTATTATTGACGACACCGGTCTCGTCCCTGCAGTGTTCGGACGTGTCGCTGCAGACACATTGTTGTTGCGCACATAATGTAACTTCTCGCCCAAATGTAATTTAATGAATTTTCTAAAAAATTTACATTAAGCGAGTTCCTGCCATGCCATGTATAATATTGTATAGAGTGCAATTTTGTTTCGGCACCCCGCGCGTCTGTCCGCCCCGGTTTCGATTATTAAAAAAAAAAAAAACACCCGAGCGACCCGAAAAATACAAAAGAAATTACCTATAATTCATTATTTTCAGTTTCGACAACAATGAAAAAATATATTGTAATTTCGCTAAAAGTGTGATTTAAAGTGTTATCGTTAAACGTGAACGTGGAGTTTTCTTTTTTAGAACTCCATTCACGAAATTCCTACCCACTTGTATAATAATAATACAGAACAACAGCTTATGTGTTGTACGCCACGTGCATGATATCGCTATTGTTTCCTCAAAGTACCATCATCTGTGCGGTGGTACATCGAGTACCTATCACCAGAAGGACTGACGTTGAGGATCTGTTGAAGAAGTCATCGTGATTTCGTAGCGGTAAAAAAAGGAAAGAAAAAAAATTACCTAATAAAAAAAACCTTGTGAAAACCGATTCGTTTCACTCGGAGTATATAAAACAACATTCCTCCTCGAAATGTACACCGATCGAACCCACGAACGCGAGAGTATCGTTGTGTTGCCTAGCCCGCGCGCCTAGAATGGCCCTCACGACGTACATGTTTATAGATATTTAATTTTGTATTTTTAACGCAAGAATCGTTATGCAAAAAAAAAAAACACTTTGCAGAAACGTCTTGTACGATTATTTTAGTTTCCCAAAACGTTACCGAGAATTATTTACAAATACAGGTCTGCAAACGATTGCTAACCGGCGCTTTAAACACCACGACAAATCCTACAACGCAGGAAGCAACAATTATTTTAGTTACAACACGATTTTTAGATTCCGAACGTCTTGTCGCGGGCTACGCTCGCCGTGTAAGATCCATTGCTTCCTCTACAGTCCCGCGAGCTACAGCCTCGTCTCACGAGGGTTGATCGAGGCGAGGACGTAGAGCGGAGCGATAGCTGCTCTTACACCGGTGCCGAACCAACGGCAACCAGATCGGTGGTAACGCTCGTGCCCTTTTTGGCTCGCGACGAAAACCGAGAACGGAGTGCGCGGCGTCAAGAAAGAGATAGAGAGAGAGAGAGAGAAAAACAGCGGGTCGAAATGGCATTTCTCCGAAACCCAAAAAAAAAACAGCCGATTTTAAAACGTGCGGTGGTTAAAACAACACCGCAGGTACGTACTAAAAGCGTTTCGGGAGAGCGATTTTGTTCACGTTTGACCCGTTTCCGTCGACCGATTTTTAAAAAACAAAAAATGATGCCACAGCAGAAACGAACAAACTGTAATTAATAGTTATCCTTGTCAAAATTAAAAGGTCGCAATTACATCGCGGTACGTGACGATTTGTCGGTCAAATGTGTAAAACATTGACGAAACGGTGAAGAAAATCACGTTCTACCTATTTAAAACAAAAAAAGAGTGTCGCTCACAAAATATGAACGTGAACGTGCGTTCATAAACGTCGTTCTTTCCAAACACACTAAATTTCCGAATACACACCACAGGCGGAACTACGGTCTAGGCCAACCGGGCCCTGGTCCAGGCTAATGGGCCCTGTATTAATGCATATATCTTTCAAGAACGTATTTCGTAAAACAAATCGGGTACAAACGCGAAAATTTTTTGAATGTTAGGTAGTTTAAATTGTGTTACGACTGGTCGTCAGAATCATTATCAGAAGTTCTTAACTTGTGGGTGTTTATTTTTAGAGAATTTTTAGAGTCACCATAGGTACAATATGCGTACAGTATGGATTTTTGCCTATTACGTTTAAATTTCCTAATCGTGATTTATCGTAATCTGTTCGAATAGTACAACCCGATTACAACGACTATTGATTTTGAACGCAGTGTGGCAGATACATAATGAATTTTAATTTCACCTACCTATTACTTACTCATTTGTTATTTACTTTATTCGACCTAACCGTCGACCATACGTACCTATCTATAAATTGGTGAACGGACAGTGAGTGCATTAGCCGGTTTTAAACACGGTAAATTAATAATTTCATTTTTTAGGGGGAACACCTCACTTTTTTTTATGCTTTTTTTAGACTGATAAGCGCTGGAAGCACACCTTCCGATGTTCGATTTTTATTATATTCGTATCAGTTTCGGGCGTATCATACTTGAAATGGAAAAAGTGGTTCCTAAAAACAGCATGTGTCACAAAGCTTATGAATTTAATTATACTTTCAAAATTGCAATCGAACGTCAGAATGTATGTGTTTAGTTTGCTTGTAGTTTTACAGTCGTACAAAATATAAGAAAAATGTACTTTTCGCACGTAGATAAAACCCATATGTCAGATTGTAACGTCCAGTTACTGCTCTGTAGATTATTACGCACGGGCCTGTTAAATTTAGCGATTTTAACACTAGAGCACAGTGCTTTAGATGCATACTGTGTAGTGTGTACTACTATAAGCAGCAACGTGTAAGGTTTTTTTTATAGAGCACGGTCATTTTATTATTAGTTTTGCGTTATAAGTTATGGAAAGTGATGCGGAATTGAGTGGTGACAGTGGTGTAAAATCATCGAATGGCGAATATTAAACGAGTGAGTTTTTAAAAAGTTTTAATCGAGTACAAATCGCTTAATATTTTACCGCGTTAATACTAATTATGAGTTGTTACGTCGTGGTCGTAAATTGTAGTGTTGACGAAGAACGTGGGGAAACGATGGCTACATCAGCAAGGCTGTCCTGATCCTGTCTGCTGGTAGCCGTCGTTTTACATAGTCCGGTTACGCGCATACGCTTGTTTTCGTCTTTTTGTACGATTTTTTTTTATAATACCAAAACAAACAAATCGTCGTTAAACTTTCTACTATTTAAATTACTTTTTTTATCACTTTTGGTCGAAAACGAGAGATTGAAATAAAAAAAAAAAAAAAAACAAAAATCGCTCAGAGTCAAAGAGAATTTATTATGATTTATTATTTTTAACTTAAGTATTCGAAGCACAGCATCTGTCGGTCAGTCCCGTCGACTGCCACGCTTTTTTTTTTTTTTGATCAAAAGATCTTATAGAATACTTGCACCAATTTTAACGCGTGACCCCTTAAATAATAGATATTGGATTCGAGACGGTACTTTGTTTGAAGCGTTTTTTGAAATTTAGATTGTTTTCGAAGTTCAGAGAAAAACAAAAAATAAAAAAAAACAATTTTTCGAATTGGTCCGATCGACTCGATACTTATATATGTGATTTAAGGGGGGGGTCTTATGAGCGTTTCGATTTCGATCATTTTTGAGGGAGTTATGGAACTTTTCGTTATTTTCGGCGGCCGTGCGTTTCTTACGGGAGGCCCAAATAACTACGGGTTTTTTACACGTCGATTTTTTTTTTCGATTTTCGTGATCACTTTTTTCTAGTAGAAAAAATGCTCCGACTTTAACGTACGATACCTCGAAAGACAAATAATTGATCCGAGACGGTACTTTATTTGAAACGTTTTTAAAATTTTCGATTATTTTTCGAAGTTCTGAGGAAAAAACGGTCAAATTCCCAAAAGTGCTCCGTTCGACTTGGAATTTATATGTGTCATTAAAAAAAATTTGACGAGTTTACTGCTTAGTTTTCGATCGATTTTTAAGGGAATTATAGAACTTTGAATTTTATTAGTTTTACGCAGTTATTGGTCCATAAAACCTCTAGTTTTTACGTTTCGAAACTTGAATACAATCCAAACGAGATAGTTTTATGTGGTTGAAAAATTTAGAAAATTGGTTGACACAATTTTGGCTTACAACCGATTCCATGTTGTTATTTTGTCGTAAGACTCGCCATTCCGAGCGGCCGTGTTATTTCTTGCGGGGAAACAAATTATTACGGGAAACGTGTTTTCTCCACACCGGTTTAGATTTTTTTTGATCTTAACATCCAAAATAAAAATCGGACCAAGCTGAAACTCTAACACAATACTAAAATAGAAAAGAAACGGATTTGGTGAAAGTTTTTATTGTTGATTTTGTTTTTACCGCGTCGTATACTAGACAACTGAACTCGCTCAGAATCGTATTTTCGAAGGCAATGATTTATCGTTGCTTTCAGAAATTAAACAATGCGTTTAAACCACAACTTCTAAACTAGTGACCCACCCAAAGCGTAGTCGCTACCCCGTCAAACTACCCACGCAACCTAGACTGTACCCAGCGCTCCCTTTTAGATTCTGAGCGAAGCGAGGAAACTATTGATTTTACAAAGATGTGTGTTTTATTTATTTTTTTTTTTTTTTTTTGTCTGCGGCACGTGTAGCTCTTAGGGAATTGCTCCGACCTTCAACAACAGTACCTCTTTCCGGTAGAGAATTTTGTATCCTTGCTGCATTATTGATCGTGTTTTTTCGAAATTTTCAATTCCAAAAAAGTTTTTCAGGAAAAACAAAAAAAAAAAATTTAAGAAAAACGGGAAAAAGTACGGAAAACGCATTTATGACAAAATCAATTTTGTTAATTGGTCATAACTCCCAAAATATCGATTGTAAAGACTTGATATTTTCACACGATGTTAAAATTGGTAATGTTCAAGTGTGAGGTAAATTTCAAAATATTTCACAAATTTTTGAGCTAAACATAGTACTTTGAAATTTTCAAAAATTTTCAATTTTATTGTAATTTAATTTCAATAAAAACTTAAATTTTCTAGAAAAAGTTTTGAAAATGTAATACAATGTTAACAACATATATAACTGCTCGTAACTGAAAAATTTTAAAAATCGTTAGTCACAATTTTTTTTTATAGTCGTTTTAATTCTGAAAATTGGCCGAAATATGTCATTTTGTCTTTTTTTTTGAAAAAAATTGTAACTTACACAGTTTTATTATTTAAGAATTAAAAATTGTTACGTAAAACAAAAATTTCCATAAGTTTAATTTAAATAAAAAGAATTTTTAAATTTTATGGTAGTTATTATTCCATGAAATCTCTAGTTTTTATATTTGAGTCTCGAAACTTTAATACAATCTATACAATATAGTTTTAGATATGTGGTTAAAAAATTTAAATATATTGAATGAAACTAAAATAAAATAAAATTATAATATGTATTCTAAAAATATGTGTTTAACTATTTTGTTAACCATTGCAAAAAACATACCTATTAATTTCTTCTAATAAATTTGTACCATGTATTTATTGAGTATTGGTATGAAGGTTTAATGTAGTTCAAAATTTGAAATTGTTTTGAAGTTGTTGATTTTTCAAGTATTCTTCAGGATAAACAAAAAAAATTTAAGCAAAACGGAAAAAAGTACGGAAAACGCGTTTTTGACAAAATCAATTTTGTTAATTGATCATAACTCCCAAAATAATGATTGGAAAAACTTGATATTTTCAGACAATGTTAACATTGGTAATGCACAGGTGTGAGGCAAATTTCAGAACATTTCACAAAATTTTTTAGCTAAATATAGAACTTTAAAATTTTCAAAAATTTCCTAATTTATTGTCATTTAATTTCAATAAAAACTTAAATTTTTCTGAAAAAGTTTTGAAAATTTAATACAATGATAACAACATATATAACTGTTTGTAACTAAAAAATTTCAAAAGTCATTCGTCACAATTTTTTTTATAGTCGTTTTAATTCTGAAAATAGACCGAAATTTGTTATTTTAGTGATTTATTTTTTGAAAAAAAAAATAGTAACTTACACAATTTTATTATTTAAGAACTAAAAATTTAATATGTTATGTAAAACAAAAATTTCCATAAGTTTACAAAAATTTCAAAGAAATCGGCCCAGTAGTTTTGAAGAGCGTACAAGAAAAGTGTCGATAAAATGATGTGTCACACTACAATATATACTCGTAATGTTCGTCGACTGGGTGCTGCGCTGGTTCGAATCCCGGAAAAAAGTTTTTTGCGTTTTTTTCCAAGTATTTTTTTATTTTCAAATCATGTAATCAACATTTAATCCACATTCCGTTGTCCTGTCGAGCTGAAATTTTGCATACAGCTTTGTTTATGATGACAAGACGTTATGGAAAAGTCAGTAAGGGGAGACCCCTAGGGACTAGGATAAGGTTTTTTTTTTATTTTTGTGATCACTTTTTCTTGTAGAAATAATGCTCCAATTTTAACGTACATTACCTCAAAAGATCGATCCGAGATGGTACTTTATTTGAAACGTTGATTATTTTTTGGTTCTGAGGAAAAAACGAAAACGGTCAAATTCCCAAAAGTGCTCCGTTCGACTTGAAATTTATGTGTGTCATTAAAAATGGTTTAACTGCTTAGTTTTTAAACCGTTTTGATCGTTTTTAAGGGAGTAATCGACCTTGGGGGGAACAAAAAATTACGTGTTTTTTCCACATCAGATTTTTTTTTGATCATAACATCCAAATTAAAGATCGGACCTAGCTGAAACTCTTACACTGTACCAAAAAAGTAAAGAAACGGATTTGACAAGAGTATTTCACGTCAAATTTGTTTTTACCGTGACGTTTACTAGACAACTGAACTCGCTCAGAATCGTATTTTCGAAGGCGATGATTTGTCGTTGTTTTCAGAAATTAAACACCACGACTTCGACACCAGTGACCCACGCAAAGCGTAGTCGCTACCCACCCAGTCGAATTACCCACGCGACCTAGACCGATCCCGACGCTTTCTTTTTTTCTTTTTTCTACGCTTTCTTCAGAATCTTACGGGCGGATTTTTATGAAACTTTTTGATACCGAGAGAAATTTCGTTTATTCCGCCCTACATCACCGAAGCCGCGGTCCGTGATACGAATAGTGGGTGATACCACTGATACCAGTTACCACCATGGTTGAAGATACATATATCTGTAACCGACCACCACTGTTTGGCCACTACTATAAACATTGTGTATATACAACAATTCGTAGTCGTCCACGTCATTGTTCCATTTGGGTGTACGATTACACTTCGTCCGACACTCGGGTGTCCGACGCAAATCCAGAAGTTTCATGATCGTATTACACGATATTATTATTATCTGTTTTTAAGAGTACTTGGGCGTAAATCGTTGTTCGCGGTACATCGGACCAGAAACGCTAGAAAAAATCGTTCTCGGCGAAATCGTCGGACAATCTGCGCGTCGGCCGGCAGAAGAACCGGTAAGTCTATTGACGTTTGGTGGTGCGACGACCGTCGGTAAGTAAGTACCGCGCGACCCGCCGAACGCGAATTCGTTCGTCCGTTTTGGCCAAAAGCGAACGTTTCGCGCGCGTTGCAAGCGAATCGTTTGTTTGCGGCGGTGCCGATCCCGAAATCGTTGTTACCGGTTAACAATAACGGATTTGCAACGTGTACATAACGTGTCATTATCCGGTTGTGCTAGGAATAACGATAAGTGCAGGGCAAACGGAGTACCGGGGCACCGACGAAACGTTTAGCTTAAAAAGATTAGTCAAATATTTAGGTGAGTAGAAAATATTTTTGAAACTACCGATGTAGGCACTGGTGTTACCGGCTAAAACAATTAATGACGGTTTCCAATCCATTTTTATTTGAAAGTTAATTGGACAGGTACGTAATAATTATTTGTTGGGAAAATTTAACATTAGGTCTTAAAAAAATTGGAGGAGGAATCGGTAGCGATCGTTAGGTACCGATTGCAGGTTGACGTACAACGTACGTCCCCGAGGTTAGTAGACAATATACTTACCTACCTGCCAATTACTTTGACAATAAAATATAAATACATTATATGTATTATAAATACGTAGGTCAACTTTAAACTGTTACAGATTTAGTGTTTTAATAGCTATTAGTCTGACTTACCGATTCTGATTTCGTTGTTAAAAACTACACTGAAATAAAAATAAAAAACAAAGTATCCGTCGATTGGTAAACTACAAGAATATCAATTAACTATTATGATTAATTAAAGTCAAACATTTAATTCTACTCTTTTCATATATCAAGCGATTGTTACAGTGTAAAATACCACTCATGATTAACTACGGGCTTTTATTGTTTAGGTGTTTTTTGGCGATTCCCGGAACACAAACATAATGGGTCAATACGTAAGTGCGTCGCGGATGTATGGTAGCCAAGATGAACTCACGAACGGAATGGTAAATCAAAACTATATACGGTCCAAAGACGTGGAAAGAGCATTCAGATGTGTAGACAGGAAAATTTATTTTACCGAGGATCAAAAAACCTTTTGCTATTACGACACGGATTGGCAGTGGGAACATATTCAATTATCTTCGCCAAGGATGTACGCTTTAGCGTTAGAAAATCTGCAATTGCAACCGGGTCATAAGTTTTTAAACATAAACTCTGGAGTCGGTTATTTTAATACCGTTGCTGGTCTTTTATTAGGTAATTAAAAAATTTTATTATTGTTATTTAGTTGGTTATTATATATTTTTTATTATTATTATTATTAGGTACCTTTGGTGTTAACCATGGTTTAGAAATTAATCAGCCAGTTATAGATCTCGCATTGCAAAAATTGAACAAATTTATGTCAAACTCTGCGGCGATTGATTACTATAATTTTTGTAAACCAGTTTTTATTCACGGTAATTAAGAAGCATAAATTATAAATTAACGTAGATCTATTTATTTTATATATATGTGTGTGTTAAAATCATTAATTTAGGAAATGCGTGTCAGTTGATGGCAGCAGGTTACTATGACAGAGTCTATTGTGAATATAGTGCGCCGCCATCAGAAACCTTGTATATAAAATCACTGATTAAGGTACGGTTTGTGTTCACTCGTGTATCGGGTACTTATTTAATATTTCATAAACAAGTTTAAATAATTATTCCGGATGTTTTTAGGTTAATGGAGTTTTAATCATGCCAATAGATGGAAAGCTTGTAAAGTTGATAAGGAAAAGCGAACATATGTGGATGGCACATAATTTAGTTACAGTTATGTCGAATACCTTACATACACCGAATTCCAACTGTCAAAAAGTGAAATTACGTAAGTGAACAACATTCTTTAAACAATTGAACAAGCAAAGTTTTAAGTTTGTAATTATTTTTTAGTTACAAATGTATCGAGCTTGCAAGATCTGTGCAGATTTAGCATCCGTTCATTACTGCGAGAAAACTTAATAATCCAGTCTCCCGAATTAAAAATACGTGCTAAAACTAACGTCCATGATGAAAAAACAAACTCTGATGAAATGGATCAGGATAGTGAAAAAGCAAGTACCCGAGCATGTCCAGAAAATTGTTCCTGTGACTGCAGAGATTGTGGGCCACCTGCTGATCTTTACTTGGAGCTAAATTCGGATTCTTCTAGTCTTTCGATTACCTATTCAGAAAGCACAACGATGGGTGAATATGAAGAATCAATCGAATCAATTGACGAGTATGACGATTCATCTGCTGAAGAAGATCTGCCTTATGAATGGAGGAATGAGCAGAATCATCATAATCAACTTAGCAACACTGCGGCTAGAGATCTGAGAACATATAGATTTGCAAATTTGTGTACATTTAACCCGTTGAGCATACGTATGAAGATTAAAATTGACTCTTTACCAATTCCAACTCCACTCAAAAACTTTCTCAACTACTTTAGGTACAATTAAATGTTGGTATTTTAGAATGACGTTTGTTTGATTTATTACTAATTTTGCGTTATACCGTTTGATTATTGTACACAATATCATTAAGTCTTTTTAATTAAATTTTATAACACAATTTTACTATATAAAATACAACTGTAAATATAGTACTTTTGTTTTGGATTTGTAATTGGATTTTGGATTATATTCATTACCTACTAGTTTATCACAACTCGTAAGATTAAAAAATTCATTTGAATGATGTATAATTGAAATTGGAATTCCCTAACTTTTTTGTGGTGTAAGGCACATTGATCAGAACGCATCTTCCAACCGAAATTGGAAGCAGGTAATAAAATTTTGGTGATTTCACAGTTAATTAAAAAAAATAAACTGACAAATTAACAATACTTTAAAATTCTTGGCAAAATGAAAGATGTCAGTGAAAAAGTGATATCCTTTCCTTCAGCGTTCGTTCCATTATTTGAAAACTAAGACAGACAATTTGAAAACTTGGTAATTGATTTACTAACTTTATTTATCCAACAGTATTTATTGAAAATAATTAACCCAAATCACAAAATATTACACTTTTTTAATTACGTATACGTATTTCGACATGTATGTTGTCTTCTTCAGAGCGAGTCTACAAAGTCGTACATTTTGTGCATTTTGGGTTTCAAAATTTTGATTGACCTATTCTTCAGTTAATTGTCCACGGGTTTATTGTGTTTTTTTTTTTCCAACTCAATGACTTCAACTTTTATCCTATTAATAATATGATCTATTGGAATTTGCTACATCTGAATAAAAATTCCGCCTTGTAGATTTTGAAAACAAATTTTTAATTGCTCACAGACCTAATATACATCTTCTATACAAACCTCCAAAACAATGATCCACAGCATCAAACTACCCACGCGACATAGAACGATTACGGTTTTTATAGTTGATCCTGATATATTTTCACAACACTTATCAAATTGTAAATTTTTTAATGCAGATTAAATGTAGCTAAATAATTTACGATTTACTCAAAATTGCTTTATTTGGGTAATGTATTGTTACCAAAGGTAATTTCACGATCATGTATTAAAATTATACGTAATTGTAAATCCCTAATCGTGATTGCAATGCGTATAATATATCATTATTTTATTCACATATAATTACCAGTGATAAACTGCAGTTGAGTCATCTGCTAAACACTCCGAATGTGGTAATCCATCCACACTAAAAATTTTAATTCTATTCAACAGTCAACATAGAAATGCAAACAATTATTTAAAAATGTGTGTTGTACGCTCTGCTTAGAAGTTTCATTTTAGATAACTTATGCAAATGTTAAAATATTTTATATAATGTACTATAATGTGTTTTGTAGATAAATATTGAAGATATTTTAATTAAGCCTGGAAAAGGAAGTTTGTTAGTAGCATATTGTAAAAAGCATAGAAAATTATCGGATAACTTAAGGAAAGTTTTGGCAAATGTTGTAATTGAATATTTAATTGAACATAAAATGCATGCTTCACCCAAATTGATAGAACATATAGCTGATACTCTAGAAAAAAACAATTTTAAATCTGAATTTAAGGTGTGTCTAAATACATTTTGCGCTAATTATTTGTATTTAATAGGAAACCTATAATTTGAACGCTCCAAAGCATAAACCAAAAGGCGTGTTGTACCAAAAATATTACAATACTATCACAAAACTACATAAGAACGACCTTTGGAGTTACTCTAGGAATTTAAATAAAAGTTCAACAACTACCAGTTATACAGTTAATCAACTTCTGTCACCTTTGTTGAAAATATTCTTTATACTTCAAGCTGCTACCAAGTCACTTTTTGTTACTTTTTCTTTAAAATAGTCACTTTTCTCACTACAAAAAGTATTTTGTAACATAGTATTTTTTTAGCTATCAAAATCTCATTTATTATTTTTTTGTTGCACCAAGTATTATTAATATTAAACTAAGTAAATAATTAAATTTCAAATCTATTTTAGTTAAAAAGTAGAAATATATTTACTGTAACATTTAAAGAGTAAAATTTCACAATTTTCATTCTTATTTTTTTAAATTAAAATATTTGTAGCAGCCCTAAATTATTCAATTTCATACGTCAACGTTACTAATAGAAGATTACTGAAAATATATGATGATCTGCAACCATACCTATATTATATAATTATTTTTTACATATATCTATAAACTTTATAAATTTGTGTATCTTTAGACTAGACATTGCTTACTTCTAAAAGATTGCTTCAATTTAATATCGAACCTCTTCAAGATGTGTTAATGAAGTGACAAGCACTGTAGAATATTGTAGAATATTTCTTATGCATCACGATACCAAAATAAATGATATTTTGGAACAATGGCCGTTATACAAACAGTCATTTGGACATAATTTGTTTTAAATACATTTGTATACACTAAATTATCTTATTTGTACTATTTCAAAATTCAAGACAATTGCCTGACATTTTTACACATTGTTCAAAGAAGTGGAGTGTCTGTTACAATTTCACAGGTCTGTTGATACCTTTAAAGATATTGTGCTTATTAAACTTATTGTGTATCAATTATTTATTAAAAATAGAAAATAGGAAAAAAATTAACAAAACTTCATAATTTACTTATATATTCATGTTTTGTTTACATTTTACAATAATCATTGCAAGTAAAATTAACAACAAACCCTTTTTTTTATGCAAATACTGCCCATAACCGTTCAAATTCTTGTCTAAAAGGATCAATAATTTTTAGATTATTTGTTATGAATACATTTTCCCAATTTTTCCGCAGTGCCATAAGTGTCCAATTCAACGATCCCAAAATAATTTTTTTGTTATCAATAATAACAAACTTATGGTGCATTAAATTCTCATTAGAAGAATTACCTAAAACTTTTTTTGAAATACCAATACATCCCAATTTCCATGTGGTTTTTACAAAATCTTCATTCACAATCAACCTTACACAAACTCCACGGTTATGAGCTCTAGCTAATGCATCTGAAAATATGTTGCAATTAAACATGTACATACAAATGTCTAAAGTTTTCTTCGCTTCATCAATCCATCCGATTAGTACATCTAATTTGCATGCTGAACATTCAATATTATTTTTGTTTGTGGTTGTTTTTCTGCCTGCACTATGAAAATCACAAAGTTGTTGGTCATTTCCAAAAAAGAAAACAGTTTCATATGTTTTTTTTGGAAGAAAATAATTGTACACTACAGTTGTTAATCCCATGCTGCATAAAGCTATTACAGCATTTATCAGCAGTTTTGTCCTAAAAAACAAAAATAATACATATTTTAAAATAGTTTATTTTCAAAGGGTAACAATTTAAATACAATTGATAATCCTTTTTGATTGTTGACTGTGATAATAATTTTCTTATGGGTACATTATAATAATATACTAATATTTAGTATTTATTTTATAATTAAGACTTTTAGACTTGTTTTTTTTTTTTTGTTAAAGCTTAAACTTGAAAAAACTTGGATACAATTATTATTAAGGGGCCCAGCGTTGATGTCAATTTTTAAACAAGAACACTTTACAAAAAATGTAACTGACTCGGTTGTTCAATATTTTTATTTCAAATTTTAAAATAACTCTTTAAAAGCCTGTATCAATGGAGTTTTAATGTGACTGAAATTCCCCTATGAAGGGGTTTATTATAATCAATCCAAATTTTTTTTTTTTTGGTTTAGTTGTTAAAAACATATTTTTGGTTTAATGAATTTGGAAAATTAACTATTAAATAGCCAACATGTAAAAATTTACTCTAAATGATACCATATGATTGTGTAACATTAAATGTTAGCTTAGGTGACCGCAGTTCCTCCATTCTCCTCTAACACACTCTTTTACATTAAGGCAGTAATGTGAGCATATTAGGTATACATTGTCCCTAACTAAAAAAAAGTTGGTATTTTATGTTATATTATTATTATTTAAGAATATTGTTAAATTAGGTAGGCAGTTTCAAATATGTATTATTAGTTTTTTGTTATTTGTTAAATTAACTTTAAAACACCAAATTGTTAGTCCTGTTAACACTATGATTGTATGATTCTTTTCTTCAATCACATATTTTTTTAATAATATTAATTCAATATTTTTATATATAAATTCAAGCGTTTTCGGTAAGTCTGGGATGGAGTTTAAATTAAATGAATTTTTGTATATTTTTAAAATCATGATCAAAAAACTAAAAATGAAAACTTCAAAAGTGCTTAAAACTACTTGAACATTTTACACATCAATCTGTTCAAAATACAAAATAATCTATTTTGACAAATTTTGAAAGAAAGACTTTTTTGCCAGTTATTTTTTCAAGGAACCTATAATCTTTAGTTTATAATATTTAAAACGTAATACAATGTTAACAATAGGTAAATTTTTTTATACTATGTACGTTAAACATTTTCAAAACCAAACAAATATTTTTTAGACGTTTTTACATCAAAATAATTTTGTTATGGTATAATATTTTATTTATTGGAAAAAACTCTTTTGAAAACTATTCATTTACCTAATAGAAATTAATACAAATTATTGGAAACATGTAGTTTAAATGCAATTACAATTTCAACCTTTTTTGAGGTATAATAATAGTGAACACATATATGCTGTGTTTGGAATGTTCATTTGAAAATTGCACTTGTTCACACTCACATTCTATTCTTTTGAAATTTTCTAATATATATATATATATATTAACATTCTATTTCCATTCAATTGATTACTCATTATTTTTATGTATAAAACTTATCATTATGTATTATTATGTATATCATTATGTTAAAATGTATTCATCAAAAATCTTATATTCATTAAGCAATAAAAAACTCAATTTATGCTTTAGAGTATAAACATTAAAAACATAAGTCATAATATTATATAATACATTAGCATATTATGTCTGTCACATTTTTTATTTGGAAAAATAAAATTTGTAAACCAAACTTTTTTAAAATGGACATAATATTTATTTTTAACATGTTGGTGATTGGTCCCAATAATATTTCCGATCTACTTAGAATTTGAAAAGTGACAGAAATTTAAAATTCTACATATTTTACGAATGTTAACTGTTGTTTTAAAATAAAATAAAAATAGTGAACTGTTAATTTTTCAATTTATTAAGACATGTTTAGGTTGACCTCTTCTGCATCAAATTACAATTGTCCAGTACTATAATGTATAAAAATAAATTACTAATCCAACAATACATGAATTTGAACGCCTTGAAACTAGTTTAAGTTCATCTAAAACAAAAATTTTGCTCACAACCTAATTGGGAAAAACAAATGTTATTCCCAAAATTTGAATGTGGACGTGAATGAACGATGAACGTTCATGAACATACTAAACATTGTTCTATCCAAACACTGCATACTATATTATACGGCTTTAAAACTCACAATTTAATGAGGATGTAACTTTCAGTTCAACCATAATAGATAATATTTAATTTAATTTAGTAACCCACCAAGTGACCTACTCCACTGGCGGCACAATTTTTTTTTTTATTCAGAGCGCAGCAAAGACTATTGTTTTTACAATGATGTTCTAATCTTCTTTTTCTTGGGTGAAAGAAATTCTTTGATTTTAAAGTCAGTACCTGTTCTGAAAAGTCTCTATGGACCAAACTGTTACATAAGAGTTCAAAATTTAAGTTACAATGTAAAAACTAATCAAAATTTAAAAAGAAAAACTTCAAAAATTACGGCTAACGTGTTTTTTGACATAATCAATTAAATTTTTTTGGCTATAACTCAACAAACATGAAACAATGATTGGAACTATCTGTTGCTATTACAAAATATCAAAATAGGTAAGACACACGTTTGGTCCAAGTTTCAAGTGATTTCAAAAAATTTTTTTTCGTAGTTTTTGTTTGATAAAAAATTCAACTTTTCAACAAAAAGTTTTTGAAACTTTAATACAAGGTTGGCAACGTTTAAACACTTATGTTACTAAAAAATTTCAAAAATCTGTAGTCACAATTATTTTTTTTTTTGTGATCAAAATTTGGAAAATTGGTCGAAAATTGGTCGTACATTTAACTTATTTTTGAAAAAAAAATTCGCAACTCGCACAAATTTGTTATTTAAGATTCGAATGTTGTGTAAAACACAAAATTTGTTACCAGAATAAAAAAAATTTCAATAAAATCCGCCTAGTAGATTCTGAAAGCGTATTGAAAAATTTGCGTTATTTTCAACAATGAAATTACGCACGGTTGTGCAATTGATTTAAAAATCGTAATAACTCCTCAAATAACAAAGCAAACGGTTTATTAAATCAGTATTCGTTGTACCTTATAGGCGGAAGCGACTTTCTACATTTTTTCTTATGTTAAATTTGGTTTTTATCTGGACGTTAACTACACAACTGAGCTCGCTGCTCAGAATTTAGTTTTAAACATTCAATCGTTCGTTTGAACCGAAATATCCGAACCGGTCACTTACCCAAAGCGTGGTCTCTACTCCGTTAAACTCTACCCACGCGACCTATAGAATGATGCCGGTTTTAATTATTTTATCGTGAACATTTTCAACGCTCAGGTTAATTGATATCTTTTCGGCTGTAAACGCGAAAGAAAAAAAGAAAAAAACGCTTTAACGACCACATTCCCATTTGTTTCGTCTCGCGACGATCACTTTGGAGTTAAAAGATCAATACTTACTTATTGATCATAATGAACAGGACAGCAACGGCGACCAGCAACGGCGACAGCGATGTGATACGTCGAAAACCGAGTTTATTGGTGTGAGCTCCGGTGTAATCATTTACTATACAAATGAAATGTTGTGTAATATCAGACGAACGAGTATTATTAACACACTGTTTAATTGATAATTGAAAACAAAAAAAGTAAGCAGTACGATTATCATAATATGAATCATAGTTCATGAAGTGACTAAAATAAGAGCTATGCGACTACTTTTCAAGCGATGCACATGTGGCTGCATATCGAACACGATTTGGGCGCAAAAACTTTTTACATCTAAAAATTGCCATTCTATACAGCACAAGACTTAAACGGGAGATGGCGCTAAGCGTAAACGCCACAATAAATACACACGAAACGCGTTTGTCATTAGCTTGTTGGTTTTTCACAGCAAAGTAAGTATAATTCGTGAGTAAATACATTTATTTGTAAACAAAACAATATAAAATGTTGTTAGAATTGGGAACAAAAAAAAAAAAAAAACATAATACGTAACCACACCAGTTATCTATGCATTCCATGTAACTGACAGTCTGTAAATTTCATCAAAGTGAACGGCATATTGTGTTTTAACTTCTAATCCATTTAATTAACAACTTCGTATTACATTATAACCGAACAACAGCTAAGTTGTTGTTTAACTGTTTCACGATCTTACGCAAATAAACTACGTTAGATAATTTTGTTGTTTTCGTTATTACGTACATAATATAGAGCACCATTTTTGCGCGCTTTCATTTTTTCTCATTGAGCTTGCGAATGCTGCAGTAAATCAAAAATTGTTTGAATCGAATTGTTATCGTACCTAACAAAAAAAAATAACAAGAAATTTACGATTTTTATAATCACAATAACGTA
>CM029361.1:6612342-6703919 GCA_017140985.1 Hormaphis cornu
TTACGAAAATTAATAAAGAAAAACATAATCATACCATGATGTACACCAATTGTATTATAATTATATTATATTATAATTATATATTGTAACCTAACCCAGGTATTATAATTTAAGATGGTGGATATTGAGTATAAATCATATACGTATAAATTGAAATTTTAGACGGATTCTAAAATTTAGATTTGTTAAACACAAGATGATATTTATCTGCTCATTAAAATCGTGTCGAGTTATTAGAACCAGGTTGTTATACTCGTACCGTATTTTAATGTTTTAGCCATCAAATCAATGAACCTAGAGTAGTACCCCGAGTACGTTACCTATTTACAACAGTCGCCTACTTTTTTCAATCGCTTGTAAAATGAGTGCAGAAACGTAGATATTTTAAAACTAAATTTATATTTTTTGCTCGCTACCAATCGATTTTCAAGTTATAAATTTAAAATTATTTTAATTTAAAAAACCGCCGCGAATGACAAACGTTTTTCGGCTGTATTTTTTTACTCTGATTTGTGATTGACACGGTACGAAAGTAATGTGCATTTTCACATCGACGTCGGCCGGCGGGTAATTTTAAGGGCATTTTTTTAAAACGTAGGTACGAAGGCGTCGTCGACACCTCCCGGAACATTTTGAATTTCGGAAAAAAAGGACGCTAATGACAAACGCGTTGCATTTTTTGTGGCACAAATGCTTAGCGCCATCTCTCGTCGTTCAAGTCATGACGTGTATGGGTTTAGAATGGTAATTTTAGAAGTGTGTAAAAATTTTGCGCCCGATTCGAGTTTGAGATGCATCTACACGCGCATCGCTTGAAAAGTAGTCGCGTCATGTAACGTTCACGCACGTTACTATCACGGATTAAATAATAAATAATACAAAATAAAATATTTATACGATATTGTAATCCAAACGGATGTTTCAGACTTCTATGCTATAATGCTAATTGTACGTATTATTTAAGTCTACGCATGACATTTATTTTGCCACGAGTTTCTTTATTAATAATGTACACTTAATCAATGGCGGTGACGCCAACGCTATAAAACACCAAAACATTTTTACTAACTCATTATCGGGTTTATTTTTATTTTTACGTCGATAAGAACTTCTTCTGATCTGATTATTATAATAAACATTTCTTAAAATTTTCTATGAACAGATCCCCCCAAAGTCTTTAACGTTTGTCTTTTCTGAATTAACTGATCTGCACAAGCGTGGCCCTTAATGAATTTTACTGATGGCCCTCAACTTTCAAAAACAAAGCTGCGAGTCTGTGACCCAATGTTTATAGATAATTGAAGCAATCATGAAGTTTACCAAAATAATAAATAAAAAACAAACCAATTAAGAGTGGACATAGAAATATGGGTGCGATGCGATACACACATCTCATTATAATCTTAAATTTCAAGTGTATACCGACAAAAGTGATGGTTCTGTTGAAATCGAACTTGGCGCTAGAGTTGTACTTGATCTATGTAAAAGTCTTAAAAAAAAGAACCATGTTGTACTACACCAGTGCATCTTTTTTCCACACTTCATTTACCTAACAACACAATACATGAAAATCTTCTTCTTTGGCTTTACAACTCTTTAAGAATTTTTGCCACCACCATCACTGTTCTCCAATCTTCCCGATCCGTCATATCTAGAATTTCCAAATCCTTTCTAATGCCATCTATCCATCTCTTTCTTGGTTTTCCTCTCGATTGCCATTCCAATTGCTGCTCTCACATTTGCATTTTCAGTTTTTTGTATCGCGTTTCCAAACCATTGGAGTCCTTAACGTAGCTACTAACACCTAGTGTTTACAGGCTTAGCAAACCCGAGCTCCTCTTCCCCTTACCACCCTTTTCGTTGTAAGAAAAAACAACTGTTAATAAATCACAATACATGTAAATAGGAAAGAAGAATACGGTAGTTTAACTGCAGTACTATATCCAATAGAACTAAAAGATTACAATACAAACATGAATTTTGTAGATAAATTTTACCGGTTGAAAAAAGATTACTATTTACTAGTGTAATTGACAAAGACTGAAACGGTAAATGATAATTTTTTTTTCACATTCTTGACTGTTGTATTATTAGGGCATTCATAATGCCTTAAAAAATACATAAACAGCTTCTGAGAATTGAAGGAGAAATAACTCAACAATAAAGACTTCCATTGATAAGTCTATTGTGTATATCTATTAGCTGCTAGAATTGTAATTAATAATAATCCAACAGTTTCAATAAAAAGAAAATTGCGACACATAAGATTTCAAGAAGCTAAATATCAACCAGTTAGGGGACATAGTCAAACGTGTGCTGTGCGTTTTGCAATAAAAAATCCAGTGAGAACTATTTGGATGTGTCATAACACACTCTTGCCACGTACCGCTTTGTTTAAAAAATGATTAATAATGTTTTTATTTATATCATTCAAAGTAAAAAAAAAATCAGAAAATAAAAAATATGTTCCTATCATGTAAATTGTTGAGATGATGTCAACCATTTTGTTTTACAATACAAGATTTGATTTGAATGTTACTAAACAAAAAAAAATAAAGTTTTTGTTATTTATAATACAACAACCTACCACTACTATTTTCTTCCATAATATAATGTAAATATTAGTAAAGTAAATTAGTAAATTTAATACTTCTCCAAGTAAATTTAATACTTCTCCTACTTCTCCTGATAAGTAAATAAATCCTAGTTTTAACACTGATAAAAAGTAGTGACAAGCATAATGACCAGAAAGTTGCGTATTTTATTGAAGATTAGACTCTGCAAAACCAATCAGATTTATTAAAACAATACTCATTGTAATATTAACTTAATCAGGTATGTAGAGTCCAATATATAACTTCAATCTCAATAAAATATAAATTTTTTTTAATGGAAATATAGAAAAATTCTCAACAGAAAATAGTCACGATCAGGAAAATTAACATAATTAAAAACAAAATATAATACAAAAAAAACTTCTGTATTTAGCTGTAAAATATACAGAAATAAGTAGAGTTGGATTGGCAATTAATTATTTTAAGGCATCAAGCCCAAACGTTGAGATACATCCAACTCTACTCTTAATGAATCTCGAAAATGAAATAAGTTTAACAGTGCTCTTTCCGACTTGCATAAAGGAATACTTTTTTCCAAACATTCAATAACTTTTTTGTAATTTCCTCTGAAACAAACAACGTAATATAATAAGTTTGAACATTTTCTTAGCGTTTGAAATAAAAATTAGAAACAATCAAATAATGGTGAACAATATACTAAAAATTAACACTAATTATTTCAAAAAAGTCATTAAGTGAGAATAGAAACGGCTGGTACAAAAATCTAAGTCTAAAACTTACATGTTCATGTAAACAGTTACCATTGATTTTAAAGCTAAATCATTTTTTGGATCAATTTTTATTGCTTCCTTAAGTAAATTGAGGACATCTTTAACTGAATTTTTCCAACAGAATACACACCAAGCTGGAAATGATCAAGAAAAATTCAAATTTGGTCTAGAAACCGATATAGGTTGTAGACTGAAACTAAGCGAGTTTTTCAATAACGTATTTTTACCTCTAAGTACAAGGACTGTAGCATTTTCTGGAAACATTTTATGTACTTTTTGTAACAATGAGTCTGCCTCTTCATATTCTTTATTTTGAAACAAAGCCTACATTAAAATAAAAGTTTTATAAGTAATAGTTTTAACTTTTATAGACCAGTGGTATAGTTATTAAGGAGTTTTGTAAAGGCAAATTTTATTGTTTCCACATTTTGTCCGTGCAATAAATAATTGGTCATTAGTGTGCATTTGTTTCTTCATTTGCTGCCTACAAGCACGGACATGTCAACAACTCTGATTGCAAACGCAAACATTGTATTATAAAAATCTTTTTGCAGAATAAACTCTCACGTCTTTAATTTTAAAGATTTTTTCATTTTTTTTTTATTGTGAAAATGACAACATTTTGAGGGGGGGGGGAAACAATCCAGTTTTAACTTTTTTATATTTATTAGGTAATTTATAAAAGGACTCCTGCAAAATTTTCTCATTTTTCTGAATATTCAACTGTATTTCAATAAATCAAATTAATGATACCAAAATTTAAAGAAGTGGCATTGAAATGCTATACAAAACTTTCCCTTCTGGCTTCCATAGGATACAAAAAATATCAAAAGTGTGAAAATTTGAAGCTGTGAGAGCTTATTCTTGCAAAACAGATTTTTGGGTTAAGTATGCCTTTTAGGAAATAACCATTGGTTTTTACCTCAACATATGAAGTATAAGCGTTTACACAGTCAAAGTATTTGATAGTCAATTCTTTTAATTGTTTTAAATATTTGTCAGCCTCCATCTTATTCTTCAACGTTTGATTTGCATGGCGAAATTGAGCATAACAACAGTCAATGTTTAATAAAACATTTGTTGGATTTAACTTTACAGCTTTTTTTAATTCTTCGGCTGATTTTTCTGTATTATTTTTATTTAAAAAAACCTTAACACAAAAATATTTTAAGTAACACCAATTATACTAATATTGTTTTAATTAGTGGTTTATTACTAATGCTCTATGACGAAATACAGCCGAACTACTAGGATCAATTGTTTCAGCTCGTTTTAAATCTTCAAAAGATTTTCCTTCTAGACCATAGTATTTGTAAACTAATGCACGTTGTGTTAAAGAATTGACCACCAACTACAAACAAAAAATTATCACAAATAAAATTATTGAACAATAAGACTAATAGGTATTATATGCTTAAGAAGTAAATAATAATAAATAAAAAATGAAAAATGGTATATGGAAGGGAATTTGACTTTCTTTCTCAATCTAAGACACTGAAATCATAGAAATTTAGACGTATCTGTTGCCCAAATGCACCAATTAATCTAATGATGCAATAAGGATTCTGAAAACTAATTTGAATTTGTCATGAAGTATACTTAAAAAACCACTTTACCACATTTTTGATTTTTTTTTTCCTTAAGATTTTTTAAGATAAAAATTTTTTATATTCGATTTCCAAAAATGCAGTGTTTAAAATCGAAAATGTGGAAAAAATGTTTTCCATTAGACTTCATGACAAATAAAAATCAGTTTTTAAAATCTTCATTGAATCATTAGATCAATCTGTATGTTTAGCAAAGGAAACGTCTAAATTCCTTTGATTTCAGTGTGATATAGACAGAGAAAGAAAGTCGAGGTCTCCAATCCTCTTGAGTAATAAACAAGGTATTCTTCTATGATTAAAATTCTAAATATGAAACTAATAAAACATAATTTTTAAACTTACACACGCGCAAAATAAAATAAAATATTTTACCTTATTTGGAGCACACGGTGTTTCAATTACTTTTGTTAAATGTTCCATCGCTCCAGTTTCATAATCGCTACGTAATATAGCAAATGTAGCTAGCAGATTTAAAGCCCATGCTTTCCGAATTAAACTATTATCAATCTTATTCAATTCTTCCTTACAAGCTTCCTCAACTCCTTCATAATTTTGATCTCTGATACATTTTAATGCTAACTCCAGACCTGTACTAAAATAAAATAAAAAAAGATGCATTTTATTAATTAACTAGCTGTACTCGCCTAGGTTGCCCGGATATAGTTGAATATTCAATTAAAACCCGGCTGTCTTCTAAAACATCCCGGAAGCCAAAACATGCAGAGGACATAGGCATATGAGGGGGTGATGGTTCCAAAAACAACAAGCTGTCCTTACACGGCGTTACCAGTGTATTTTTTTGTATAGAGTAGCTTTTGTTACGCAGCATTGCAGTTGCCCGTATATTAAAATTTTCCCATGTATGAGTTTCATATTGGTATTTACTATTCTCTATCAATTTAATTTATTGTAATTCATTTTCAATGTTACTAAATACTACTTTTGCCGTATTTAAATCCCTTAAGTGGGTAAATGTATTGATAAATATTCAATTAATATAATATAATATGTAAGTATTAACCGACCATTAAATGACCACAACATATATTTGACATTTTGACCTCCTCTGCCTATCACCCCTTACAGGTTTTTTTTTTAATAATGCGGTCTTTACTCAGCGTTGCCAGTGCATTGTCTATCCAGCATTGCTCATGTGTACCGTGTTTTCCCGTTACTTGTTACTTTTGATCAATTAAATTTATTTCAATCCATTTATACAATTTTAACCTTAGACTACTTTTTTTTTAGCTATCACCAACTCCTCTATTTTATTCCCTCCAACGCCTTTAATTTTAAAAAATGCAATGAAGAATATTTTATTATTTGTATTACAGAATAATGAACAATATGTATGTTGAGTTTTGAAAAATCTATTATCACGACAAAACAAAACTACTGACCAAACTTCACACTGAATCAGCGGTAACGGATTAGTTTTTTCTTATTTTTCCTCTTTCATCTTTGTTGACATTCTTAAGGAATGAAAATTGAAAAATATTTTCTTATAACCCATTGCAACCATAGTAAAAACAAATATATTGTTGATAAATATCATTATTTTTAAAATCTGCTTGTATATTTAAAAAATTATAATTAATTTTTAGCGCAACTTTTTTAATTTTTTCTTTCATAAAAACTATCTCCTGACAATAACAAATACAACAAAAAAAGAATTAGCGAAATTGTTCCAGCCACTTGCGCGTGATGTCATGACCAAGGGAAATAGGGATTCATTTTCATATAATATATATGTATAAGATATGTTTGTCAGTTGACAGTAAATTCCTCTGTACTTGGTGGTTCTGTCTTTATTGTATTATCTGCCTTCTATATAACCTGTCTTTTTGCATTTGTACAGTAGAGGTATTTTATTATTACAATAAGTTAACAAAAAGAGCATTATGCCGCCACTCACGGTACGATGATATGGGGACGCCTGATAGTGGGAGAGCACACGTATATAGACAAATTAATCGAACACATTTTCTGTTGGATTTCTAATAATCTACAATTTATCAAAGAATTACTTTGATACCTAAATTAGATCTTTCTTTTGTTATTTCAAGACAACGTAATGAACAACGATGTGACCCTAAAAAACAACTAAACTTATTTTGGATTATTTTTAAAACCTAACTATACCTTATTTAAAAACATGTTTATTATTTATTTATTTATTTCAGCCAAAAACAATTACAATAAAATAAATTAATAATAGCTGATACAAACACCAACTTAGCTATGCTTGTAAAATAAACAATACCTACGATGAAAAATATATAATAATATTTGTCACAATGCCACCTCTACTATCCTGGTAGCGTACCATCTATTGATATAATTTATTATAATTAATTGTTAATGAACTTATGGAATTGAAATTAAGCTTAAAACCTGCTGCTTCACAATGTAGTCTTTCATTTTAAAAAAAAGAATCAAGATAATCAGACGAGTGGTTTCTGAGATCATTCATGACTAAGTTTTCCACTTTACATTTATATACAAAAATAAGCTAATATTAGGTACTTAAACAAAATCTTCAAATAACTCTAATGAGTGTGCAAATAATAAGTATAGAATAGTTTCAAATTGAAAAGCACAGTTAACCTAAATCCCCCCAAATTATTGATGATTCTAGATTTTGGTCGTCTTTCATTTTCTACTAGTAACTCATAAATTGTTAGTAATGACAAAAAATAATTTTCATAAATTTCTAATAAGTATAACAACAAAATATTAACCAACTTACTTTATGCATGATTTCATTAATGTTTGTGGAAATTCATCATCAAATAAATTATCACAGAACGAATTAAAATAAAAATCAATAATTGTTTTTCCAGGCATTGCGAAAGTATTATTTTTTTTGTATTCTATCACATTTTGTTGGGCTGAAATTCAAAACATATTTCACATTAACACGGTGCTAAAAAGTATCATGTTAAACTACACCACGTTTGCAAACTGATTTCAAATATTTAAATAAAGATTAAATTTTTAAAACCTCAAGTTCACATCAAAAAACAATAGGTATACCACCTACTACTTATGGACGTATTATAGAAGTTTGGTACTTGTTAATACATTCGAATTAAAATAAAATAAATCTTTAGTCGACCCCTTAGATAATATAGAAACCGATGATATTGATCATTAGTGAAATATCAATTGTAGATTTAAATTGTATTCTTTTCTTTCCGATTCAAAAAATTTAATGAAAAGCACCAACGAGAACAAGCTAACAGGGCAGAGAAGCAGGTGAAGAGTGTCCCGTACAGACTTCAAAATTACGAAAACAACACACGTTTAATATTATGTCGTAGGTACGGCTACGCCATCATACGTTATATATATATTATATCTAAGATGAACACTAAACCATGTAAATTCAGAATTTTGACCATAGCGACGACATTACCCAAATATTTTAACACGACATGTGCAAACAAAATTGGAGCTTGACTTTCATCCTCGTTCAACTTGGTTAGGACCACAAGGTCTTCCAAAGCGAGTTTGAAATTTTTCAAATCGCATGACGCTTTGGCTCTTAACCACAACGCTGATTGGTAAATCGGTAGTAACGCCAGCGCTCTGTCACAATCGGCAACGCAGTTTTTGCTATCGTTCTGAAAGTTATTTAAATAATGTGTAAGGAGAAAAAACTTATTAAACGGTATTCTCGAAAGAAAAATTCCGTGCAACCACACTTACCAGAAAAAGGTACGCGGCGGCTCGATTATGGAACGTGAGAGACAACAGTTCTATTTTGTACTCTGGACATAAGAACAAGACTTTGCTGTAGAACTCGACGGCCGCGTTGTAGTTGCCTTTGTTAAACTCGTCGTCGCCATTTTCCTTCAGTTGTAAGAGCAATTTATTCAGCTGAAAAACAACATCGCTATGAATTTTTATCGACCTAAACGACCTAAACGTAGTTCGACCATGATACTACCACGTCGTAGACGAAACATAAAACGAGGACACCCGGGGGGTATTGAAAATTCAATTGGTAGGAAATATAAAACATCACGTTATAAAGGTGTAAACGTTTTTCAATAGTAAAACATCGCGGGCAAACGCGACATTTTTGACATCACCGTAATGTTTACGAGTGTGTTGTGTTTTGTGCGCAGTTGTACCTGCGGTACACAGAGTTGTACGAATTCGAATAATTCGAGCGTAGAATTTAACGCGAAAGAAGTACGCGTGTGTGCTAATCGGTAGTTTACAAAAAAATTTATTTCACGCCTCGTCGTCAAGACCAAAATATGTACGTGGGGCGACGTGGCTTCGTATAGAACCGGACAATCCTCCCAAACGACGGGAGGGCGTCCGATCGATCGGCCTACGACTGGGGGGTAGGCGGGACACATACCTTCGCCCTGTCCGCCGCACCACTCGAGTCCGCGCGGGCTTCTGACGGTTTTTTCGCGTAATAATAATAGTACGTCGTCACGCCCAGGCCGACGGCGACACACGGCACGAAGACGGCCAAGCCGAACTTCCAGTTGGACAGGACGCCGAACGCGGAATCGGACATGACGGGCGCGGATCTGCTGCTGCTGAAACTGGGTAGCTTAACCTAGCTAATCGATCGCACGATCTCTCGTACGGACGCGGCTAAATCAACGGGACGAGTTAAAACGACGCGGGGCGAAAAACGCGCGGAACGAAGAAACGCGAGCGACGGGAGTCAAAAAGTAAATTACCCGTAGTAAGAGTTTAAGAAAAAAAGAACGACGGCACGAGGAAATCATAGAATAAGGAAATCACTACGACGGGACGAGTCGAGCGGACGGCGATGAAAAAATGAAAAGATCTTGGAAAAAATATACTCCTCGACGTGGTAGAACTTGATTGGTCACGCTATGCTATGCTAGGAATTACCACGAGTGGTTTGATTTTTTTTTCCATAGTATACCGCGGGTGTTGCCTGCCGTACGAAACAACTATTTTCTCGCACAAAATATTCGACACCCTCATGTTGGCCACGCTGTTTTTTCGTCTCCGGTCCTTATCATTTTTTCGGAAAAGTGGCGACGACCGTATTCGACACCGCTTGTTTGTCGTCATCACGAAGACTATTATAGTCTATAGCATAATATTTTTGCTATGGTCTTCGGTTCGTCCGTCGAAAAAGAACACGTAAAGTGTAGTAGTATTTTTATACTCATTTTGACTCGCATATTGCTTTTAAATCGGGGTGTTAATACCACATCTTGCAAAAAAGCGTTTGATTCAAAACTGGTGACACGACGATGTTAACTTTTTGTTTCATTTGGTTTAAAATTTTTTTTATTTCAAAGTTGTGTTTTGTTGTAACAGAGTAGCGGCGGCGATTGCTGAAATTGATGTCGACAACCATTGTGCGATTATGATTATGTCAACAAACGTCGAAGCAGAAATAATATAACCGACGGTTCAGGATATTTCTGCGGAGAAAACACTTTCGATTTCAGACAACGTGTCCACCGAGGGGGATATAGCGAAAATTGTAGACTATTGAACGTGTGAGTATTTTTGTTATTTTATAGATTTTATATGCTGAACAAGAGTAGAGAGAGAGATTGCTTATTGGGTGTTTTTACTTGTTCTATACTCTTTAATTGTTTTTGGTAGTTATTTTTATTGACAAAGTTGTTCAAAAAAAAACTATTATGAAAAAAGTAAACAAAAAAAAAAATCAACTAAAAACCATTAACAGCATGATTTAAAAATCAATTGTAAAGTAAGAATACCTCTACGTTCAAATTATAAAACCGTATCGTTTTAAAAATGAAAATCTAAATTAGGGACCAGGCTGTATCGTATTCGTAGTAAAAATTTGTTTTTAATGATGATTATGGTAACTTATGGTTTTTATTTTATTATTTTAGAACTGCAACTACTGCTAGTAGCACTACAGAGGCTCAAGACTTCACAAAAGGTTTTTGGTGTCTTTATTTCTCTCCAACGTCGTTTCAAAAAATCAGTTGTGAGTAGAATAACTTGGATGTATCTGTATGTAATGATCATAAATAATAACAATATTCCTGCACAGTAATTACGAATTCAGGAAACACTAAGGATAAAACATTTTTCAAATTGTTATTCCTACCCGTGTTAGGAATTGTTGCAGGTATGGAATTCCTTGTGTATCTTCTAAATTTAATAGAGCATCTCCATGGATGAAAGATTAGACAATTGCAGTGTTTCTTAAATTTTGTTTCACAAAATCGTGTGGTTTTGTAGAGATCGCTCTAGTGTTCCTTTAAACAAGTCCTTTTTTTCAAAACATTCAAGACATTCAATTTTACTTCTACAATTAGCAATAAAAACTGATGAAACAAACCAATGCCATATCTTTAATTTGCTATGTTTCCGCATGAATATGATACTCTTTAAATACTATGATACCTACATTAAATTATGATATGATTTTTCCAGTTTTTTGTTTTGAAGAAAATTTTCATAGGTGTTATATAAATATTATTTTTTGGTGTTCTTTGACCTCGATAATTCCAAGAAACACAAAGCTAATGGTATGTGCATGGTATCTAGTAGATAAAAATAATTAATTTTATGCAATTTTCTACTCATTAACATTACTTTTGTTACAAAATTTTCTCAGCAGTCACATTTATATGAATGTATTTGTATTGGCATTAACTTGTTCAACCCTATAACCAAGACTGGGTGTTTACAAGTTCAACATTTTGTTTGATGAGTGTTAACATTTAAAAGTTAAATCAATTTTAATTTCTTATCATGTTTGGTCTGAACAATTAATTTCACTGATTTTTGCTTTGACTGACCTAATGTAAACATAATTTAGTTTTGAATTGTTTTTTGATTAAGTTAATTTGGATTTAACTTCGTCATTTTGTACTAAAATTGAGGAACTAAAGAAATCTTACTTATTATTATGAATAAAATTTTTATTTCTTTTTAAAAATAAGGATAATTTTGTACTTTGACTCAACTGTTGGGTGCATCATTTTCATTAACTTTTAACTCTTTTAACTTGGTTTGAAAAATTTGAATACCTAACTTAATTAATGGGTTAAACAAGTCTTGTGTACCTCAGGGCACAAACTGTAACTAGTGTGAATAAAATTTTTAAATAGCAAACGGGCAACAGCTAAAGTAACTTTTATTCTAATTAAAGATATATTTCCTCGACTAACTTAAAAATGTTGAGAATGATTCAGACTAACTTTTGATTTTAAATGAAAAAAAAAAAGAAAATTTCAAAAAATATGTAACTTATGAAAAAATACTAAAAAATATTCTAAATTAGTTGCCTAAAATACATTTATTGTTATTGTACCCAAATGTGTGTTATTTGTATTAAATTGTTAAAATCTAAAATTCAGCACGTAAATGGCACCATAAAGCAAATATGTATCTACTAAACCAAAACATTTTAGGTCCACTGTTACAGCCTTAGTTTCCAGTTCTGTATAGTTCATGGTACCCATTTACATATCTATTTGATTTTGTCTATTTTGTGGTTTACTTTAATAAAAAAAGTATGTATATATATATATATATAGGTAATAACTTAAATAATAATGGGTATGCTGAGTTAATCTCTTGCTAAACAAACAATATTTGCAACCAATGTTTTTTTTTATAGTTGATACCACTGTAAAAAATTCTTATGTTATATGTTACAGATGCACATTTTTATGCTGTTGGTTAATATTTCATATTATCTATGGTAATAGTTCATATTGTGTATCGGTCACAATAGCGCAATCAGTCACGTGTTTGTCATGGACATTTTTTACTATTTTACAACATTTTTCAAAGTAAAATTATAGCTTTTAATATGACTATTATTAATTTACCAATCTTACGTTCCATATATATATTACTTACCATAAATATTATTCACTGTTTAGAATATTATACTTGCACTATATAACCAATTTTATAGTTAAATAATACATTTATACCTAATTTGTATTCAATTTAAGCGTTAAGAAAAGTATCTAGTACCTATGTATTTAATTATTATATCATTAATATAATTATTAATATAAGGTACCTAAAACATTTGTTTGGTCTTTTTCTTTCAAAGTTGCATTAGCTGTTTTCCTACTGAAAGTGAATTTGAAATAACAGACTCGTATTTTTAAAAATTTAAAATATTATTAGTATTTCTTTTATGATATTTTTATGTTGTTTAAAAACTATAACAACAGGTCAAAAAATTTTTACATACTGAATGCCTTAACTTTTGTGTTAATGTACTGTACCTATTTATTTACCTAGATTATTAAATAGTGACAAATAAAGGAACGCTAGACTATAAGTAGTACCATAAATTTTCAGAATGCAAATGCAAAATTATTCATGGTAAATTTTCATTCGGTTTTAAAATTATAACAAGGATGTTGTTCAAAATATAAAAATGTACAATTTCTTTAACTAAATCCTGTACATTATAGATAATTTACAATTAACTTGTGTCAAACTGGTTAGAGGTTAGTACTACTTAAACAAAATCGTCGACTTAGGTAAGCAAACAATCAGAAAATGATTTAATACAGGTACCTAGTTAATGCAAAACCATTAACAAATCTGGATACGTTGTAAATTGAAAAGTCTTTAACAAATGAAATTGATTGCATTTATGTTTTATTATTATTATTTATTTATTCACGATTAAAAACACTTTTATACATATTTATATATAATGTACTAAACACGTAATATAACTTAGACAAAAAAAATTTCAAACATTAAAATTCAAACTGAGTCAACAAGAAAAGTATGTAAATAAATCAGCTACACATAACTCCAAGGCTTGTGCTAATGTGCAGTACAACACAAATTGTGCAGTACCAAATGCTGTCTATTTTAGCACTTTAAAAAAATAACTAATATACTACAATACTATACCAAAACAATTTGTATTAAAGTTATAGTTCATAATAATCAAATTATATTATCATGGTATTAGGATATAACCACAGAACAACCATTAACAATGTGGATTGTAAAATGTTTTTTATGATGTGGATAGATCCATGACGAAATATACAGGTATGTTGGCAAGATAACAATACGCATTGGACGTGACGTCACGTGGAGTAAATTCAAAGAGTAAACAATTATTCAATGGACAAAAACTGATACCCCCCACATAGTTATATCAAAAAATATTGTGTTCACTCCAAGAATTTCTCACTTGACTTTTTTTCAATTGATCAGGAACTTGCACTATGCACTATCTAACCAATTGTTCAATTATTGCAAATTTAAAAGATGTTCTTACGTTCATCTTTATATATCATTCTTACTTAAAAAGTAGTCGGTGAAGACTTAAATCTACAAGATGATCACTAAAGTATGATGAACTATTGAAAATAATTAATATTGATAAACTTTAAAAAATGCATTTAAATCAAATAGTCTCAATATTGTCTACACCAATAATAAACTTTAAAAATATAACTATTTTGTTATCCAGAATATTAACAGCTAAACTACAAAGTGTTAATGTAGAGCGCTTGATTAGTGCGAACAATTTATTAAAGTCTCCAATGCGTACAAGCATGTCGTTAGAAACAAAAAATATGTATTTATTCATTAATTATAACATGCCACCGTTATATGATTGGAATCCAAAAGAAGCGTTACATATTTAGTTAGCTAAAAAATAAACATAAAGTTACTATGAGAATAAAGGGGAAAAAACAAAATTATTTTAATGGACTATTTAAGGAAGCAGTTTATAAACATATCTACAATAATATAATATAATGAGCCATTATTCAATCAAATTTCTACATTATCACAATAAAACAGTACACTTGTGGCGGTATATTGTGTAGGATAGAATTCTTCAACTGAAGTAGAGTAAGGTAGAAACCATCTGCATTTTTTGGTAATTTGTTTACTTCATAAGAAATCCTATTTACTACAGATCCTTGCATTCTATTAGATTTTAAAAAGAGGAACTTGTAAGAGATGTTACAGTCTTGTATTTCTTGTGGGTGCACAAAATTTAAACTCTTCTGTTATGTTTAGTGCATTTATCATTCCGTTGAAAAGTGTATAGAAGAATAAAAGTTGCAGTTAGTCCTTTGTTTTTTTAAGGGCTCTAATACGGTACCTTAAAATTTATTGTCTGTATCAAAATTCTTATGTTGCATAAATTTCACAAGTTCATCTTGCACTTTTTCAACTTTCAAAATGTCTACTTTGAAAACTGAATCCCAAAATCATGCTAGTACTCATTTAGGTATATTAAAATTATTTTGACATGGGAAACTCACCCCAGATCCCCCCTTCAATCCATACAAATATGTATAAAATGCCGTTGTATTGACGGTCTCTCTTTATTTACACCTAAAATCCAAATCAAATTTCCTGTGATCACCCCGGAAGGGTAATAAAAATGATTCAATTTTCACTTAAGTGTTGCCAAGTGATAAAGTGGGCATAGATAGTAGGTAGGTATATGAAACTTTAGTATAACCTTCCACAAATTGGTAATTTACAATATTATTATGATAGCAATTTTAAACAATTTTGACTAGGTTCCCCAATCAAGGTGGAAGTCTCATGGACATGTATAAATAAATCCACCTTACCACCTAAACAACTTATGTTAGTAAAATAATAACAAACTCAATCATAGATGAGCCAAGATTTTTATTATTTTTACAATAAGTTATTAAACTGTTTGAATCAAAAATAAAATAGGTAAGAACACATTAAACAGTATGTGAGCACCACAAGCCATATACACTTTTTTATTTTGTTACTACTTATTGTAAAATGTGTAAAATCTGGCAAAACTATTTTGGTTGAATACATTTCATACAATGAAGTATTAGTACAAAATAATGCTTATGTTGATCATGTTCATTATATATGATAACAAGTAAACATTCACTTTATACAGATACTTATTAGTATTTTTTTTTTTTTTTTAAGAAGAATACAATGCACTAACAAATATTGAATAAACAAATATTTCAGACAAAATGTTTCAGATTTGATACAATATGTTTAATAATCATAAATTATGTTTGATAGATTAATAATGAACTTAGTCCTATTCTAATAATGTCATATTTATAAGACACAAATCTTTCTTGACAAACGAGGGATCCATTAAGATAGCTTCATTCAATTTTTGCACTGTTTTACCAAATGAAATCTTACTGTTTACCTGAAAATAAAAGTTTCAAAATTTAATATACATTAAAATCTTCACTTTTATGTTAACAAAGTTACTTCATCTATAATTCTGTTAAGAACAGTGGAGTCTTGATACTTCTTGGGTGGATCATTAAACATAATTGTACCTTCTTTCATATTGATCTTACAATGTATCTCACCAGATTTGATCTATAATTAATATAACATAAATATATGAAGTCTACGTGACAACTCATTTAACAGCACTGAACAATTAATACCATTGTCATTAGATGCTCTTCTGCTTCTTCTGAACTAGACAGACTGACTCTTTGGGCTAAATTGGAAATTGACATATTCATAAAAGCGTTTGATAATTTAATTATATTTTTCCTGGGGAATATTTTGATGACTTGTTTAACTAAGCCTTTATTCTTGTCTCTGTAAGGTGTAAATGTTTTAAACTCAAAATTAATAATGTTCAATTATAAAAAAAAGTTAAAAACAAACATACTACAAACCTCTGATAAGTTTCATTATACTTTACTACAGTTCTTTGTAACTCTACAAGATCATTACTTTTAAAAGCTGATATCAGATCTACGTAAGCTTTGCATGAAGGTTTGATCAGTCTGTCAATATGTTTTAGTGATGACTTTGGAATTTCAGGTATAGTACCTAAGTGTATAATGGATACCAAAACAAATTTTTTATAAGATTCTATTGTAATTTGAGACTTTTCAGGAAATAATATAACCACGGCAATTTCAAAGAATTTGAGTGCTCTCGAATAATTTTTCATTGCTGTATAAATGACGCCCCCTAAATAGTAGTAACTTAGAAATATATTCGGGTCAAACTCAACTTCATCCTGAAACAAATAAAAAATTACAATTATTATAGGTATTCCTTATTTTAACAACAACAAATAAAATAACTAACAGTTAGCATTACACTAAATTTATTACGTATCTATAAATAAATACTATTTTTCATTGTAAAAAAAATAATAATTACAAATTAGATGTATACTGAGAAAGGAAAGTAAATTCTAGATCAGGTAAAAAGTTGGTTACAGTAGCGACTACCCTTTGGAGTAGGTCACTGGTTTTGAAGCTGTGGTTTAAATGAATAAGTCATAATTATTATACATAATTATAACTTAATATCTTAAAGCAATGATAAATCAATGCTTTTAAAAAAAACCATTTTGAGCAAGCTTGGTAATCTAAAACGTTAAGGGAAAAAAAACAAATACACTAAAAAATATCAACACTAATAATGTACCTACTATCCATATAGGACTTGTTTTAGGTTTGAGTTTAGAATATTAAAATAACATGTATTTAATTACCAACATCGCTTAGAATCTTTTATTCAAAGGCAGTAAATACACATAATTTCAAAACATAGTAGTCCCTACTTCTAATAAACTCTTATTGACCAAGAACTAACACCCTTTGTTTCTTTCCGTTCTTTTAATTTATTCCATTTAATAAAATGTTCTTTTTTTTATATATATATATCTGCAGGAAAAATGTTATTAACTATATTGATAAACTCTGCAGAAAAATGTAATTTATCCTATTGTTGGATTATAGGTATTTTTGGCATATAATCAGTAAACAGGTAAAATTAAGTAATTAAAAATGTTGAAATTATATTTAAGTTTTTAATTAATAAAAAATTCTACAACTTGTTTAATCTTAATTAGGTAATACAATGGTGTTTGTTAAAAATTTCTAATCACAATAATAAATCATAGATATGATACATATTACCCAAATTTTCTAACTTTAAAAAAATTCGGTCATTTTATTTTTTTAAATTTTTATTTACAAATAAAACTAGTATTTTTCGTTTTTTTGGTATAACTTTTTCAGAATTATAAATTTTGAAAAAACTTTTGGCATAATGCACCTAGGATATAAAATGAGCTATCAGAAAATTGTTCAACCCTTAAGATTGGAGCAGTTCCCTAGGAGCTATGCGTGACATACACAATAATAAAAAACAGCTTCCTTGCTTGCTCAGAATCTAAGAACTGTCAAAAGTGATAAGCAAAAAACATGTGAAAGTTTATAGATTAAAAAGGATTGAAAAAATATTCTTTCTAGGCTGATTCTTTTAAATCAGTTTTTGAGTCCTTCCAAACAATAGCGAGAAATGTATGTTTTATACTTTAATACCTACCAATTTATTTTTAGAACTTTTTGCAGAGTCTTTCAAAGTGAGGTTTAGATAAAACAAAAGGTACAAGGATCCAAAAGCACTAGAAATTGACAAACTTCTAAATTAATGATTGTTACTCTCTTTTTTTTTTTTTTTTTTTTATTACTTAATTTATATTTCCACAATCTGTTACATAAATTTTGTACAATAAGTGAAATTGATGAAATAGATAACTATGACGTGAAGGACGGATTAAAGATGCCTTCCAGTGAAGGCACTTTTACAGTTAACGATGAAAAAAAAAAAAAAAAAAAAAAGTGTTAAACAATGTTAGAAAATATCATAAGGAAAGATAAGTAGAAATAACAAAGGTAGATATAGAAAGAAGAACAAAAGGAGTTAGATTAGTCTAGACTAATAGGTCCTACACCACCGCCTTTTCAACCTTTTTGTAACTCTCTTTTTACAGCTCAAATTATTAAACTCTAGAATCTCATAACTTAATAAAAATTTCTTTTTGTGTAATCATTGTTTTTCAAACAACAAAGGGGATTAAGAAGGATTTTTTAAGACAACAAAACCTACAGATGTTTTATATTGGGCAAAATCATGACGTTTTAATAACACCAAGATAAACACCTACTTAAATAATAATGTATGATCGAAGAAACTATAAACAATAAACATTATTTGTTTTATTCACATTGAATTTAAAAAAATTGATAATAAAAAATATTAGTTATGTACTTACTTTACTATTATCCAAAACATATACATCTTGCTCCAAGAGACTAAGAGCAGGTTTAAGGTTGTTAGACATTAAACAGGCTTGACACAAAACATAATGAAGTTGAGTTATCTGGTCTGGCGTTTCTTGTAACTTGGATATAGCATATTTTAGGATAGGAATAGCGGACATGGTCTTGTTTATTTTCTTTAAATTATTCAATATAGACTTCATCACATTAGCCACTACCGACAAAATAAACATAAATTTGTTATAACTTGTAATACCTACATACTCATACATATAGCTAACTAGAAATTCACTTACATGGTTCACCTAACTCTCTAATTTCTGTTACAGTGACTTTGGTAACAAAGTCATTCATTTGTGTGGCTATTGTTGTATAGTATTGAACTTCTGATACATTGTCTGGTTTTGGAGCTTTAGCCTTTACGTCCAAAACGGTGAGTATCGCCAATGAGTTTTTGTGTTCGTCGAGTGCTCCGAGAACAATATCTAAACTGTCAACGTACTTCACGAGGATTTCTGACTGATTAGAAAGAAATTCAGTTAATTCTTGACGTTTACAATCTAAAAACAAAAAAAAAAACATTTAAACCATAAGCGTCAAGGATAAATTATAAAAATAAACGCTTATTAATGGTAGGTAGGTCACTTTTTTAGCATAATACCCATGAGAATGAGTTTACTTTGTTACGTATTATCACGCCGCGAACCGTGTCGACAGAAATTATAAACAAAGAACACTGCAGAGGTCAGTGGTGTCCAAACGAATCGACAAGTGAATCATTTGTTGGAACGGAACATTGGAATACACAGCATTACATATCAGCGGACCATAACATATTATCAAACACGTACTCACCATTTGCGTTCATGTGTTTGACGGTACACACAAAATATTTGAGTTGGGGAATCATATTTTGGTAGAGGGCCAAATCAACGAACAGAGGTAAAACGAATTCACGCGAAAAAAGAAAGTATACTTTACAACGACGCGCACAAAACAACCGGGATGTATTCGAATACGTACGAGTGTCACAGTTCGTATACTACAATTAATTGGTAGGTACTTTAAAAAGAAAAAATACGTAAACGATACCAATTAAAACAAAAGAACAACAATTTTATTTGTCCTCTCGCAGTAAATTTTACTACCGCCCACGATGTTCTTAAAATCCTGCTATCACCACAGAATAAATTAAATGCAATCACCTCAGAGTAATAACACAGATAAGATAAAAAAGATTTAACAGTAAACAGTTTAGCCAATTTGTACAATATTTTCTTACAATAGTTTTTTTTTTTTTTGTCTAAAATGATCACACTAACGGTGGGAATATTGCTTCGGTCATTTCGATGTACATATACGTATAGCGTCTCTATATATTCTTTACTCTATGGTGGTAATAATATCAGCGACCACCACATAATTATCTTTCCTAAGACCACCGCAATCGCATTTTGATATTATGATAACAAGTGATAATAAAATAAAATAAGTGCAATAAAATTTTGATGAAAATTGTAATTAAAAAAAATCAACCAAGAACATTTAATAACGTGATATAAATATTCAATGTATTACTTACAGAAAAAAACGTCATTGTAAAGTAAGAGTATTCTCCTAGTATTACTTATTACGTTCAGATTCTAAAACCATATTGTATCATTTTAAAAAAAATGAGGATCTAAATTATGGTCAAGTCTGTGTCGTAAATTTTTTCTCCCAGACCCCAAAGCCAGAGTTCACCATCTGAAGTGTGACCTACATTACTTTACAGTTTACAGTACCTCTAATTTGTCTAACTACTTCATCGTCTAAACCAACGTTGTCAAAAAAAAATTATTATTAATCAATCAAATCACTTTTTCAAGCTTGAAATGTGTTGCCTGAAAAAAAATCTAGGTTCAACGACCAGCTATTATTATAATAGGCAATGCTTGAAAAGATCGGAGCACTCCTACTTACGTATTTGTTACCTAGTTAGTAGTTGTATAAATGTTTTGAAAAAATGTACCACATATCTAAATGATTTGACCAATTATTGTCAATTTTCCAATTTCGAACAACTATATAAAAAAAAAAAAAAAATAGAAATACTTACTCAGAGAAATAGAACGGTAATTGTAAACAAAACTGGTGTCAAATCATGACAATAATTTCACTCATCAAAAAACTATTAATAATGTTATAATACCTGCCTAAAACTTCTTTTTTTTTTTTTTGTGGCTTTATGTAAAAATTTTTTGTTTGTTGGTTGACTTTTAGATTAAATATTTTTCATGCTTCATCACTTTATCGGTTTCGAAAAAAATAGACGGAAACTAAGACGAAATACTTAATTACGGCTAACTATAGTTTTTTGACATAATCCGATAACCGACTTAGATTTATGGCCATATTTTCCAAAATAATGATCGAAACAAACTGAAACTTTTACACAATATTAAAATAAGTAATATATACAGGTTCGGTACAAGTTTCAATAGTTATTTTAAAAATTTTTGATCTAAGAATCGAACTTTTTTTTAGTTTTTGTTTGTAACTCACACATATTTGTTATTCAAGATTTGAAAACTAAATTAGTCGTGTTAAACAAAATTTGCTATCTGAATAAAAATGCATAAAAAAAATGCACCCAGCAGATTCTGAAAGCGTATAAATATATATTGTGTTATTATGAATTTTTACTTAATCAAAAAATTTACAATTTCATAATTTATAATCAATAAAAATTTTAAATTATATTCGTTTGAATAGTTTTCATATTACGTACGTTTGTTGGTATTCAAATATAGAACCTACAATATAATATTATAACAAAATATGTGTTAATAATTGTTATAGGATAAATATTACGGGTTGGTGATATTTTCTAGACCAAACGAATGCGTAACTAAAGTTGCCTATACCGCACCATTTACGGAGCATTTTAATGTTTCCTCGTAGTAGACCCGATTGCTTCTAATGAGCTTACTAAAAAGTCTACTATACCAAAGACGATTAACCTCGATGGATATTATGACTACCTCTGCTAAATAAATTAATAGAGTTATCAGAAACCGGGTAAGAACGATATTGAAGAAATCAAAGTAGTGGTAAAAAAAAAAAAGAACACAAATCTTGTTAAAACCGATTCGCTACACTCGGAATGTAAAACGCCAATTTTTTAAAACGATTAAAAAAACCTGTACGTGCCGATCGGCACCCCTGCTGTCTACCTCCGCCGGTCGTCCTGGCCATTGTCGACGAACCGATAAAGGTGATATACGCAAATAAAATAATAGTCGACAATTTAGAGTGAACATAAAATATTTTGTTTATTAACAAGTAAATAATTGAATACACAATATACTTGAACTTGAGCGGTATACGATTTTATGTACAAAAATAAAATTAATCTTAACTAAACGGATTATGTCTGTGTTCGCATAGACGTAATGTAAAGACAGTGAATTGAATTACTAAAACTAAAAATTAACTAATTAACGCGGACAAAAGAAAAAAATTCGATTTATTACGTTAAAAAGATTCTCCTCAGTCGAGATATCCGTTTTATTACACAAAAACAAATCCCGAATTAATAAGAGCGTCGTCGGTGGTTGGTTTCTTTTTTAATCGTGTTGATTATACAATAATAAGTACTCGTATGACACTTATTGCGCCTACCGCCTAAGCAGCAAGTAAGTTTCGAATTTTTGTACAGACTGTGTGGGTATATTAAAGTTAAAAAAAAAAAATTGATATTTTTATGCAAATTCGTGTTTTGCAAAAACGAAATCTGCAATTCTCCTCGAGGTTTACATACGAATTTGTTGAATTTCGACGGGACCACTGCTGAATCCGCCCCCCACGCGTTTGCCACCGTCCTCCTCCGGCGATCTTACGGAGCCGCCGCCGACGCCGACCGCGCGCACGCAGCTGACGACGACAGTGGCCGTGTCGAAGGTTTCGCGTTCCGCGGCGGACCGTGGTCCCGGTGTCACCGGGTGGTCCAAGAGTTTCCCGCTCGGAGTGCCGGAGCCGTCCGCCGCGTTCTCCTCCACCAGGTACATCAGACCGACGGCGATCAGGTTGCCGGCCGTCGCGCCCCAGACCGCGAACGTACGCCCGCCCATAACCGCGCCGAGCACGGCGCCCGTGGTGGCCGTGGTCCGTTTCAACGTGGAAATGCCGCGCTCTACGTGTCCGTCCAACACGTCCGCGATGCCCCTGACGTGACCCACTATCGGCATGGTCTCCAGCACCGGCGTCACGTTCTCGCGGAACCGCTTCTGCACGGCGAGCGCCTTGTCCGGGTCGCCGGTCGCCAGGTGGTACAGCGAGCGCAGTTGCGACGCGCCCAAGCCGACGTCGACAAAGTTCAGCTGCGTGTTCCGGCCGCCTTCCGCGTCGCCGGAGAGCAGCTGCACCAACGATTTCGCCTGCGACACTACCGGCACCACGTCCGCGAACGGACCGCGTCCACCGGTGGGCATCCTGTTTGTCAGCGCCAGCAGCAGTAATAGCGTCGTCGGATTCGCGGTCCTGCGAACGAAAAAGTGTAAACGATTAGTGGAACGACCGCGGGAAGCATACACGACCACTCTATTTCGATTGGTTGGGTACCTGTATACGAGTTATATTGTTTAACTGTTGATTACACAGGCGAACGAAATTAAATAAAAATGAAAATTCAACTGTTTAAAATATAACTCGAGGTGAAAAAAGCCGGGATCGCTCTAGGTCGCGCGGGTGGTTTGACGGTGTTAGCTTTGGGCGGGTCACTTGTTTTGAAGTTATTTCATGTCGACCATTGCCTTCAAAAATACGAACGAGCAGAACGGTCGTCTGGTATACGTCGTGGTAAAAATAAATTTAACGATGAAAACTTTTATCCGTGTCTCTCCTATTTCGGTATCGTGCAAAAGTGTCAGTTTGGTCCGATCTTTGTTCTGGACGTTACGATGATTCATGAAATCGGTGTGTACAAAACACGTCCCCCGTTATTATTTGCCCTCCCCGTCCCCCAATAAGAAATACGCGGCACTACAGTCAACAGTGGTGTATAGTGTCTGCGGTCCGGAACGACGACAGACGAGTGCAACGACAAAATAAACCAAAATTGTGTGAACCGATTTTCTGTAAATTTTTCAACCACACAGTGTCATGTAAAACTATCATCTTTGGTATATGGATTGTTATAGCGCTCCTTCCCTAGTGGCGTTACACGTCTTTGAAGATTTCTGGCATCCCTGGTAGTTGTAGGTTCTCATAGTAAAATGAGTTTCACGATGGTTATAGGTGTTGTAACCATACCTCGAGAACATGTGTTCTATGGCGACACCTCCGTTATTCGTTTTCTACGGACAGCTCGTCAGCAGTTTAGTTTTCACATCCGCCGCGCACCTCGTCTCTGGTTTTTTTTTCTCTCTGAATAATTTCCTGCCTGACGTTTCCGCGCAACACAATTCTATCATCTTCGACGTTCCCCTGACATACGTCCCGTTCGTACCTCGGCTTTCGGTAAGCGTCGGCCGAAGAAGGTACCAGCATTGAAGCGATGGAACAGCAGCTCCGCAGCAGCCGTGTCGTGCCTGACGCGCACGTTTCTTCCACTGCTGCAGCTCTACCGTATGCGTTTACCGTACACGACAATCAAGTCATGGTGAAGTTCGAACGCGTTTTGTTAATAGATCCGCCTCAATATTTAAAATTCATAGGTGAGTGATTTCCGCGATTTCTAAATATTTTTATCAGCGGGCCTGTATGTGATCAAGTTATGTGAAACCGTCTGAGAGACATGTACGTTTTTTTGGCCCAAGCACTTTTTGCCGATATCGTAAAATCCTATACGGTCGTCTATTTTGTTGTTAATTGGCTGGTGTTTTTTTAAGACGCGTTCTAAATCCATTTGTAACGAATAATTCAGTCATTACCGAAAACGCTCAAGTTCAGCGAGACATAATGTCTAATGGTAGTTTGGAGGAATTGACACTTTGAATGATTGTTGTTGTTTTTTTTTTTTTCAATATTTGTATACCATTTTAGAGTTATTTAATTTGAACTGTTTGCTTATGGAAATAGGTCGTTGATTGTAATCTCTGGTCTGTTGAGTAGTGCACAATTACAATTTAATAACATGTAATAACAGCCCGATTACATTTTTGTATAGTACCTAGATGTATGTTGGTAAAAAATGTTGGAAAACCAAATAAATAATAATTTAAAATTAAGTAGGTACCTACCTACTTATTTATTTAATTTTCTATAGTTGTAATTTTTTACCTTGCTGTGTATCTACCCAACTATTTGGTGTGTTTAAATGAGCAAAATCTGTCAATTTTCAAATCAATTTTATACCTGTCAGTTAGTTATGTACTTGCGTAGATTGGGGGGCTTAGTACCCTCTCCCAAAAATGTGTGGAATTTTCACGTCTAATATAGGTACATAGTTTCTCATCATAAAATAAAATTTATTTTAGCCCTTCCCCAAAATTTTGAATTTTTAACTTTTCTTGACTTGAAGTAAAACATGAATATATTTGGTTGTTAAAATAAAGAATTCAATTAAAAACAAAACAATGTATAGTGGTATTCTTTCATTTTCTACTGTTTAAACTGGGATTTAAATTGGTTTATACTTGTTAAAACTGATGTGAAGAAGCACTGATTCTACATCACTATTTAAATTTTAAATACATTTATTTTTATTATTTGTTTAAGGTCCATTTACTGATCAAATTCAGACTGTCATGACTTTGAAGAATATTACTGATAAAAAAGTTGGTTTTAAAATAAAAACTACTGCACCCCAATGTTACATTGTTGTACCAAACTGTTGTGAACTTGGTCCTACAGAGAAGGCAGAAATCACAAGTAATACCTATATTTATCTTTAGTTTATTTACTAATACATATATACTTTTAAATGTGTATCATAATTTTAAATTGATTATTATTTTAAAAACATTTGCCGAATTTGTATTACTTAGCTTATTTATTTTTAATAAATTAATGATCCATAAAAATTAAATTGATTGTTTCCCAAATAATGTTACTAACTTGTATTTTGTTGGTGTGTATTGTACATTTGTTATCCAGTAATATTGAAACAATATGACTATGATGCCAAAAAAAGAAATAAACACAAGTTTTTGGTCCAGGCAGTTTTTACAGAGCCTGGTGATTATGCAGGAGGTGGCAAAATTTTTCAGGTTACATATCATAAATTTTGTTGTTTTTTTTAAGTTTATGTACCTGCCTAGTCATAAAGAATATTTAATTTTTACAAAATAATTCTTTTACTAGGCAATTTTTTTTTTAAAACCAAATTATTTAAACGTTTTAAAAACAATGGCAAAAAAATTTCAAAAAATGTTAAGTTATTATGTTGTGTTTCATATATGAATACACAACATGAGCAAAAATATATGGAAATTGGTAATTTTCATATTTTTGTCGAAATGCTTCAACAAGTTCTTCAAAAATTTAATAAAAGAATTATTTATCTAATTTTTATAACATAAAGTGCAACAACATCCTAATAATTACTTAATTATATTCTAATATTCACATTTATATACTAGTTTTAAAGTGAAAATTGAACAATGTAAAATTACAAAAAAAAAAATATTTTCCATGCAATTAGTACACCGCGTGTGAGGCATATATTTTTAGCTCATAACTCAAATACTATTGTAATTTTTTTTTTTTTTTGCACCTTTGTTTTAAAACATTGTAATATTTGGATTTAAAAAAAAAGGACGCCCAGTAACGTAGATTTTTACACTACCTAATATTAAATTGAAACATATTATCTAAAACTGTTTAATTATGTTTTAGTGGCGAGATATTGAAAAAGGTAGAATAATGAATTTTAAACTTAATTGTTTGTTTGAAATGCCGCCAGTTGATCAATTATTCAATTATAAAAATTTCTATGACAAAAACATTGTAAGACATTCATTAAATTGTACTTTATTTCATAATTTAATGATTACATGTCTTTTGTATAGGTGTTGGAAACAAATATAGAAACAGAACAACAAAACGCAACTACTGATGTCAAAGAACTTTGTGTAGAAGAAAACTTATCAAGACAAGAAATTATAAATTTGAAAGTGAGATTTTTTTGTTTGATTAATGATGAGAGTTATGTAAGTTGTACCTATTTTTAACTGTATAAAATGTATTACAGGAAGAATCATTGCAGCTTGAACAAAAACATGAAAACCAGCAGTATCAAAATAGCTCTGCTGGTGGTAGTCAGCATTTGAATGTACAAAACAGAAATTCCATTTTAACCTTGATGACTACTTTGGCAATAGTAACCTTATTAGGTACTATTATAGGAAATTATATATTTGTAATAGAATAATTTAATTTTACAAAACATTTGTTTATGCACAGATCATGTAGCTTATAAGCCCTTATAATGGTGCAAGTGATTTTTTGGTTTTTTGATTATTATGTTATTATGTGAACATTATTAATTATGTTTATCTTCTCTAAATTATTTTTTTTGTTTATATATATATGTATTTTAAATTTGTCTTAATTTGTTTGTTTTATGGTATTAGTTAAAGTTAGTACCAAGCTTTCTATCTTTTTCTAATGGACTAATAAATGTATACAGACAAACATAAATTTATCGTTTTTTAAAACACTGATTTCTTTATCTCTTTAAATAAATGTATTTAATTTTTAGAAATAAATTATAAAACATTATTATGATCTTGTATGTATCAACATAATAAAATAAATTAGTCTTTATTGCTTTTTTTTTTTTTTTTTTTTTTAATTTACATATTGAATAGAATTATTTGGTGGGGGAAATTATGTATTATAAATATGGAACACTTATTTTAATACTAGTATATCAACTTAACCACCACAAGATTTAATTTGAAGTCGCAGTTCATTTAACTGTTGTGCCTTGTATGTATCAATATAATATACTCGTAATATACACATATTTTATATGCTTAGAATAGTTTTCAAATACTGATTACATTTAATGTATACTTATAATTACCGGGATTTATTTTGATATCTCAGTTCAAGATTCAATGTTAGAAAAATGCATTACACGAGGTTTTTAATTTAATCTGAAAATCAGGTAAAAATTTAAACTTAATGAAATTTTCAAATGTATCTCATGGTACCGCGTAGATACTTGTTGATTGGTGTGAATAATAATACAACGATAAATTAATTTAATGTCGAGATACCTATTAAAAAATATTGTAACAATAACTATCTATAGGGTATGGATTAATAAATAATTGCACAAAAATAAAAACTTATTTAGTCGAAAGCTCATTTAAAAAAAAATCAATATATTTAGTAGGTACCTGGGGAGCATCCTTTTTATTAAACTAGGAAATACATGCGGATACCTGCCTGTAATAAATGAGCGGAGTGACATGTCTACATTTATTGATGGAACTAATTAATAACATCGGTATATTCGCAGGTCATACAACGTATGTAAGTAGCGTGAATGATTATAATTGGAATATTCGATATAAAATGAGTTTGAAAATGTGAGTGTCACAGTAAATTTTGCACAGGGCTTCGCCGGCATAGAACTATCGAAAATTCTATTTTCCATTGTTTACATTGAGATAGCGCGTGATTTCACATTTTACAATGGAAGTCAATGGGGATCAGGTTTTTCGGTGATTATTCCTCCGTGGTAGGTCCGATTTTTTCATGCGACCCCTTACGACAACCACCATTCTACACTCTATCATCGTGCCAAGTTTGATTAAAATCGATCAAACCGTCTAGGAGGAGTACAGTCACAAACGAAAGACACGAGTTGCCTAAGATTGAGCTTCGCTTCGCTCCGCTCAATAATATATTCTTCTGTTCTTACCTACTATATCTATTCCACATTTCTACTTATACATTATAAATAATATTACTCCTTAATTTTTAATTGGTAACTAAAATCAAAAACAGTTTTGATTCGTTTTAGGAAAAAATGTATCTGTGTCACATCTCAGTAAAAATTAAATTGTTTATAATTATGAAAATATTATTATGTAATACCATTGCTTTTATAAAATTATCATAAAATCAATAGTTGTTGAATGAAAATTTCTATAATTAATAATCTTCATGTTTGTTATTTTTTTGTTCATTTTGATTTATTAAAAAAGCTTCACTGCTCGACAATGATTTATGTTAAATGCCCGACTTACGCTAATTTTGTTAAAAAAAATTTTATGACACTCATTTTCTTTCAAGAGAACAATTTATAATTTCAAAATTAATATATGATTTAACTCAGTATATAACAATATAAAGCATGTAGGTATATTCACAAAAATTAAATTTTATATTTTAGATAAGTAAGGAAACTATTGATCTTACAAAGGTGTGTGTGTGTGTATTTCTTTTTAATGTTTAATTTTTCTACACTTCATTTTTAGGTACCCTATATATTTAAACTTTTTATTATGTTCTTGATTTTAATCAATACATAAAATGCATTTATATAACTGAATATAGTTTTAGTGTCAGAAGAAAGTATAAACTGTGCTTTGTCCAAGAGATTCTTTTTAGATTCTGAGCGTTAGCAAAGAATACATTGTTTTTACAATGATGTTTTATGTTACGTTCAATACCTCTGATGAAAGGTCTTGCCTAATTGTACTTTAAGGGTTCTCAAATTTTAAAATCCGAAATTGAAAAAGTTATAATCAATAAACTAGGTCAAAAAAGGCTAACATGTTTTTTTACATGATCGATTTAGTGTTTTAGCCATAACGTCCAAAATGCTAGACAGAACTAGCTGCAACTTTTAAACAGTTTTGAAATAATTAAAATACAGGTTCGGTTCAAGTTTCAAATGATTTCTCAAATTTTTGAGCTAAGTATAAGACTCTAAACGACTAAAAAAAAATTCGAATTACTCAATTAAGAATTGTAATAATTTTGCTAAATTATGTGTTTTAATTAATTATTTTGTATATAATCTATAAACTTAACTAATATTCTGACTATTAGACCGGACCAATGTAAGAACTTATTTAAACAACTTACATTATTACAAGTACTACAATTTTTTAATATAGTATATTATTGATTTTACAACGTATTATAAAATCGTATTTTTCACCTATGTGGGAAGGGCAACAAATATTACACAAATTAATTTTACAGTGATATACTGTCAGCTTTAGTAATAATAATAATAGTAGTTGTTTGTATGGAAAAAAAACCCCATTTTATAGGTCAGTAGCTCATTTTACAAAAATAATCAACAAATATGCATGTACCGCAGCGTAGTCGGCTCTATAGTAAATAAATTTAATACTACAAATAGTTTATATTCTATTTAAATAGATTTTAATAATTCAGTAGGTACAATTAAGTTAGTCAATAAACAAACGGACGTATTATAATAATTAAATGACCAAATTCGGATGTAAAACATACCTATATTACTGCCTGCACCTACTGTTAAAGAATAAAAACGCGTATAACTTTTTTCACACCGTGATTTATTTCACCGAACATAGTTTACGGAAAATTCGGGCAGGTACTTACCACATTTTTGATCAGTTTGTTTTTTTTCTGTATCGTTGATTCCGTTGATTCGAGTGACGACCAAATAAATAAGCGTCTCTTTACTGTGCTGCTGCGGTGTTCCGAAAAACGACGATCCGACAAAGTTCCGACGGCGGTGAGCTGCGCGGTTGTCGCGTGATCTAATCTAACTATTAATTGAACGTCGACCAAAAATCACCGGGGGCAGCAGCTGCAACGTGTTTTAAATACTGTCATAGTATCATTTCACCACCACAAACAACTATTCCCACCGATCTGACCGAAGTGAAGCGAAGACGAGCGGTGAACGCACCCTCGTTCAATGGACATTGTTCCATATTCCCGTGATTTTTTTATAATGCTCCCCACACCTCCCGCGTTGAATATTTCCGGAATCAAATCTCGGAAAAAAAAAAAAAAAATGTTCCGGAAAAATAAGTCTCGGAAAAAAATGCCTAAAAAATTTAATTAAAAAACGATAGTCGGCGCTACTATACATTTAAAGTTAAACTTGATTTATAAAATAGGTTAATTTTTAAGAAAAAATTCGGTACAGTCCAGTAAATATAACCATTATAGATATTAAACAAACGAATCATCAAAATTATAGGTATACAAATCGCCCGGTAAAAAAATATTACCGCTCTGCTGCAGTCACAACGGGGATATCTAAAAATGTACAACTTTTTTCACTGCGACTTATTTTTCCAAACGGAAAATTCGAGTACTCACCTGCACATTTGTCGCCCGTTTTCTTTTTTCTATCGTAATGTTATGTTCGAGTGACCGCAAAATAGGCGCCTCTCCAGTCTCCAAATGGTGCTGCTGCAGTGTCCAAAATTCGACAAACTGGTGAAATTTGGACGACGGCGCGAACTGCTCGGTTGTCGTGTGATCTATATCTATTTTTTATAACTATAGAATAATATTACGAACGTCGACCGAAAATTTCCGAGTGCAGCGGCGGCGGCGTGTTTCAAATACCGTCATAATATTATTCCACCACCACGAAATACCATCCCCACCGATCTAACCGAAGTGAAGGCGAATCCGGCAGTTGGCACTGCGGTGCCGCGGTTTATCATATGGGTAACCAGCTTGCGTCTAGACCTCGACGAGGGGTACCGAAAGTGTTCATTTTTCGAGTTTAGAATTATTATTTTATTTAATCATGCCCCGGGTAGGGATGTCAAATGACTGGTAATTTACAGTCGGGAAATTTACATCGTCAAATTACTGGTATTATTACCCAAATGAAGTAGGTAGGTAGGTAATTTATAAATTAATTTGCTGTATTTAATATATGTTTTGTGTAATTTTATGTGGACAACTGTAAAAAAATTAAATGATACCTTCGACTTTTGTCCATCCCTCTTCTTCTTACACCATTAAATTTCATTTCTAATTAAAACAAGTTATTTATTAAAATTACGATTTCTATGCGATTTGCGAACAAAGTGATATTTGACAACCGTTACAAAAACAGTATAATGTTGTGAACAGCAAAATTAATAAAAACCAAATAACTTTTAGAAAATCTTTATTACGAGTATTACTATTTACGTCGTGTATGTACTCGGTGTACTATTTAACATAGTTATTAAACAATTATATTTAAACGTAGAGAGGAGTCATACGCGTTACCGACTATGTTACCAAATTTGTGTTTATTTAATTTATGTTACATTTATTCTGCTGTAATCTTTTATTTTTATTTTAGCCTAAGCTAAAGTAGTTCACTTAGTTCACTAGTTTTATTGGTAAATTTTATAAATTTTTATTTTACAAAGTACAAATGGTATTGTTCTTAACGTATTAAATAATATTAATATGTTATTTAGTTGCTAGAATTTTATTTGTAAGTATTAACTCTATTGTACTTAAAGTTTAGTATTAGTAACCAATATAAAGATCGGACCAAGCTGAAACTTTTACCCACTACCCAAATAGGAAAGATACAGATTTGATAAAAGTTTTTCACGTTAAATTTGTTTTTACTACGACGTACACTAGACAACTGAGCTCGCTCAGAATCGTATTTTCGGAGGCAATGATTTATCGTTGCTTTCAGAAATTGAATAATGCGTTTAAACCACAACTTCTAAACTAGTGACCCACCCAAAGCGTAGTAGTCGCTACCCCGTCAAACAACCCACGCGAACTAGACCGATCCAGACGCTTACTTTTTTTTTTTTTCAATAATATCAATATTTTTTACTGCTTTTTGTCGTTAAAACTGTAAACAACAAACATTAGTTGTACGTTAATTCTTTTTGCTTAATTATTACATGTAATCACGATACTTAAAACAGTAAACTATACGATTTATAATTAATTTTTTGTAAATAAATTATATTTTTATACCACCAGCATACTTATGAGGAGAAGTGAAAAAGAAACTACTAGAATAGTTTTGTCAGAAGATTTGCATAAAAACGTTTGTATTCTGCCTCGCAGTTCGAAAAACAATGTTAAAAAACGTTTCATATAAAGTACCGTAGGTGTTACGTGCGTGCACTTTTCTAACTTTTAGTGCTAAAACGATCGGGTTTGCTGCACTGCTCTACCTACCACCTACTATCGCAAAAAATAACCGCGGAAAACACGATAATAACATTGTGAAAAAAAACAAAAATTTCAATAAAATATTTATTTTTGTATTTAAAATAATATAAAAACACTTTGTGCTGCATTCGTTCACCGGTTCGCGTATTAATAGCAGAACTTGTAGTAATCTTTGGGCGGCGGCCCGCGCAATTCGTCGCGCACGTCGGCGCGGGAATTGTCGTTACCGCTTCCCTCGGGCGCAAAACGATTTTCTACGTCGCTAGCGCTGCGGTCGCTGAACAAGGCGCTGCGGTCGCTGAACGTTATGTCGCTGGTCTCGCTGCAGCTCGACTTCGACGGTGCCCTGTACGGCACGCGTTTCCTCGTCCGCGGCGCTGGCGCGTTGGCGCGGCTGTCGTCTTCGTCGTCGGTCGACGGCGGCGCGCGGTACGACAGTCGGCGGCGACCGCCGAAGCCAACGCGCGTTCGTCGCGGTGGCTCCTCCTCCTGCTGCCGCCGACATCTCTCTTCGCGCGCCCTGCGCAGACGGCGTTCCTCGCGCGCCTGCCGCTCCGACTCCCGCTGCACGGAGCGCTCCAGCGCCCGGAAGTCGCGCCGCACCCGTTCGAAACTCCGCGTGGCCTCCTCCAATCGGCGGCGACGTTCGCGCGCGCGCCGCGCCCGCTCCTCGCGCGCTCCGTTCCGCCGCCGGTCGCGCCGTTCTCCCGTGTTGCGCTCCGCGCAACCACTTCCTTCAACCATCTGCCGGTCCGCGTTGGTCTGTTGCGGTGCCGGCGGCGGCGGCGGCTGATTTCGGCTTCGGAGCCAGTTCCTCGTGTCCGCCTGATCGTCATAATAATCCGGTTCGTAAACGGCACCGTTGCTCTGGGTTTGAGTCCGCCGCCGCCACCGTTCTTCGTCGTCGTCCGGCTGGTTGGCCGCGCGCAGTCCCTCCTGGACGATCCGGTCGACCGGATCGCCGTTGACCGGGACGCGGCCGCCGCCGCCGCAGCCGCTCGCCGCCTTTTTCGGGCACTCGGGCGTCCGGCAGTTCAGTTGGCGAGCCAGATACTGGCGCCGGCGGGCCGCTCCCTGCGCCGCGGCGGCGGCGGCGGCGGTTTCTTCGTTGCGCTGGCGGGTTGTTCCCTGCGCCGCGGTTGCTTCGTCGCTGCACCGGCGGGTTGTTCCCTGCGCGGCGGCTTCGTGGCTGCACCGGCATTTTTTCGACGGCACCGGTTTCGCTCCAGATTCAGCAGGGGTCGGCGGCATCGTTCGATTCACGTGCGCGATCTGTTACCCACTACCCACCACCGTTAAATTAATTATTCCAGTTTTAGCTTTTTTTTTTTTTTTTTTTTTTTTGTCAATTACGATTTAGTAGAATTAGTAATTTTAAAAAAATCCGAGATTCACTCCGAGTTTTGGTCGGTTCGATCAAAAGTTTTAACATTATCGCAACAAACTAATAAAAAAAACAGCTGCAGGTAACTTATCCGAGTTACCGAGCTTAACGAGTCAAATAGAGGTGGTAATAAAAAATATTAATATTGAATATAGTTAGGCACAAACGAAAACAATCTTGTATTATAAAATACGTTAAAAACTTTTCACATTTTTAAAACGATATAAAAATGGAAATTTTTAACATTTTGAATATAAATACATATATATAGAGATAGGTACTATGAAAAGCTAAAAAGTCGGTTAGAAAACTTTAACCATCGTCTTTGTTCCGTAACGTTTCGAGTATTTTGATAAAAATATATTTTGTGAGGGAAATTGCGTTAAAAAAAAAAAATTAAAATTTGTTAAAAAGTGGCGTTTTGTAAAATTTTACAGTTATTTTTTTGCGTGTAGATTTTTTTGACATTTCGAATTTTGAAATGCACTGTATGACGAAGCAAATGTCTTTTACATAATATTATGTGCGAGTGTTAAGATTTTTGAAGTATAAAAAAAAAAAAGTATATACATGTATAAATTAAAAAAAAAAATAACGAAGTACGCTCTCTATAATCATTAAATTGTTTAATGCCTATAAATATAAAATCTCCGGTGAAATATACCTCGCGTTTCAAACAGTAGTTGCGGTCAAACGTCTGCTGCCCGCGTGTCGATTGTCGTTTAGAACTTTTTAAAAACTTAACAGTATTCGTTTCGATTAAAAATTTGTATTTTTTCTAATGTGTTCCGCTTGAAAGTGTGAAGTGTCGGAATTGCGCGCCCGATTCAATGTGAATGACGTCTTATTTTCTACCAACAACGTCGTTCGCCCGACATTGTTGCCTAGCAGATGACAGTGGCCAGCAAAAATAAATAGTAAAATAAATAAGCTTAGCACTTTAGTTGCATTAAAATCTTAGAGCAAAACTTATTTTAAGGAAAATAACGATAAAAAAATTGTTAAAAATTGTTATGATTTTACTATTGTAACGCATAAATTCAATACACACCATATTATTATAGTTGACTTTTGAGAACAAAACATGAAAAAAAATTATCAGTTCGTACTCTACTCTAACACTATTCTATACAAAACCAAAAAAAAAAAATAAATAAAAAACATACTTCATGTGAAAACCAATAGATTCTTATCGTTTCACTCAGAATTCTAAAAGAACGGTACCACAGTAAAGGTGGCCTGCACTTTGAGTGGGCCATTGGTTTAATATTTGCGGTTTTTCCGCATTGTTTACCTTTTTTAAAGCAACGATAAATCATTGCATTCATAAAACAATCCTGAGCGAGCTATCTAGTCTAATAGGTTCTGGGTGAAAATAAAAAATATCGCAAATTACTCCTAATTATTATACATACGTATGAAAAAAAAAATAAAAATTATAGTGGATTACACCTAGCGAAAACTTTTCTCAATCTTTCGTATCGTACTAAATTAATTTAGTAGGTACATAAAAGTTTGAAAACGAATTGTAATTATTTTTTATAACGATATAGGTATAGTCGTTCTGACGCCGGATGTAGCAATTTTCCCATTTTTGTCGTTTAGGTCAAAAAATAATCGAAACATCAAAAAATGCTTGAAATAAAATAAAATTTAAAGCCGAAATCCCAACTTTTATGTAATATTCAACGTAACGTAACAATTGGAGCACTTCTGCCCAAAAACGTCGTTACAAACCTGAAAATTTCAAATTTTTTACCGTAAAATACCCTTATTTTTTTTCTTGGTTTTTGGGGAAAAACTCAAAAAGTATGCAAAATTTCAAACAAAAACTTCAACCGCAGTACCACCGGAGTCCATAGACCTTTCATTAGAGGTATAAACTGAAAATCGAAGCACTCCTTCTATACGAAAAGTTGTTGACGACAGAAATAAAAAACATTATTGTTGAAATAATACATTCCTTGCTCATAATGTAAAAATAAAAACACGAGTTATGGAAATAGGGACATTTGAAATTCAATTGACATTTGAAATTGAATAAAATGATTGGGTAAATTTGCTCTAAATGTTACACTTTATACAATCTTGAACCCTTTAAATAAAAATAAAAATCGGGAGGAGGCGATTTCCCCTATTTCCCCCCCTCACACTTACGCCACTGATAACGGCAGAAGTCTATAGTGCTTAACATTTTCAATTGACCACCTTACTGGCCATCAGTACCATTACAAGAGACTGACATTGTTTCAACCCAACTTTTTAAAGTTTACGGGAAGCTTGAGCACCACCTCATAACAGTGGGATGGACGTCTGTGTTGGGCAATTTATGTCTATAGATTCTATATGAATTCTATGTGAATCATTTAGATCAAAATATGTATGTATCCTAATCAAGTTAGTAGACATACATTTTAACAAAAGTTAACTAAATCCTATTACCAAATACCTTAGATATAGTTAAAACAGATTTGTTTTGGATTATAATTGTACCTACAAGCTACTACTATATATCTAAAATATAATATTGTGTATTATGGATTCTGAGTGTAACAAATATGTACTATATCTAATGTATTTGCTTTAAAGTCATAATGTTTGTTTTTTTTCATCTTTCACTATATCATGAAACTACAATAATTTCTTCAAAAATGATCCGATCTTTACTGCACTCATACAGCCATACCAGGTTTTGGGTATCTAGTTTGTGTATAGGTCGCATTGTAGTTTTAAAGGTACCAATAGATTTTAGAAAACAAAATTAAAAAAGTTCCACACAATCGACTCAGTATTTTGGCCATAACATATAGACTCCAAAAATAACAATAATCGTAACTACATTATATTATCGTAATAATTTGAATGATCTTTAAGTAATTTAATATTTTTCATTTAATTTTACTTGGGAGAACTCTAAAAAACATTTCGATCATTGTTTGTTATTCATAGGTACCTTCTTGAGTGGAAACTCATATGTATACCTACATATTAATGAGTAGAAAAAGTAAGTAAGATTACTAAGTTGTAGAAGAATACGCAATTATTTTTTTACTTCTTAGTGCATATTAATTTCTTTTATTTCTTTTAGTTTATTTTTTGTTATGTAAATTTTAAAAATAATTTTTAATTGAAAACTAAAGGATCCTATGTGGGTTTTTCTTCTTACACAAATAATTTGTTTTATATATATTGTATATTCTTTTTATATTTGAGCTCTCTTTTTGGCTGAAAGTTACTTAAAATATTCAGGTTTAAATCAGACGCAAACAAAAAAAATGTTTTCCCCACTGGGCAACTTCTCCTGTTGCCCACACAATAGCTGCACTCCTATTTGTGTGTAATGCTATGATGGCAGTACTCTAAACTAAACGATTAGGTTTCAAAGGACCATAGAAATGTTAAAATTTAAATTAATCATTTTTGGAAAGTAAAAATTCACTGTCCTATATTTTACACTTTGAAAGGTGGTAACTATGAGTTAACCACCAAGGTAGTAATAAGTTGGCCACTGAAATCACTTAAACTAGAAATTATACCTATAGTTCTAAACGGAAATTCATTTTTTTTTACAAATTTCTAATAAAATATTCTATATTTTCTCTAAAAATTATTATTATAAATTTTTACAACTGAATGAACAAACTAAATTTTTTTTTTATCTATAAAATTGTCATGCCAAATTTTGGGCAGCTACTAACAAAGTGTGTTCAGCTAACTCATCTTTTATATTTAATAAAATAGAATTCATTGAACCTAAATAAAATTATTTTTAATGTAACAACCTAACATTTAACTAAAACGCACATTATAAAGTCAATATCCCTGAAATTATTTACTTTTTAGTTTTTTCAAAGCTGTGGTTGAGTGGGCCACTTTAATAAATTAAATTATCTGGTACTCAGTAGGTCATGTACAAGACATTTTTGCAATTAAAATATTACAATTAATGCATTCTTGAATAGGTACTAGAAAATTAAAAAATATTACAGATACCTTCAAGTGTATTTAATATTTGATTCTATCAGCTACCAGATTCTCCATATCTGAAAAGAAAATTACTTTTTTTTTAAACCAACTCAGACCAAAAAAATTAATTTGTGTTTCCAGAAAAGAATCGTACTAACGTCAATCCAGTATCAATAGACTTGTTTATGCGTCAATCCTTCAAATATCATTAAACTTATAAGCCTAACCTAACCAGTTCTACAAGAGAAATCATATTTTATTAGTTGATATCTTTATCTTCAACTTGATTTTGTTCTATGGTTAAACTTTTACCCATTTTCCTTTATTTGTTGTTTGATATATTTAATTTTAATCTTTATAAACATAATTAAATGAACATGGATGGCATAGAAAATTATCAATTTTAGCTTTGCAAGTTTTCATCGTTTTCCAGACTTTTTTTTGATAGTTTACACTGGTGCATGGACACAATGGTATCACATTAAATTTTAAAAACAATTATGTTACATAAAAAAAAAAAAATAATAATTCCAACTTCTAAGCAAGCTCAGTTACAAATTTTAAGTTCAATTTTTAGTTAAAAAATATTTTGAAATAATTTTATTAGATGAATTAGTATTTGGTGCCCATTTAAATTATGTGCACACATTTCAATTGTCTAATTTGAACAATATTTACAATATTTAACAATAATTGCCTCTAAATAGAAAAAATAAGTTATGTCAACATTTTACCATTTTATGTTTAATGTATGTTGGCTATCTTAAACAAAAATTTAAAAATTAATTTTTTACTTGTTTGTTCTGTAGATAGATTTAAAACTTTTTAACACAACAAAAGTATGAAAATATTTATTATAGTATTTAAATATTTTTTTTGTTTTTTGGGGGGGGGGGCTTCAGCCTGTATTAATAAATAAAATACAGAAAAAAGTTTACATAGATGAAATTACATTAGGTTTCTTCTTCATTTTCTTCATTATCACTTAGACTAGCAATTTCTTTCAAAAGTTCATTCTGAATTTGTAAAGCCTATTACAAAAACACGTGTCAATCATATTATAAGTTATGTCAAGTTTAAATGAAAAATTATTCATAAATCACTATTTAATATTAAGTAATACATACACCGTCAGGATTCAAAGTATCATACTCATGTTTCAATGATTACAATTCAAAATAACTTGAGTTACAAGCCTTTTTAATTTATTCAACAAAACAATTTCACTGCGCAGATTATTATGGTTTTGACAAACTTCTTCAGTTGGAATTGGATCTTGTTCTAAAAACAAAAAAAAATAACATTCATTAGGTACAAAAAATTGCAAACACTTTGGAAGTAAGTATAATAATTTTCATAAAACATACTTATTTTTAATGAGTTCAGAGCTTCTTCAACATTTTTTATTATCTTTTGGCTAACATTTGCTGGTATTTTCATCCTTTGTGAACAAGTAGAGACATCACAGTTTTTAATGTTACGAAATTTAAAAGTAGTGGCTTCAAAATTCTAAAACAAAAAGTATACCAAAATAATAAATATTTAATCTAAAACATTACATTTGGATCAAATTTTGTTGGTCTGATTGGAACTGAAATACGTTTAAGATGATGAGGGGTTTTCTTGTCAGTCTTTAAACTTTTATGACAATCATTTTGCATATCCACTGTCCTAATTAACTTTTGTAAATCTTGTGTCTTACGGTCTCTATCTCGTTTGTGAGCTTCAATATTGCGTAGTTCTTGTAACAACATTTGTTCTTCCTCAATCTAAATGTCACAATATTATAAAAAAGTATGCATTATAAATTCTCCATACGTTAACACAATACTTGCTGCGGAGTTCTGCTGTAAAGTCTTTCCAGTTGCTGCCTTCTACGAGTTTCATGTTCTGGATCAAACACTATTGCTTCATTGACATTTTCCCCTCGAATCCAAACAATAAAAAAACAATCTGCTAATATGAATTATTTACCCAATATTTTTACAATTATTCTTATTAGCAGATTGCCTTAGTTAATGTGTTACACACTGAATAATATTTATCTTTTAGATCTTCAGTATTTCGCTTGACAGTATTAGCATACTCTCCAAAGTTCCATCTACCTTAAATAACTATAAAGCGTAAATCAAAGCGTTCACAATATTCAAATAGGCAATCAGTCTCTTCTCTACTCCATGTGTCAGATACCAAATATTCTTTATACTCAGTATCCGTGTACTTAAGTATTTCTATTTTCTATGTAAGTAGATAATTAACATTGTAAATAAACATTAAATTGCGTACACTCATATGAATAACCTTGTTAAACTTTGCAAACGGATATTCTTTACCCTCGTCACCAACTCTTTGCCATTTATAGAATTCAACGCCATCTTCTCGGGCTGGATTAACAAAAGGACTCCATATCCACGGACAAACGAGTCTCATACCCAATCTAGCTTTTTGATGGTTATACGCTAGACCTAAACATAAAACGTACCTTTAAATGAAAATATATGGTATGAGTATAATGATTCCTATACCAAAAAAGACAACAGATAAAATGTGTAAACAATATTGAACCATTAGCTTGCTATCAAATGCCTCAAAGATTTTGTAACATGCGTATAAATTTAATAAATATATGTATTATATAAATATATATTATGTATATGTGTTGGCACACAAATGAGTACACTGACCTACAGTGTAAGCAATTAATATTAAGATACACCAAAACCTGTGCGCACGCCGGGAACTGGACAAACGCCACATGCACAGATTCGTAAAAGACCAAATAAGGACATGGCGAAAGGAACTACGCGGTAACTAAATTTACTGGGAGACAAGTCTACCCATAAAATCTAGTTGAAGGAAGCCACTGAGCAGACGTGTCCAAGCAGTATATACCAGAAGATCCGCAGTTGCACCTACTTGTTTAAAACTTAAATTGTTCAAAATAAAGTAAACTTATTGTTCTACACAAAATTAGGGTGTTATTAATTATTATAATAACCCCGTTACTAGATCCAGTTTGGAGAATGTAACAATTTTAACAAAAATTATGTTTAAGAGAATGAAAAGAAAATAGAAGACATATTATCAAAGGACCAATTTGGATTTAGAAAAAAAAAATGGGTGCGAGGGAAGCGATATTGGCTTTAAGATAAATAACAAAAAAAAAGAATATGGAAAAATAATTTGACAGTTATTGTTTTTGTTGACATTGAGAATGCATTCGATAATGTTAACTGAGAAATAATGTTCAAAATGCTGAAAAGAGCTGAAGTTACAACAACAAAAAGAAAATAGTATTTTTATTATAATTGTATTAATTGTGTAAAAATCAAATAGCAATCATAAAAATGGGAGATATTCAAAAAGAGTCTAAAATAAAGAAAAGTGACAGGGATATTTAATGCTTACATTCAAGAGACCATAGATAAAATAAGAGATGGAACACAGCTAGGAATAAAATTAAAAGGTCACAGAATAGACATGCTGTGATTTGCAAACATTGAAAATAATGTTGAAGAATGAAAAAGAGCTATGTACAAAAGATTTTAGTGACATTGGAACTGGTAATGGAAAATGATTCACGTAAAAAAATTAACGCAAGATGACAAAAGTCCTAATATGTATGTAAGAAAATAACAATAACAAAAAAATAACATAAGAACACGTATAAAATTAAAGGATGATGAAACTATAGAACAAGAAGATGTTATATACTTGGGTAGTACAATAAGCTCAAATTGGAAATGAAAAAGAAAATTAAAAAGCAAATATGCCAAGCAAAGGTGGCATTGATAAAAAAAGAAGTCTTTTTACTTCAAAAAACATTGATCTTAACATCAGAAAGAATCTACTGAAAACGTACATTTGGAGCATTATGTTATGTGGAAGCAACATATGGATTATTGCAAGAGAAGAAATGAGAAAAATAGAGGCATTCAAAATGTGGTGATACAGGAGCATGGAAAAGATAAGTTGGACTAATAGAATTACTAATGAAGAAGTTTTAGAAAGGGTATTTGAGAGCAAATCAATATGGAAAAGTATACAGAAAAGGCGAAATGAATAAATAGTGTCATATCTTAAGACACAATGGGTTGCTGTTACTAATTTTAGAAGGAATAATTGATGGAAAAAATCATAGAGGAAGACAATGATTGCAATACATAAGTCAGATAATAGAAGATCAAGGATGTAATTCATACAAAGAGTTGAAGAGGAAGGCTAGTGATAGAGAAACATTGAAGTTGCTGCAAACCAATCATTAGATTAAAACTTCATAAAAAGGAAAAAAAACTATAAAGCTAGGTACCGGTATCTGTTTCTATAACGGGTGGCACGTTTTTTGTATCATTATACAACAGGGCAAACACCTCACGGGCCATTCCTTTGGGCCTACGGTTCTGACGATAGGCCGACGATAGCGAGACTTTTTTTTTGGTCATACCAAATATTTTTTCATTGGAAACCTAAGGGTCTGATTCCCTTTCTATGTCCAAAATTTCACGGATATCTTCGGACATCTTTAACAATTTCTAAAATAAAAAGAAAACAGTAGGTGTTTTACAATGCTTTTACGTGTTTCCGGTTTAATATGTTTACGCGACAAATTCATCATAACATAAGAAAATACATAAAAAGAATTTCACTTACTTCGGATTGCTACGGTATTGTCGGGCAAAATTTCGAAAAACTAAATGCACAAATCGTTTACATCACGGGTACAAAAGCCAAAAAGAAATGTTTTTTTTCATTTTCTTGTTATCTGTGTCTGAATAAATATGATAACAACCACGCCAAGTTGTAACAAGCGGTAAATTTTTCATTTTTCTTACTTTAATTTCACTGTTTTATCGCTTACTGTTAGGTTAGGTTAGGTGTGTGACGTGCGAGTGGGCGGGTCGCTCATAGACCTTGTACTAATTATTCTAAACTTATATAGTATAATGTCTATGGGGTCGCCACAGGTGTATGAGTTTATCATTTTATTGGAATTGTTAATAATACGATTATATCACTGTTTATTATATATATATGTCTATTGTACTATACTATATTACGGGGATTTTTCCGATTCTTTTTTTCCTGTAATCATTATAGCTATTATCGAACTGGCATTATTGTTACCGTTGATTTTATAATACAATATATTAATTAAATGTTATTACCAAGGTTATTACTCCGTGGCATCGAGGTAGATAAGAAGATATCACAGGTAACATAAAACTCCGTAATATATATTATCTATATATCATAGCACGGTTAAATTTAGCCTAATCAACTCGAAACATTGGAACATAATCGAAAATTGTTTTTTATCAATCCGTCGGTTGACTCGCGCGTAGTAGTCGGAATCGGTTCGCACTTAGCGCGTACTTGACGACGGAACAGACGGAGTTCTCGGAAACGGCGTTCGCGGCACACCGACCATTGCAGTAGACGTCGTCGACGTCGTGTCAACGCATTTTGTCGCGATCGCCCCGCTCGTAATTAAGAACGGTAGTGGATTCAGTGGATACGGCCGTCGTCTGTGCGCACAGCTGAACGATTGTTTAAACGTATTTTGTTTGAACACAAGTTATACGTGTACAATCCATCTAGATTCTAGAGGTAGGTGCGGACGATAAATAAATTTAACGTCTGGAAGTTAAACATTATTAATACGGTGAAACCTCTGAATAGCGGACACTGTCACCAAAATGTTGTCCAGCCATTAAGAGGGGTAAAATGAGGAACAAACGGGGTTCCCGTTCCCGGAAAAACGTCCGTTATTGGGTGGTCCGTTAAGGGAGGTTTTACCTTCGACCGTATAAACTAATAGCATTAAATTTATGTGGCCAAGGGTTTTTCTGTATATTATAATTATATTATATAGGTACTGTATTAATATACCTGTATTAAGGGAATTTGAGACCTCGACTTTCTTTCTCTGTCTATCACACTGAAATCCTAGAATTTAGACGTTTCCTTTCCCAAACATACTAATTGATCTAACGATGCAATATGGATTTAAATTTTTCATGAAGTCTACTTGAAAATGATTTTTCAAATTTATACCTTAAATGTTTACTAATTGAATTAAAAAAAAAAAATTAAAAATTAAATTTTTATTTTCTAAAATCTTAAAACGAAAAAAATCAAAAACGCATCATTAGATCAATCGGTATCAATCGGTACATCCAAATTTCTATAATTTCAGTTAGCTAGACAGAGAAAGAAAGTCAAGGTCTCCAATCCCTTTTAACGGACACCTCCTAATAGCGGACATATTTTTGGGAACAGAGATCCTGTTAGTTCCTCATTTTTTCCCTCTGAATAGCGGACACCTTTGAATAGCAAACAAAATTTTGCTATTCGAGAGTGTCTGCTATTTAGAGGTTTCACTGTATATTTATAAATGTAGATGGGTACCTAATTGTAAAAAACTTTTAAAACATATTTACAGCATGAGATAATTAGGTACTGAAACGTTTCTGAAGATATTATAATATATCTTATTATACTGTTTTTGTACAATATGCTTTTAAAATTGTATTGAAAAAATTCTAAGAGTACACCAAGCACTACACAAAATTGTTAGAATTATTATTGGAAGCGATTTCTTATTGCTAAAAGTTTATAGTCTTTTTAGTCTTAACTATACTATTACAGATACCAAATTAGAATAAATACTTTAAAATATTTTTTTTTTTAATAGACTGCATCCAGTCTTGAACGGTCTTAAATTTAAGCATTATGCCAATATTTCTACCTCAATTTCTGCTACCTTGTTATTGTAACATTTTTGATAAAAATATTTTAATTAATTTTAAATGGGACTCGTAGTTTTTGAATCCTTATTATTATCCCAAAATATTAGAATATTTGGTCCAATGTGATAATCTCTCATAACCTATTAATTTTTTTGTTTTTGGCAGTAATTGGGCCTAATAATACAATTTTAGTGTTGTTAAAAAGTGAACATATATAATTAGGTGTATAGGTTAATTGTCTGTTTTTTTTTTTTTATTAAATTTAATTTTATCACTTATTATTTACATTAGCTTTTTGTGCATTTGTTTGTTTTTTATTTTTGAAGGTAGACAAACTACATGATCTTGGATTCTGACTATGGAAAACGTCTCAATCTGAAAGTATTGGTGTGTAAATATTTAATATAATTTTCGTACTTCTATAATACTTAACTTAAATTAACATTCGCTTATGTTTTATTGTAGCTGTTAGTGAAAAATATAAAGTTGCACCTTTGTGGGAAAAGTTACCTTAGATATTGAAATGGGTAGAAAAAAAACAGCCAAAACTGCATGTGGTAATTTAAATGAAAGTATTACTACAATGACAAAATCTTGTGATAAGCTCCCTTCTGGTCAAGAATTAGTTATGAATTCCATTATTGCACATCGTCTACGTAAAAAAACAAAAAAACTTGAGTATTTGGTTAGGTGGAAAAATCATGCTCTTGAATATGACACTTGGGAATTGGAAGAAAATATCCCTACTCCTCATCTCCTTGATCAATATCAAAGAAACAAAATAAAAAATAACTCATCGAAATATTCTCAAAAGATTAAACAAGATCAAAGTATAACCAAAGTAAATGAACCTAAAATGTCTCATCAAGCAAATGAACAAAATGCAACAGGAAGGTAAGAAATTATGTATTATTATAATTATATAGAGGTGTACATACTTAAAATAGATAATACTTCTTTAACAAGTATTGAACAATTTGTTGTATAGGTATATAAATATACTTAGTAAAGTAAATATGTTATCCTTAATTTTTGTATACAACAAATGGTTTTTTTTAATTAAGGGTCTTGAACTCAAAAACCTTAATATATACTAGTAAATTAGCTCATTTTAGTGGCAACACAATGCTTGAAATTACCCTATATCCAATTTAATTTGTAGTGCATATTATACCTTCAAATTAGACCACATATTTTTGTGTTTAAATGTCTAATATCTTACCTATTTCAACAACTGTTGTATAGGGTGGATGGTGCCAAACTACAGTGTCCAAGCTGCTGTGGCCGGTAACGGAACTCAAGGCACACTGCTATGAGATGCATTCTTTGCTATTTGAAATGCTATATTTTCCATAATGTTGTTCCCATTTTTAGCTGAACAAATTCTCACTTGCGTTTCTTTATTGCAATAAATATCAAAATATGATTTACATCATGTATAATATTATACATAAGTTTAGATAAACACACTATACAAATTTGACATTAATTGTTAAGAATTTAATTTTTATACAGTTAAATAATGTAGTTATTTTTTTAGTTTTAAAGTTCAAACTATAATATTTTATTTATTGTATACAAGTGTAGTAATTGTAATATTTATCTATATCCAGGCCCCAGGGTCACAGTCATGGCGCAGAGCTAAGTAAAAAGGGAAAAGCGTGATGGTATATATTTTCATAAAATGTTCAACCCCTACTTAACTTGTGTAAATTTATGTTAAACATTCTGACACCTCTATGGTCTAAATTAAAGAACTAATGTTTTTGATATTTTCACGAGTTAATTGGTATTGCAGGGTTGCCAGATAAGTATCTATCAAAAAAGATTAGTAGAAGTAAAACAGTGTATATTATGGAATACAATTTTGAGGAAAAGACCAAGCGCTTGACAATACATTAAGAGTAATGGAAGTGAGTGGTGACGTAATAGAAGAGGTAGAAAACTACCTAGAAAATCTAGAATCCTTTATACAAAGGGACGGAGGTTTTATGAAAGGTGTGAAACATTGTATTAAAACAGGTGTTTTATGTGATAAAATAATTCCAATAAGACTTAAAGGTAAGTTTTACAGGAGTGTGGTGAGACCAACCATGTTTGGAGTGTTGGACGGTCAACAGGAAAATATATTAGAGTACCAGTGTAGCGAAATGAAAATGCTTGGATGGATGAGTGGAGTAACAAGAGAAGACAGAATAAAAAACAAAAAGGCAAGGGGTAGTATTGGTATTGCCTCAATAGTTGATAAGATGAGGGAAAATAGACTAAGATGGTTTGGACATGTGATGAGGGGAACAGGAAGAACGGTTATGAAAATGGACGTTGAAAAAAAAGAGGTAGAAGAAAGAAAAGATAGATGGAAACAATTAAAAAAGAATTAAAATGAAAATTCAGGTCCGAAAGGGTAAATGTGTGTGTAAAGGATGTGAATGATCGTGTTAAGCGGAGGAATAGGGCGAGGGGGGCCGACCCTAAATGGCAATACATTTATTTATACACTTCTATAACCCATTAAGAACATTCATAATTTCAAATTGTGTTTAAATATAGAATAAGTGTTTTAATTGAATAATGCCTTGCCTATTAGAATTTAGAATAATTTTTCCCTTCTTGTCTTTATTTTTATTTTCTGTTTGAAAATGGTCTGTGAGAAATAGAAAACAAAATATTATTAATCAAGTAAGAAAACTGTGTGATTACATTAAAGCGAATGAAAGATTTCAGGGTAACTCAATACAACAAAATGGGTTAAAGCGTGATTACAGTGTTCTAGAAAATCAAGAGGAAAATAAAGACATTCGAGTGTTTAAGAAGCTATGTTTTAATCAAACTCCAGTAAATGAAATTGGGAATGATCCAACAGTGCATAAATCAAATTCATCAATTATTGAAAGTGATATAGTCAATACGAAACATGGAAAAATTGTTTCTTTAGGTATAATCTACTATAATTAAATAAATACCATATATCTATGAATAATTTGCTTTTTCATAACTTGATAATTTAATTAATATTTTTAGATCAACTTTCAATGAAGGAAAAAATTAAATTCAATGTTTCATTGAGTGATACACCAAGTAAATCAAAAACACCAGAACAGTCTAAGTTCGTTCAACGCAATGAAAGACTTGAGAAACTTATGAATCATTTAGATATTTTTGTCAACGTTCATAGCGATTGTGGTTCACATTTATTAAGAACATTACCTTATTATACTGAAGTATAAAACAAATATTTTGGTTGCAAATAATTTAAAACAATACTTATATAAACAAAAAAATAAATTCTAATTTTGTTATATGTCTTATTTTTTCTCTAGTTTACTTTATCTACAAAAAGCATGACAGTAGTATTAAAAGCATATGATATACCACAACCTGGTATATATAAATTTTCCGATACTGTTGGATTTAGTAGATTAAATAATAAAATTCCGACGAAGAGAATACAAAAAAATAAACCAAAAAAAGGCCTGGTAATTTATGTTAATGGATCTCCAGCTATACAGCCTCCCAAGAAAACTCTAGATGTCTATGAAGCTAGAAAAATAGTGCAACAATTATCCCCCTTAATGAAATTGTCTACTGATAAAAAGTAAATTATTGTATTACATGTATGTGTTTTCTATTTAGTTATAGATAGTTATAATTTTTTCTATGTTTAGATCAGTAGTTCAAAACACAAAAGTCCAGACAATTGTTAAGTCTAGTCCATTTGAAGAGGATACTGCAGCTCATTTAAACTTTGGGAAAACGTCTTTACTTCAGGTATTGTCTCATGTAATAGAAATTGTTATAAATGTTTTTAAATTTTGAGTGCCAGTAAATAGTGTGTTGCTTTTATAATGATGTTTTTTTTCCTGTGAACACTTTTAGGGGTAAGGAATGCTCCGAAACTTTCTCGCTCAGTATCCCTAATTAAAGGTCTTGGGACTCTAATTATACTTTGAGGGGTCTAAATTTAAGTTCAAAATTGAAAAAGTTATAATCAAAAATGTAGGTCAAATTTGACCAAAAACTTTAAAAATTATGGCAAATGTGTTTGCCTTTGCCTTTGCCCAAATGCTTTTTTTGACATAATCAATTTAGTTTTTTGGCCATAACTACTAAAATAATAGGCAGAACTAACTGAAACTTTTACACAATATTTATACAGGTAAAATATAGGTTTGGTCCAAACTTAAAGTGGTTTTGAGAATTTTCGAGCTAAGTATAGAACTTTAAATTGTTCTAAAATTGTTTAAAATTTCTATTTTCTTTGTGGTTTTTGTTCAATAAAAGATTAAATTTTTGACAAAAAGTTTTGAAACTTTAACACAAGATTAACAACAAGTATGTACATATTCTAATAAAAAATATCAAAAATTTATTACACAGTTTTTGTTCTTAATCGTTTAAAATTGGAAAATGGTTGAAAATTGGTCATACCATTGATTTATTTTTTTAAAAAAAATTAGTAACTCACAAATTTGTTATTTAAGAATTTCAATTAAGACATGTTATATAAATCAAAATTTGGTATCTGATAGAAAGAATTTCAAAATAGTCTGCCTCAGATTCCGAATGCGTACTAAAAAGTGTTTAAAAACTGTGCAATTTGGTTACCTTTAACTATGAAATTATACACGCACTATTATGCAATTGATACTTTAAGTTGTATTAACTCCACAAATAATGGTCCGAATGGTTTGAAATTTTCACACATTATTTAAAATAAAATATTATTTGAACGTGGATACGTTTTTTGGAATTTTGGACAATTTTTATTGTTAAATTTGTTTTTACCATGACATATACTAGACAACTGAGCTTGCTCAGAATCGTATTTTCAAAGGCATTGATGTATTGTTGTTTTCAGATATTAAATGATGCGTTTGAACCACAAATTTTAAACTTGTAACCCACCCAAAGTGTAGTCACTATTATTTTAAACTACCTACTCGAGCTAGAGTGTGATACCAAATTTTTTTTTTTTATTGTAGCTTGTTATTTGATGATTTTAATGTATTTTTAATCTAGAAACAAGCTGGGTCTTCAAAATTCCAACAAAACAAATCAAAAATTGTCCCTCTACAAAGCCAATGTACTGGTAGTAGCAGGATGCAACGAGGTACTTAATTTTTGTATATAAAATTTTGGTAGTCTAGCAATTTGTTTTTATTCTGAACAAAATTACGGTACGAACTGGTATAAGAGGGAATTTTATTTTACGAAAAAAAAAAAAACCTACATCACACCCCACTTATAAACATATGTATAATACGGAGAATACATATTTATAATTTGTAAATTTATAAAATTTGAAAATGAAATTGTATCAATATATACAAATCAAATTACAATTTAAAATGTTTGGGAAATAATTTAAAAAAAATTTATAAATCAAAGCCATACAATTGCCATACCCAAACCTGTACAATTTATATGATAACTGGTCATTTAATAGCAAAAAAATAACAGTTAATTTTGAAACAGTGACTTAATAATGGTCAAAATGAAAGTAGCAAATAACAAAATATGCTTTTATAAATATACTATATTTATAATATAATACCTTTTACAAAGTTCTTAATAACACAAGTGTTCTAATTTTTATTCAACAAATCAATTTTTCAGGATAGTCCTTGTATTTTTTTTTTTTTTTTTTTTTTTTTTGGTTTTTGATATTCTGCTCTCTTTCCAATACTTTAAAATTTTGAATTTTTTTTATTTCATCACGAAATTTCTATATATTAAAATTAGTTCGATTTTATTGTGTATGTACTCAATTATTAAAGGTCCTTACCTTTAGGATCAATTAAAAAACTTATTATCAATAAAAATAAAAATGAAACACAAACCATTTAAAATCTTAAATCCTCTGTGACATCCTTTAACAGCATTATTTGTTTAAAAAAACAATATTTTACAGAATAGTTTAATAGTTTAATTATTTTACAATATTTACAAATATTCATAAGATGTTTTATTTAATTTTGGTTTTCCTGTTATTCTTCCAAACCAGTTATACTTAAATTATTCCGTTAATAAAGTAATAAGTTTTTTATTTTCATTATAAAATTGTGTTTTTAAATATTTTTTTTCTGCGTTAATAACATTTTGTAGTGGAATGTAGGTCAATGCAGCTAACATAAATGTATGAAAAGTAAAATTGAAAACAATATTTTTATATTAATTGTCATTTGTTTTAGCCAAATTTTAAATATTAACCTGACAGATAGTTATAGTTACTTTGTAAGCACATTTCTTTAATAGTATTATATTATTGTATATTTTAAATTATGTTTTTGAATTTTATGTGTGTTTATAATTAATTATTATTGTAAACAAAAACTCCTGGGCCTCCCACAAGTTTTAATTTTTTTTTTGTCAAAATAATTTTATAATTTAATACATTTTCATTAAGACAACACATTGAAGATGACGTGTAATGTCTGCATGAACATGTCAACTAAAAAAATAAAAACTAACCTATAAGTTATGTCCCATTATGCACATATGCTTATTTTTAATTTTGTTATTTTTATTTTTGCTATTATTTATTTGCAATACTTCAATCTCTGTTATTTTATTTGCTATTTTGGTCTGGACCGGATTTATTTATTTTATCAAATAAAATATCATACTCATAACGGCTTTATGTTTGAAATAGTCAATTTATTGGCAGTTAAATATTGCACTATTTTTATTATAAAAATATGTACAATAATTTTAATTTGTATTATTTTTAGTTTTCTCACATAAACACATAAAAATTGATATAAATTATAATTTGTTATACTATTTATTTTATTGTAATAAAATGTAGTTCTTAAGTACATATTGTTAGGTACTAGTTTTTAATTTTTGTTATTTAGATACATAAATAATTATAATAATTATTTGTAACTATTAGTTATGATTGTTTGGCGAATCCCAAGTATTATTATTTATCTGACCAGTAACATTGTCAAATAAATCAATATCAACTAAAATCAATTAGAAGTAGCTGTTACATAAAATTTTGTTCAATTTTATTACAATTATTAGCTGAAATAATTTTAAACTTAAACCTATCAACAGTAAAAAATATTTGTTTTAAATTTTTACATTTAGTTGCCAAAAGATAGTTTACTTAATTCTTAACCTAATTTTGCTTTTATGTAGTTTAAATGATTAAAAGATAGTAATTTTATGTTTGTTTTCGGATTGTATTGTTCAAGTATAAAGTGTTATTTAATTTAATGTCAACAGTTTTTATTTAATTTTTTAATTAATTCACAAATAAACACCCTTTGTTTACATCTATATTCTCATAATAATGTAATATAATATTATAATATAATACACAATTCAAACAATAACAATAAAGATATATCACAACAATATTAATAATAATGGCAATAAAAAAATAATAATAGTTATCTTATTTGATGGCATACACAAGTTGTACATGTTTATATAAGTTTTTGATTTTATTTTTAAACTGATCAAACAACAAATGAAACACATCAATCTGAGCTGGTAGTTTTTTTTACTACTTTTGAGATTTTTGATTGATTGTTAATTGTTTATTATTTTTTTTATTGAATCTGTAAAACATGTAATTTTCTGTTCTCTTTTGGATATGAGATTTAAATTATTTAAATAATATTAATAATATTATTATTATTATAATTATTTATGTATGTATTAATTTTTGAGTTTATTTAAATTTTATATTTGGATATTTTATAAATTGGATATTTATTCTTTGGGAATTATTACCCCAGAATTTATGTAATATGTTTTCTTGATATTTTTTCCAAGATTATTCACAAATACTTTCTCTACTTTAGGTGATGTTCAAAAAAGTTTTATTTACTATAAAGACATCCCAGGTGTTTCTAATTTAGGGATAATAAAAACAGCGAGACCAAAAAAAGATATGTAAGTATATTTTATTTATTTATTTACTCTACTAATCGAATTATTTACACTTAGAACCACTAAAACCATTAACTTTAGTTGTATTCTGAAGTGAATTATTAAATTCTATTTAAAATATAATTATTTTATCAAGTTACTTTGACAATTCACACATAATAAGGAAATTTATAAAATTGTTATTAAATTTACATGTACAAATATAAATCCATTATTTTTTTAAATTTTTTTAGAATAAATTATGTGATGTTAATGAACATTGAACACTTTTGATTAGTCATTGTTTTGTAATGTAGATATAAAATGGTGAAATGCTTGTACATTCAAGACTCTTGAAGCAATTATTATCAATACTCCTTAAGGTGCCTCTGTCTCATTGTATTTTAGACCTAAAAAACATGTCAGGCAAGTTCAATTAGTATGTCTAAATGTTTGGATCAAAAAGAGAACAGATTTGAATTTAGAATAAAGTCTTCTTTGTATCTATTGGAACTTTTTATTTTTTATAAATTTATAAATTATTTGACAAAAATATAAAAAACAAACTAAAATTGTGCTTTAGAAAACTAGGTATTTTCAAAATGTATATTTGTTAGTTTTTCCTATTGTTCTGATAGAACTAGTAAAAGTCTTTAAATAGTTTTTAAATAGCGTATAGTATAATATAAATAACATAAATAGGCAATTTAGTTAAAAGACTGCTAGTATAGTGTGACAAAAGTACAATAATAACTTTGCAAAACACTTATCTTTTTTAATAAAATATTTTTTTGACTATGTAGTTGTCTAATTTATTGCCTTTTAATAAATTCCCGGACAGTAGCCCCTTAAGGTATTCAATAAATTCCAAATTGTATATTACAGTTTTATGTCTTTGTAATTGATTTTAATGATTTATTTTTTGTATTTAAAATAAAATTCTTTCTTCTTCAATCAATTTTAACTTAAACTTTTGATAACTTTGTATCATGTCACATTCATCATCTGATATTTTGCGTACCTAGTGTTGATATGCATGTATGGTTAATGGTCATAATATGTATGTTGAGGTCAGATTTATATTCTCTTAAAATCCTTAAAATATGATGTTTTTATGTCGTTAAAAATGGACAGTATATTCTCTTAATATTCTATTAAAATACCAAAAATATAATAATTTATTTCGTTAAAAATGCAAAATATTTTATTAATATTCTATTTAAAAAAAAAAAGTAGCAATTTAAGTTATTCAATTTAAACTTATTTATTAATTTCATTTTGTAACAAATTTAAAAAAAATTCTCATAGTGGTAGTTACAAATGGGTATAACATACAATTATTATTATTTTTTTCTCCTAAAAATTATTTAAAACAAATTGATTATTGTTTATTATTCCCAATTATTCTATAAATAGATTCTATGTGTATTTTTAAATGTATAAAATATTCTCTTACCCCTAAAATATGCTTTTTTTATGCAAAATAATTTTTTTTCTCTAAATTTTGTGTTTTGAAAATTGTCAAGATATTTTACTCCCATTTGACTGCATAGTTTAGAAACAAACATGTAAAATCATAAAAATCCTACCTCTAAATTCATTTGTTTTGTTTAGTCAAAATAAAAAGAATAACAGTCTAGGATTAAATAGATCATCAATTATGAATTCATAACCGTGTTCTTTTTATCTATAATTTAAAGGTTGCCTGTATTAAATTCAAAACCTTCACCTCTTATTTTGGCGCAAAAAATACAACAAAAACAACAAGATAATAATCAGTTTTTGAAGCAGCAAGCTGTACTTACTACATCTGCTGATAATGCAGATGTTACTGGAGATAACGTCCAGGTAGTGAATTGTGTTAGCTATTAGATTTTGATTTATCAACAATGAAGTACCTACGTGTATTTTATTTTTATAATAAATGTTTTAGTTTAAAAGTTTTAAGTATATATGATTTGGTACAGTTAAATATAATTTTCCGTGTCAATGGTTATCATCTGTAACTGCCATTTTTTACTGTGTATTACACCTGCTGCGTATTAAGAGAATTCCAATAATACACCCTATTAATTGATTTATGTTTTTACAAGGTATCTGTTGCACAGTTAAAAGATAGTGATGATTCAGAGATATTAGTAGAAAATAGCAAAGGAAATAGACAACAATTGGTTTCACAAGCCGAACATGCTAATAAAATTATTCAAGCCAACACTTTTCCGGCCCAAAAATCAAAACAAGACACTCAAGTGAATCATCAGTCTTTGAAGCACCAAGATGTACTTCCTAATAAACTAGGACGTTCAATAGTTGTATCTATAACCAACCTAGTAAATAACCTTTAACTCATTAATAATGAAGTATTTATGTGTATTTTATATTATTAGTAATCGTTTTAATTTTCTAAGTTTCAACAATACATGATTAGGTACATAGTTATTGTTTGATAAAGTAGTTGTTTATTTTTCATTTAACTTCACAATTAAACAATTTTCAATAATATTTTTGAAATTCTGCTGCTGTTGTTTAGTCTTTAAGATAGTTTAGATCTGACCAAAGGTTAGGAAATCAAATGTAATATTTTACATTTTTTTATTAGTTTTTATCATCTGTAACTGCTATTTATTATTGAGTATGACACCTGCTGCATATTTAAAGATATCCTACAGCACGGAGAGCAAGCTGTGTACAAAATGCAAGTCATCAACGTTGCACGATCTGTGATACCAAAATAACATTCTATCCAGTGCCTTTTTTTAAAAATAAAAACCAAAACCGTCATAAATAATATCAACTGAAAAGCTAAAAACAAACTGTAGAAATAATTTAAATTATTATAATAAATAAACTGAATGTTAGAAGAATATTGTTGCAGGCAGAACAAGGTCATATTCCAAGTGGGGGTCTTTGTAAAAATGTTTGCATTTTAACAACAAATATTATTTGAAGTTCATTGACCTTGGCCTACTACAATATTTTTTCTAAACACCCAGTTTGTTTATTAGATTGATGTTAAATGATTTTTATAGATAATACTGAGCTACTAATCTTGTTTTTAGCCTTTCAGTGAATATTATTTAACCCAGTCACTTTTTGCTATTTAATAATAATTTGTTTTTAAATTTCGTTATCATATGTAACTGGAATATGTGGAAAAAAATTAGAATCTAGTATTTAATGCATCAATGTTAAACAGTATACAACTTAATTATTTGATTTGTAAATATTTGCAGTTATTGTTTCTTATAGCCTTATTTTTCAGTTTAGAGTCTCAAAAATTGAATACAATCAAAACAACATATTTCCTAGATATGCTTTTAAATAATTGTCCAAAATCAGTTTCTTTTTTTATTATTATAGATTTTTTTAACACTGTGATTAAGCACTTAGTAATTATTTTTTGTAAATTGGCAAAAATTGGTCTCAGGGCACCTTCACACGTGCCTAACCTTTAGTAGCGAGTTCTGTGGCTAATGCAACCTCTGTCACCATCTTCTCAGAAGCGCTACTAAGGGGCCACGTTTGAAGCCCGTAACTGATTTAATTTAAAAAAAAATATTTGTAACTTAAAAAATTTTGGTGTTTAAGGTTTGAAAGTTTGATTTATTACCAAGTAAAATTTTCTTTCTGTATTTGTATATTTCAAAAAAATCTTTCTAGCTGTATCCAAATGTGTATTAAAAAGTTATCATAAAACAGTGTTATTTTGGTTAGGTATAACAATGAAATAATATTTATACATTTAATAATATTAAATTATTATAATAATTTAAAGAAATGTGGTCTAGGGCCTGCCGGGAAAATCCCAATTTCCTGGTGGCTTAAAATTATGATTTGTTATTTGGTGTCTTGTTATATGGTAACTTGAAATTTGTGAATCTCTTTGAAACTAATTGCAGTTTAAATTATATTTTTTTTAATGTTACAAATTATTTTTTTCAGATCTCTCCAATCATGTTTACTGATGATTCAGGAAACCAGTATGTGAAAGATGCTGAAACTGATCAATACATTCCTGTATCAGTTATAGAACAGAATAATCAATCAATAATACAGTTTGATGAAAGTTTTATGTTTCAGCAAAAACAATAAATAGTTTATATTGTAGATTTGGAGTCAACTACTGAAGTTCATCTATTTTTAAACTTGTTTATTTATTTATTTTTTTTTTGGTATCCAACCTTTTGGTTTCTTTATTTAATGATCTGTGCATGCTTGTTTGTATCTTACTTAAAGACTGTTTAATAATAATAGAAATTAATTAATACAATTTATAAAAATAATAATTGTACAATGTTTCCACCAAGTTTTTTTGTTTGTATACTTTAAAATAAAACTTTTAATATAATTTGCAACCGATAAAGAACAAATAATGTTTATATGTTAACCAATAAAGTTCTTGGTTTCTAAAAAAAAAAGAAAATCTGTTGTTTTTGCAAGGAGTAAATTTGAGGTTGGGTGAGTTGTATTGCGTAGTGATTACACTTTGAGTATCAGCAATATTTATGTACCAATACTACCTGAAACACGACTTTTTTGGTAAAAAGAACATGTATTTATGAAACAAACAACGCAAAAACAATTGTTTGACAGTAATAACAAATAAGGTTTTATTAATTTGTGTTCAATTTTAGTTTTGATGCTAAAAACAATGAAGTGACCCACTCCGATGCATAAGCACTACACCAAACAACTTTTTACCAGACCTCAAGTTTACTCCATTTCCTTTCTTTTTTTTACTTCCTAAAACATCCTAGAGAACGCAATACAAAAATTATAGTAATTAAAACCAAAAGCGATACAACATCTTGGGCGATGAAGTCAAAGAGTTGGAGAACACAACGTATTAAGTGTTGAGAATACGTCGATTTGGAAATCCAATATGTTTTGACCATCGTTAAAATATTACTATTATATGATTATAGTAATTACCATCAAAATGTTATTGAACCCAGCACCTACCTGAAGTTGAAACATTTGTGTGATCAAAATCCAATAATACTGGGCCATAATATTTGCTCCACAAAATAGATAAAATATTATTACGGATTAATTCATTTATTCTGTATTTGTTCTTGTGTAGAAAGATTGAAAAATAAAGGGTTTGCCAAAACGGCCATTGCATTGACAATTAGGTACCAATTTCATTAAAATCCTAACACCGCAGATAATCTTTCCGTCCAATATAAATTTGTATCACAGTAATCTATAATAATATACTATAAAATAATAACTATTTGAGTAAATGTTAAACACTGTAGCTCGATACTTGTTTTTAATATTAGTTTTGTAATCATTGAACTTAAATTATATTGATGATTAAGTTTTTATTTTATTTCAATTATGTTATTAAGTTATGCTTAAAATATTTTATTAGATTTATATAGGTAGGTAAGTAAAATTATTATGACGGTGTTTTTTACACTTAAAATTAAAAAAAATAATTCAAACTATTTGTTTGAACTTCCTATGCTATTATAATAGTTAAATGATTCAAATTTATTTAATTGTTTTAAGCGTTTTTACAGTGAGTAAAGTACTGAGAAAATTTTAAATTCTATATTTTGTCTCAAGCAATTGTCAAAATCGTAAATTGGTTGTTATTTTTTATATGTTAAACTGAAAATGTTAAGTAACCGACTGGTTTGAAGCCTTTTTTGAATTCTTTGTGTTTAACATTGGAACAAATAAAAATTATAATAAGATTTAAGTATAATTTTGATTAGGTTTCTATTGTTTTGTAAACTATTTTGTTTGATGTAACCCAACACAGACTTCTATATAACAGATATTATAGAAGTTAGTGTAACATAAGGACTGAAGTCTGTGGCTGAGTCCGTGGTATTATCATTATAGTACAATCAATGATATAATATAAAAAATAAAAATTAGGTATATTTGGTGTATAGTTTATGAAAACCTAGAGTCTTGATATGTAAAGCTCTCTACCTAAACCTATTTGAATCACGGCAATACATTAGAATTTAGAATTTTTTGGAATATTTTGTCAAAAAAAAATGTAATAAAATAAAACACGTGAGTACGCGCGTTATTAACTTATTAGCAAAAGACAAAAGTTACTCCGAGGAGGATACAGCTGCAGCACGAACTATCTATTAATAAAAAAAACTTATTAAAAAAATAGGTGATACACACATCACACCACAGAGTCACCCAACCTAACTTATAATTTTTGACAAGCAAATTATTGTTGATCATAGTATCACAGATTAGATAAAAGAAATTATATAATCTGTAATAGTATTTTACTATAGTACAGCACCGTCAACCGAGAACGGTTCATCTGCATTCTATTTTTTTGTACGTTTTGTGTATGTGTGTGACGTCTGTCTACCCCATAGAGTAATATTACTCTATGGCAGGGGTCGCCAACCAGTCGATCGCGATCGACTGGTCGATCTTTCTAGGAATGTAGGTCGATCGTTATAAAAATTAATTTTACCATTATCGGTCGATCGCGTAATATATAATCGGATAATGCGGATTGCTATATTGTATTCTTAGAATTTACCATTATCGGTTAATCATAATACATAGTCAGAATTATTGTCAGTTATAGCTCGACCGTCAATTAGTCGTCACGTGCAAGTGTGCAACGCGTATATGTTCCGTATATTTTCGTTAATAAGTTGCAAATTTATTTAGAATTTACAACAAATAAAATGAATGCAAATAAAAAGTGTAAAACTTATCATTTTAATCAGGAATGGGAGTTGGAGTTTTTTTTTGTTGACATTAAAGGCAAGTGCGTGTGTTTAATATGCCGAGATACTCTTTCTATTTTCAAACGTGGAAACATAGAAAGACATTACCGAACTAAACATGCAGATTTTGATTTAAAGTTTCCAACTCATTCCAGCTTACGACAAGATAAGCTAAAAACAATGAAATTAAAACTGAACCAAGAGCAGTCTGTTTTTAAAAATCCAAATAAATTAGCCCAAAATGTAACTATTGCTTCATTCAAAGTAGCATACTTATTAGCAAAGAAGAAAAAACCGTTTTCCGATGGTGAATTAATTAAAGAAGCCTTTAAAGAAGCGTCTGACTCATTATTTACGGACTTCAAAAACAAAAGTGAAATTCTAGGTGCCATTAGTTCAATTCAATTATCAAGTAACACAGTAATGCGTCGTATTGGAGCCATATCTTCAAATCAAAAAACTCAATTACTGACTGATTTATCAAAATGTTCATACTTCAGTTTACAAATGGATGAGTCTAACGATATGATTGATACTTCACAGCTTTCTATTTTCATTAAAATGTGTTTTGACGATTTTTCTGTTAAGGAAGAATTTTTAAAAGTCTTATCGTTAACCGGAAGAACTAGAGGAGAAGATATTTATAAAACGTTTAAACAATTTGTTGAAGAAGAAGAAATTCCAATTGAAAAATTAGCTAGTATTACAACAGACGGAGCCCCATCATTTTGTGGAAATAAAAAGGGATTTTTAGCGTTATGTAAAAACGATAATTCGTTTCCTCATTTTTTTCAATATCATTGTATAATTCATCAACAAGCATTATGTGGTACAGTTATAAATATAAACAATGTTATGGAACTTGTAGTGAAAATTGTAAACAGCATCAGAGGTAAGGCATTAAAAAGACGTCTTTTTCGTGAACTGATGGACGAAGTAGATTGTCATTATGGAGATTTACTATTACATTCTAACGTTCGTTGGTTAAGTAAAGGTAAAGTACTACATCGTTTTAAAGAATTATTACCACAAATTAAAATTTTTTTACAAGAAATTGATATTGTTTATGAAGAATTAGAAAATATAAAATGGCTTGAAGATTTTTAATTTTTAGTTGATATTACTGAAAAAATTAATTTCCTAAGTTTAGAGTTACAAGGAAAAGAAAAACAAATTATTGATATGATATCACATGTTCAAGCGTTTTCAAATAAATTAGCATATTGGGAAAATAAAATGAAAAATGGTGATTTCCAGCATTTCCCTACTCTTCAAGAAACAATAATTAATTATTCTGAAAATTTTTATGAGCCTACAAACCATATAAATATAATTCAACATTTACGTTCCGAATTTAAAAGAAGATTCAACGACTTAAAAATACTTGAGCCAGTTGCGCAGTTTATATCAAATCCATTTACTGGGGATGTTGAGACAAAAGCGAATGAAATTGGAAATTTGTTTAATCTTGATATAACAGTTTTGGAAATGGAAATAATAACGTTACAAAATAATTCAATACTTAAGATTACCTCGGAGTTTTGGAAACACGCGAGTACTCAAAAATACCCAAATCTACGAAGCATTGCCCTTCGTATAACTTCATTTTTTGGTTCAACTTGGTTATGCGAGTCAACATTTTCGAGTATGAAATACTTAAAGAACAAATATCGTTCAAGAATTACAGACAGTAATTTGGATTCAAGTTTAAGAGCAGCTGTTTCTAATTATATACCACAATTCTCAAAACTTGCAGAAAACCAATGCCAGGTATCACATTAATAAAATAAAATAAAAACACATTAATTAAATAACAATATCAGATTTACATAAAATGTTTTTTTTACTTTTTCTCGTGTTTAAAATATTACATTATTATTATTATTATTATGAAGAAACAATAAATATTTATTCTTTGGAGCTTAGACCTTTTTTTTGCTCATAACACAAATCTCTTCCTAAAAACCTAAATTCTCCTGGATGTCGATCACCTGAGACTAAAAAATTCAAATGTAGCTCACTTGTTTGAAAAGGTTGGCGACCCCTGCTCTATGGTCTACCGACGTTTTTCTCGTTTATACCATAGAATAGATTAATCTGGATACAAAATGAAATTATAGATCTATTACAGATGTTGTTAAAATTTTTTTAAAGTACTCCCCAAGGTGGATTGGTATGATTCATGGATTCACCTTGGTACTGCCCAGTGGCGCCGAACCTTTTATAAACCACTGGGGTAAAACCTGGCACGACCTACCCACCCACCCACCTGAGCGGGTTGAAGACCCCCCCACCCCCACCCCCCCGGACAACAAAATACGGTACCTTACCCTGTTTACTGCATTAACTGCATGATGCTTATTTGTTGTCCATTTCTCTCATCTCTGTCAACTATTTATTATTAATAGTAATTACAAATGACAATTATTTAATGTAATAAAATTAATTACTCACGACCCACCCAAATTGACCCACCCCCCCAACCACTAAAATGTTCTGGGGTATTTACCCCACTTGCTATACGTGTTCGGCGCCACTGGTACTGCCCATGTTCTAGCATTAAAGTTATGAATCAGTATCATTTACTATTTTTAACATGGCCATATAGTATATGGTCTTGTATATTAATTTATTGTAATATGTTTATTTATACATTTTTTTTTTATTGTTTATCAAAATAATATAAACTACGCTTTTATTTCAACTTTTGCTTAGTAAAACATACTTTTGGTATCTTATATGGTCGCTATTGGGGCCAATTATTAATGCTTAAGCCATTAATTGAAGTTACCTATTACAGTGTATTGCCTATTGCATATTTAATTTTTAGAATAAAATTGTACTTTTATTTTTGTTTTCCCGCCATCGTACACACTGATGAGCAAACGGGAAGATGGCCGACAAAATTTTGCGTCATAAATTTCTCTGTGTTAATTTTTATTAGTGTCCGGGCCCTGTTTATATTAGGCATACTGAGGTATCTCACCCATTCCGCATTCGTCGTCAGTCGTGCCTGTAGAATATGTTCATGGTCGCGCCATTAACATTTTATTGTGTTTTCTAATTGCGATTTCTATCCCTGTGTTTTAGTTTTGTTTTTGACATTGAACGCGAAATCTTTATTCGTTCGAATACTACAAAATTCAAAAATCACCGTATTCAAAATGGACACCAACGAAGTTCTGAAGCAACTCGTCCTTGCGGAACGCGAACGCGAACGCGAGATAGTCTGCCAATGGATCACAGAACTTTGCCACAGCGAAACAAGAGAAAACGCTCTGCTACAACTCTGGTAATATAATATAAAACTCGTGGTGTGTGTTAACGGTTGATATAAAATTTATATGTAGGTACCCATGGAATGTTGGGTATTACTTATATATGTACCTACTTATTTCCATTTAATCCTAACTACTTAACCCGTAATTAGATAATTATTGTTCTGAATATTAGTACTGTCTACTACACTTACATAACCCACTTGCCTTCAGTCTGCTATTGGCTATTTTATGTTTGTTTATTTTGTAAATTTCTAGATATGGTTGGTAGTATAAGACATGTAGGTATAGAAAAACAATCTATTTTTAATAAGTTTTTTTTGATCTTGTGTTTCCATTTATATAATATTTTTCAGTGTTAGACGTCATTCTATCCTCGATCTTGGTCTAATGTTGTGGGATGCGACTGGCGTGATTGCAGCGCTTTTGTTTGAAATAGTAAACGCTTATCAATACCTCAGCCCTCCAACTATTACAGAACTACAAGTGATGCGTCTTTGCAATACCTTGGCTCTCTTGCAGTGTGTCGCTGCACATCCTAGTACATGGTTGCATTTCATTCAAGCGCAGTTACCACTTTACATATATCCATATATTCAAAACACTAACCAAACTCGCAATTTTGAACATTTAAGACTTGCGACCTTAGGCGTTATTGGATCTTTAATTAAGGTATATATGCCTGCATATTTTAATAGATTTTATTACAGTTAAATTTTTAAACAAAACATAAGTTCATATTATGTTCTTAAATTTAAATTAAATAAATATAAGTTAGTGGGTAAGTATTAAACACCTTATTTAACACAGTTGGGTAAATTACCACCTACCTATTTAATTTGTAACACGGATAATTTGTCATTTATCATGTTATCTGTGTTAGTATTATTTATAGGTAGGTTCTATTAATTTATACTAATATTATTAAGTAAAGTCTGAGCAGTATTTAGTAACAAGTATTAAATTTCTTTAATTAGGTAAATACCTGTGTGTTTTTTTTTAAATCAAAACAATAACCTGTAGAAGTAAGAGAATGCCCAGATTTCAGGCATATAGACTGACAGCTAAGTGATTGTCAAAGCTTTAACTTTCTTCCCAAGTATTTAAAAAGTTCACATTCAGTATACGAAAAGATAGGGAGAGAGATTGAGAATTTGGTCTTCAGTCATAACTCAGCTGTCAGTATATATACTCGAAAATTAGAGCGTTCTTTCACCGGAGAGGAGAGTATACCTGTGTCTTTTGTTGTCAAAAAAAATTTCAATAAATTAATATTTTAATATTAATTTTTAATAAACCTAATTCAATAATTTTTTAACTCTAATTTTGCTAGTTATTTAACTTTATCTGACTGTTTTTATTTAGGTTTATTAATTCATTTTTTGATAGTTATTTGGTATCAAATGGGTAAGAATACTTTAAGAAGCAATATTGTATTAAATTTTTTTCTGAATATGTTATAGTCTGAAGAGCCAGATGTGATTAAATTTCTTTTAGCAACAGAAATTGTTCCATTATGCTTGTATTTAATGGACAATGGTTTTGAACTAACCAAAACTATGGCAGCTTTAATATTGCAAAAATTTTTAATGAATGCTACTGGTTTAAGCTACATTTGTGAAACATATGAAAGATTTTCTCATGTTGTATTGACCCTTGTGAGTACTTGTAATTAAAGTTACTAAATATAGTTTATATCTGTTCTAATAAATGTATTTTCAGGGAAAAATGGTGTTGGCACTTGAAACACAGCCTTCTACTAGATTATTGAAAAATGTTGTGGGATGTTACGTTTGTTTATCAGAAAACTTAAGGTATGCAATTTTTAAATAATTTAATCATAAAAAAAAACATCGATTATAAATGAAATTAATGTTTTGGCTGTATAGAATTTCAACAGATAAAAACTCAAAAACTATTGATGTAGGCACATAAAAAGAGTTTTACTTTAAAATCATAATAGGTACTTAAAATCATTTATTACGAATTTCATATTATTATAAATTTTTAATTTTATTGTATTTTCCTAGTAAAGTGCAGTCAAATTTAATTTTAAGCCCTCTGTATAACTCCCAACAAGTATCTTATTATACAATGCTAACATTATAATGTATTTTATTCTTCTACAGAGCTCGCGAAGCACTTAAACAGTGTTTACCCAATCAACTTACAGATATGTCAACTTTTGCAGAATGCATTGCAAGAGACCAAACCATTGCTGCTTCATTAATATTACTAAAGAAAAACTTGGAGTCATTGACGCCTATGCTGTTTCGACCAGTAGCCAAGGACTGGTTGCCATAATAGTAGTAAAACACATTAAATTCAAATAATCATGTTATTCTTATCATTAAATCTTAATCACCATAATAGCTTGTAACATTTGATCGTCTACTTATTATTTAAATATAATTTCATTGAAATATAAATACATTTTATACTAATAAAAAGTGTAGTTTTATTTTATTTTTTTTGCAACTAGGTAGTTCAATTTATGTATTTAGATATTTTTATTTATCATCAAATTTATGACCATGGACATATACACATACGTTCGTGTCAATTTAAAATAATCTGTTTATTTTCTAGTTATATATAATTTTCAGTTTTTGTCAATAAAATATGTAGTTTCAGTATTTGAAACATTAATACAAGCTTACAAATTCATTTGTTTTCTATCAGTTTTTAGTTTTTTGTATAATAATTGTATAATTTTAAAATGAACATATCTTGTTTCTAAAGAATTTATGGAAAAACATACAGGACCTGCAGTATATATACAATTTATAAAATACCGAAAGAAAATGCCAAAATTTTTTGAAGGTATTGATGGTTATTTCTCTTCTACCTGTGCGGAAAAAAGTTATTAGGTTATGGCAAACGCTGAGAAATATTTCAGTTGCTGCAATAATAATTTAGTTGTGTTAATTATACATGTTCAATTGAAAATAATATCTAAATTTAGAAGTTTGTGTATGGTTAAATCTACAAAACATTTAGCCAGTTAAATTCTCTATATACTATTGTAAACTAGTTTAAGTAATTTTTTTAAATTAGTTTTGGTTAATTTAACTGTTCAAGTATAGTAGTTTGGTAATCAGTGCTTAAATTGAGGCAGATTTTTAAGAATGGAGTACCCTTTTAATTTTTTACCAAAATTTCAGCGTACTCCTTTAAATTTACAAGATCTTAAAATTTGTTTTTACTATTTTGACTTTGGGTATACTTGACCACTGTAATTTTTTCAAATATAATGTTGGAACAATTTTCAAATAAATAAATTTAATTAATAATTATTGTCTTAAGTTTTTGTATGATTTTGTAAAAATTTTTAACTTAAAATTTTTTTATTATTTTGACTTGAGTTATACTTGACCACTATAATATTTTCAAATGTAATGTACAATTTAAAAAAAAAAAATTATATATATGATTTAAGGTGCTGTTATAGTACCTATGATTTTGTAGTAATTAATCTAATCTAACTTAAAAAAATTTTCATAATTTTGAATTAGTTAATTTGATGGGGGGACATAAAAAGTCAAAATAATTGAAAAAATGCAGTAATATAGCAGTTTAAAAGTTAATAGAAAGGTTGCCATAGGTCTGAAATAGGTACTTGGAAACGTTAGAAGTTTTTAAAATAGTCAGGGAAATTATGGAAAAGTGAGGAGATTTGTAATTTTTCTGGAATTTTTAAAATCAGTATGATATTATAGTTATGATTGAATGATGTCAATAAAAATAATTTCAAAATTGTTTTATTGTTATTTGAAAAATTATTTTAGTGTGATACAATTGACCTTGCTATCAAAAACAACATTTTTAAATAAAAGTTATGCATTGACTGTGTTGAAAGCTTAAATAATATTATCAAAGGTGATGTTAAGTTTCATCGTGAGTACACCTATATCTAAATAATTCCTGGCATAAAATTATTATTGTGAATTTTTCACAAAACTATCCATAGACATTGTTTGGCTACTACTTTTTTTTTTTTTTTTTTTTAAATTCTAATCTATACTGTTTTTTTTACAACTGAGTATAGAAATTTTTTTATAATAATCTGGAAAATATAGAAAAGTCAGGAAATTTGAAAATTATAATTTGTGATAACCATGAATATGTTAACAAAAATGAAATATTATTGACAAAATACAATAAAAGTCAAAATATACAATAAAAATAAAATAAAATATAAGTCAAAATTATTGAAAAAATTAACTAATATAGTAGTTAAAAGGTTAATAGAAAGACCTTTTTATTTAATATTTAATGTATATAGTATATTAAATTACATTATATAATATGTATTATGGAAAAAAATAAAATTTAAATGTTGTTGACAAAATACCATGTATCCCCTGGATATTGAAAGATGGACGCCCTTGGGGTAGCATTACCTACTTAAAATTTTGATTTTTAGTTAGATTCTTATTCATATGCACTTGCTTTATTTGAATAAATATACTTTGGATACGTACATAGGTTTTGAAATTTTTAAATATAGGTATTCTAAAAATAATTTGGTTAATATTTTAGATTCTGAGTGCAGCAGAGAATGTATTGTTTTTCTAAAGATATTTTTTTCTTTTTTTTTTCTATGAATAACTTTAACGTCTTTAAGGATAGTAAAAATACTACGATTTTTTAAGTCAGCACCTTTATCTGAAAGTTCTATGGACCCTAAAGGTACGAGGAATCTCAAATTTGAAATTTCAAAATTGAAAAAGTTACAATCAAGAAACTAAGAAGAGACATTAGTTACGGCAAACGTATTAACATATCAATTTAGTTTTTTGGCCGTACTCAAAATAAAGATCAGAAAAATCTGAAATCTTAACACAATATCAAAATAGGTAAAATATAAGTTTAATGAAAGTTTCAAGTGAATTCAAAAATTTTTGAGCTAAGTATAGAACATTGAAATTCTCTCTAAAAATTTACCATGACGTTAATTTACTAGAAAACTGAGATCGCTCAGAATTGTTTTTTTTAACCTAACCAAAATCGTATTAACTTCTCAAATAATGGTCCAAATGTTTTAAAATTTTTTTACGTTATTTAAATTAATATTCTTCATACGTAAATACGTTTTTTTACAATTTTGGACCATTTTAATTGTTAAATTTGTTTTTACCAGGATGTATACTAGACAGCTGAGTTTGCTCAGAATCGTATTTTCGAAGGCAATGATTTATGATTGCTTTCAGGTATTAAATGATGCGTTTGAACCACAACTTCTAAACGAATGACCCACTTAAAGAGTATTCGCTTCTCCGTCAAACTACCCACGGTACCTAGAGTGATCCCGTCTTTTTTTATCTGGGAACACTTTTAAGAGTATATAAGGAATGATCCGATTTTTTTTCTTACATCTGTGTGCTGGCCACAAATTCGCAAACACGTAACAGTTTATGCGTATCCATGGTTGTTTTGGCTCCTCGCGTCCTAGCAATTTTTGTTATTATTTTATTATTCTAATATATTTGCTCTTCTTTCAACAATCGATTATTTTGCGTTCTGAACTAGACTGTGATATATTGTACCTAGGTTTTTGTTCAACATCAGCTTGTCACAAAAGTGAATCGACAACCATGCGTGAAATCTGCCATTTGCAAGCCGGACAATGCGGAAACCAGATCGGCGCCAAGGTGATGTTTCATTGTTCGGACATAGTAGATACTTAGGATACTAGAGGGACTTAGCCTATGGTTTGTCTTAATCCTGCCCGACTTTAAAAAAAAAAAAATACTCGGAATAGCCTCGCTCAGCGGGGCTTAATACAAATTATTAATCACCACGACTAAAAAAATTTTTATTTCATCTTTTCAAACTGCGCCTGATTGCATGGGTACGACGGTGAAAAAAAAAATATTGATTCCTATTTAATATGTTCCTACCGGGGGAGGAACACGAGTTCCCGGGTTTTTGGAGCCTTGCGGCTACGATCCCCGACCGCGCCTTAGCGCTGGGCGCTACTTACGGGCGGGAAAAGTATCGCAGCGTTGCCGATTGCTCGGCGAACGATACGAGGTCTTCTAGGGAACACCAGCACCGGAGCTTGTGGGCTCCGTACCTTTTCGAGGCCGGCACGACTCAGTTAAGTGCTGCGTTGGGACCGGCCTCCCACCAGGTGTGGTGGGATCTTGGCTACTATCTAGCGCTTGTCCCACAACCACCACGTTTCAGCCGAGGTAGGCTCCTCAACCTCGAGGGGCACCGTCCTTCCGCACTATCGGCGGTGACGGTGGGGCTCCCCTCTCCCGTGGCACCGACTGGGTTTAGAGTTGACGTCGGTTGGTCAACCCGTGACGCGAAGTCACTACCACTATTTTGGCACCCCTGCCGGCTAGTGGTGGGCCTAACCGGGGGAGGAACAGGGCAAAATTTGTTTGTTAAAAAAAATACTCGTAAATTTTAGTGTATATCTATAGGGATAATAGTAGATATTAAACAGTTTATTCTTAAAACTCGTGAAAAACATGGTAGGGTGAAATTAAATTCCACAGGATTTTGGTGCAAGACATTGAGCACATAAATAAAATTTTACTTTCATACAAATTTAAAAAACTAACATTATATAGTTGAAATAATGACATCTGCAACAACCAGACAAGCCCGACTTTAGGAATTTTATAAATTCAACTTTAAGGTAGGGGCTTTATAAATTTGTTCGGACCGGGAACATTTTTTTTTATCAAATTCTCAGGGTGCATAAAACAATTAAAAAAAAATAGCCATCCTTCCGTACATATTATTACATTTTTGTACGTGATAAAATAAATTTATTAAAACAATGGACTCTAATAATATGATGCTTTACGAGGGAGCCCTTTGAACAAGCCGACTTGAGAAAATTAACAATAAGTATTTTTTGAAAATTTTTTTCTTATTAACTTTGGTTCGCAAATGCTTACATTAAAATTTATGAATATAACAAGTATAAACCCAAAGTTAAACTTTGTAATGGACCTTACTGCGCTATGCCTAACAGTTTCTATAATATAGTATTAAAATCGAGAGTTTTAAAAAAAATTAAAACCACCTATACTTCAATTTTTAATTAGTTTTTTCTTTTTAGTTCTGGGAGGTAATATGCGATGAGCATGGTGTCGATCCAACAGGATCATATCATGGAGATTCTGACTTGCAACTTGAAAGAATCAACGTTTATTTCACTGAAGCACTCGGTAAGACACGTTGGTCGGTTGACTAACAAGTAAATAAATTTTTTGAATTAGTAGTTAGGTACTGTAATACTGCAGTACCAAAAAATCTTAGGAGAAAAATTGTGGGAAATACGTTTCTTTAGTCTCTACTCTTTCTTCTTTCTTAGCTTAAAAAAACTAATTATTTTTCAAAACATCTTTCAAATATTTTTCTTGGCTATGCAAATAATTCAAAATATTTCCCCTATTGAATGTTATTCAAACAGATGTGTTCACACATTTGTGTAAATACAATACGACTTAAAGAGGAGAGACATAATATATTTTACTCATAAAAATTTGTGGGTGGGTCATAAGTGAAAACTTGTGCTTTTGAAATCTCAAAAAGGCTGGGCAATTCAACAACTTTTTGCACTTAACTCGTTAAGTTAATTGAAAAAACAATAAGTTATGTTAAGTTAAAAGAAAATCTTTAATATTTATTAAATTAAAAGTTAACTAAAAAAAAAATAATTAATTTAACTTAAAATAAAGATAGTTCATAGTTAATGGTTTTGGACTTAGTATGACTCCACTTCCAAAATTTTTTTTTGTATATATTTCCTTTTGAAATTTTCTTCTTACTAATAGGAACTTTTCTTCTAAAAAAAATTTCAAGTTATTATCTACATAGTTAACAGTGTTAACTATGTAGACAATAACTTGTTAACTTAACACGTTAAATTAAAAAGGAATAAACTCATTATGTTAAATGTTAACGGAAAAAATAAGTATAAACGAATTAATTAACTCGATTAAAATTAACTTAGATTTATCTTTTTAACTTAATTTTAACTTTTTACGAGCTAATGTCCAGCCTTGCATCTCAAGAGTATAACGTACCTATTTATCATTTTGTAGGCGGTAAGTACGTGCCCCGCGCGGTACTCGTTGACCTGGAACCGGGTACCATGGATTCTGTGAGATCCGGTCCATTCGGTCAAATCTTCAGGCCAGACAATTTTATTTTTGGGCAGTCCGGCGCAGGAAATAATTGGGCCAAAGGCCACTACACGGAGGGAGCCGAGCTGGTAGACTCGGTGTTGGACACGGTCAGGTAACAATCTAATTAAATCTAATGAATAAAATTTTACTTCTAACATCTTAACTTTATTTGGTAAATACGAAACATCAAACAAAATATTGATGTTATCACGTTATTTTTAATTAGTACCTAGGTATAGCCTTAACGATTAACAATACAATTTTAAATAATTTTAAATAATTTTTATTTTTCAATAAAAAAAAAATATTTAAAAATTCATGTGGTACAATTTATTTAAAATTATTATGTTTATCCTCATGATAATCGTGACTACACTCGAAAAATAATCAAAATATAAAAATGTTTTTCCAGTTGATAACTCAACACTTTTTCTACAATATTTTTGGTAGGTATTCATCTGATGAAAAAAGAACACTGAATTATTCGCTCACGTTTTTAATTTATTTTTACTAATTTTTAAATAACTTTTACTATATGTAAAAATGATTCCGTACAATAAAATATAATTTTTTTTAAATGCCAAACTATTTTTTAGGTACGCTTTTGTTGAAAAGTACGTCGGTGCAAGCTTTTCCAGGCGTGTTTTATACTATTTGTATTGTAGTCAAAGACAGCTGGAACGTATTTGATTTGGAGATTTCAGTTAATTTTCAGTCCTCATTAAATTTTGTTTTCAATTAGTTTCGGCTCTAAATATTTAAAACATTCCTGTCTCAAATCTGCGTCTATTTTTGTTACGGTCCAGTACCTGATCGTAATACCGCGTGTAACTCGAGAAATCTATCGTTTGTATTAATTCGGTTGTTACGTGTTTTAATTTACAGGCAAACAAAAATAATACACAGTTTTTCTGCTGTGTTGTATAGTACTTATTTGTGTAAACGAATTTTTATAATTACCTACAAATTAATATTTTAGCATAGTTTTGAAATATAAGTTAACTAAAGATTAAATATTTGGCTTTTATTTAAATATTAAAAATATAACAGAATATGAGTGTGGTGAAAATGAGAATTCTTAAATGTATGAATGGAGTAACAAGAGAAGATAGAATAAGGAACGAATATGTAAAAAGCAGTATTGATGTTGAATCAATAGTGGATAAAATGAGAGAAAATGGTTGAGATGGTTTGGGCGTGTGTTGAGAAGAGATGAAACTGAAGTACTTAGTTAAAGTGGTTTAGTTGTATTGATGTTCGTGTTTTAATTTTTTCAAAAGTATTTTTGACAACGCTGATATAATGTTTTACCAGGAAAGAAGCAGAAAGTTGCGATTGTCTTCAAGGCTTTCAAATGACCCATTCGTTGGGCGGCGGCACCGGATCCGGGTTGGGAACTCTGTTGATATCTAAAGTTCGCGAAGAATATCCGGATCGCATTATGACCACGTACAGCATCGTACCCTCGCCAAAAGTATGTACACTTACACATTACTAGTTTTTGTTCCGTATTTGTATATTACCATCATATTATAGTATACTACTTGAGTTTAATCTTTTAAATCTTAAATTAATCTTTCGTCATCATTTATCATATCTACTATTTCGTTTTTTCGCTATAATATATCGTTCGAGTTTCTCCGTCGTACAGAGTTGTACAACAAATGGATAAGATAACCCGGAACGGCTCTTATAGCATTTAATTATTATTATTATTCCGTTATCTCATCCCTGTTGTATGCATCAGCAAACCACCAAGTTATAATACATAGTTATAATAATAACGAAGTAGAAAACAATGTGAACACCAGTGAAACCAATATTATGGTCGAGGAGGTTTGGTTAGGCTAAAATAAGGGGGGAAATGGGAAGAGGAAATGTTGGGAGTAGAAGTCTGCAAGAGTCTGAGAGATACATTGTAAAATACAGCGTAGGTAGTATGTCTATACTACATCTCGGTTAAGTACCTTAAAACTTAAAACGTTTTTCGGTCAAGTCAATGGGCCAAATTCGTGGGTCTGAGAATTAGGCTACGGTCATGTGTCGAATAATAATGATTATTAAATAGTTAGTCAATTATATCGCGTATAAACCATGTTATGAACAAAAACTTTGTTACATCTAAATTCAGGATTGACGGAGCGTGATAGAAATTCGGCCCAAAATTTTTAAACGTCAACAACCAAAACCAGAATTTATTTTAATAATTCTATTTTTGGCTTTTTCTTTACACTAATGAACTAAATTTCTAATTTAAAAAATTTGTATTTTCTGAATACCTATTTTGTACATACTACATTGTAGCTAGGTAAATACTTAAAAAATAACTTACTAAATAATAGGATTTAATAATTTTTTTTATATATATTATATTTATTATTTTTTATTTTTTTTAAGAATTTTTTTTTTTTTTTTTTTTTTTTTTTTTATAGAATATTATATTTATCATTTTTCGGTACCTCCTAAATATTTAAATTTACAAATCGTGTGCTGGTGGTAGTTTATTCAAATCAATTTTGATGTTACGATGTTTTTTTTTTTTTACTCTATATTGTGTTTTTTTTAATAAAACAATTGAATAACGTGTATCTAACAATAACGTACACTTTTATACGACACTCAATACAACAAATTACATTTCTAAACGATCACGAAACGTGTACCCCTAAGTACCTACCTATAAGAATAATATACATTTCTTAATGTTTCTCTTCATTATTTTTTATAAAATGACGGTCGTATATTTCGGTAGAATGGCTGGGTGACCTTGACATTTGAGGGCTTTGATCAAAACCACGCTAGTAGTAGTAGTAACCAGTTTTGTGTTTTTTTAACGATTTTTGTTGCCAATGAATCTGTGACACTGTTTTAACACAAAAACGAATCTGTACAAAAACAACGCAAAACTATATTTTGGAAAACTAGTATTTTGGTTGTAAGACAAAAAAAAACCGCGTGTTAACAGTTGGGGAACGGAGAGTAGTGGCGTTTAGTATTAAAATTTCATAATTTGTTAGACAAAAGAAACGACTTATCTTTTAATCTTTAATGTTTTGTTATTTTTTTTCGGTGTAGTACGAATGTATCCATCGATCAATTTTAACATTATCTATATAGTGAAAATTATCAATCAAACAACATCCAATGATTTGTGTTATTTTATTTATTTTATTTTATGGGACATAATTGAAGATTAGTGCGTTAGTTCGTACCACCTAGCTAGGACGTTGAAAACAGATCTACGATTGTGTAAGCAGAGTTTTTGAAATAGTATGGGGCGTAGTTTGCGCTCACAATTATCAAATAGATTTTGAATCTAAATACGAAATCATTTTCAAAAATGTAGGTAGTCCGGAACCATAGTTGTGTTTGGTCGAAGAAAATTTTCGAAATCATAATATTAATTTAGAAAAAAAAAAAACTGTTTGATTTTGAATTCGTCGAATCATAGATACATAATGGTGGTAATAACCAACCGATTTTGCGTTTCAGGTGTCGGACACTGTGGTGGAGCCGTACAACGCGACGCTTTCCGTGCACCAGCTGGTGGAGAACACGGACGAGACGTTCTGCGTGGACAACGAGGCGCTATACGAGATCTGCTTCCGGACGCTGAAGCTCACCACTCCCACGTACGGCGACCTCAACCATCTGGTGTCCGCGGCCATGTGTGGCGTGACCACGTGCTTCCGTTTCCCGGGGCAGCTGAACTCGGACCTGCGCAAGCTGGCCGTGAACATGGTGCCGTTCCCGCGGCTGCACTTCTTCATCACCGGGTTCGCGCCGCTCACGTCACGCGGCAGCCAGCAGTACCGGTCGCTGTCCGTGCCGGAGCTGGTGCAGCAGATGTTCGACGCGAAGAACATGATGGCGGCGTGCGACCCGCGCCACGGCCGGTACCTGACGGCCGCGTGCGTGTTCCGCGGCCGCATGTCCACCAAGGAGGTGGACGAGCAGATGCTGAACGTGCAGAACAAGAACAGCAACTACTTCGTCGAGTGGATACCGAACAACACCAAGACGGCGGTGTGTGACATACCACCGCGTGGGCTGAAGATGTCGGCCACGTTCATCGGTAACACCACCGCCATCCAGGAGATGTTCAAGCGCGTGGGCGAGCAGTTCACGTCCATGTTCCGGCGCAAGGCGTTCCTGCACTGGTACACCGGCGAGGGAATGGACGAGATGGAATTCACCGAGGCCGAGACCAACATGAACGACCTGATTACCGAGTACCAGCAGTACCAGGACGCGACCGTGGACGAGGAAGGCGAGGGCGACGAGGACGAAGACGCGGAAGCCTGATCGGCCCAGTTTCCGCGCGCCTGCCCTAAATTTTTCAGAACTTCACTACGCATGTTATTTTGTCGCGTCTCCTCAAATATTTTTTATCATCGTTTTTTTTTTTTTTTTTTTCGTTCTTTGTAATCGATTTGAAATTATACGGGATGTTTGGCGTGATTCGACTGTTGTTGTGTGTTTGTTTTGCAATCATACGGCAGGTACTTCCTCTACCGGGTGTTCAACACTATGTATAATATACATAGTGTTATATACATTATATACATATAATATTATTATATTGTAAACGGCTTACCGCACCTCGCAGGCTTCGTTGCTTTTTCGCGTTTAAAAACCTAGTGATATATAGGTTTATATCTAGAGAAATGAACCTTTTTTGTTGAGAAGTCGACGTGAGGGGTGTGGATTCATGATCTGTCGGTTAAAAACGAGCAGGTAACAAGACCTAATTAAGGAATTAAAATTTCGAAATTTGTCGTATTGACCAACTATTCACTATAAGGTCGTCCCACCCGTCCCTGCGTCCGTTATACTAATATTTGACCTGACCTAACGGAAGCAACGATTACGAACAAGAGTGACAGGTCGTCAAAATTTCAACTTTTGTTGCTCTTCTGTATTATGGATTTCCAATTTTTAACTCTCCATATTTTGTCCTACCATGTAGGTACCCATTGTTGGCTTTTCAACGCCAATGGGGGACGGGTGAGGTTACTATAATTAGTTATGTTACTATAAATATCGACAAAACTACAGGATATATTATTCTGTGACAGAACTGTGTTAAAATCACAGATATTGATAGTAAAGATATAACAGAAATATCAACAATAAAAATAAGTTTTCTATCCATACCTGTACATGATTAATAAACAAACAATTCCTTTAGATGTCTATGCTTCAGATTTGTTCCTATAAAATGTTTGTGAAAAAATATATTTCTTATCTGGAATAGGATATTAACCATACAAACAAACATTATATTTACAACATCACAAAATGTAATTTAGCATCAAATCATATATAAAAAAACTAAAACACAACTGTTATAAACCCTTAAAAGTCTAACTATGATGATTGTACCAAATTAACTTAATTTTAAGTTTTACTATTATTTATTTGCCGCTTCCACTATCTCCCTTTATGTTTCTCTGTTTTCTGCCAGTTCTTCTCCATTCGTAACTCCCAACCTCCTGATATCTTCCTTGACTCGGTCCTCCCACCGTTGTCTAGGCTTTCCTCTCGGTCGACTTTTGTTAGGTTTCCATTTCGTGATGGCCAATAAAAGTTGATCTTGTGATCTCCAGACGTGTCCGGCCAATTTTATTCTTTGGCTCTTGAGTGTGGCAACCATATTGGGTTCGTTAAATAAATGGATACAAAATACTTTTCAACTGAAACCTTGGCAATTTCATCTAAGCTTTGCCCATGTATATACCCTTTGGTTGGTTTTAAATTAGTTTCAAAGTGTCCGTTAAAATTGTAAATTAGTGGCACCCGATTTTTAAATAATAATTTCTCGAGCATTTTATCAGTCTATTCTGGTCATTGAAATAAACAAAATATAAAAAATAAACAATCGACAATCGACAATACATAAAAAAAATATGAAGTACGAGAATATAGTATAATCAAAACGTTACATGAAAAATTTTAAAAAGAAAGGGAGCGCCGGGATCAGTCTAGGTTTCGTGGGTAGTTTGACGGGGTAGCGACTACGCTTTGGGTGGGTCAATAGTTTAGAAGATGTAGTTTAAACGCATTATTTAATTTCTGAAAGCAATGATAAATCATTGCCTTCGAAAATACGATTCTGAGCGAACTCAGTTGTCTAGTATACGTCGTGGTAAAAACAAATTTAACAATAAATACTCTCGTCAAATCTGTATCTTTCCAATTTTATTATTGTGTAAAAGTTTCAGCTTGGTCCAATCTTTAATTTGGATGCTATGATCAAAAAAATCGAAATCGATGAGGAAAAAACACGTTTCCCGTAATTATTTGTTCCCCCCGAGGTCGATTACTCTCTTAAAAATGATCAAAATAGTTTGAAATCTAAGCAGTCAACTCGTTAAACCCTTTTTAATGACACATATAAATTTCAAGTCAAACGGAGCACTTTTGGAAATTTGACCTTTTTCGTTTTTTCCTCAGAACCAAAAAATAATCAACGTTTCAAATAAAGTACCACCTCGGATCAACTATCGATCTTTTGAGGTAATATACGTTAAAATTGGAGCATTTTTTCATCTAGAAGAAGTGATCACAAAAATTAAAAAAAACCTAACCCTAGCTTAAATGCTAGTGTGACTCACCATTTTATTGACACTTTTCTTGTACGCTCTTGAAAACTACTTGGGCCAATATCTTTGAAATTTTTGTATACTTACAGCAATTTTCGTTTTACATAATATATTAAATTTTTATTTGTTTCGAAAAACAAGGAAAGCACTGAACAGTATAAAATTATTAAATAAAAAGAAAATGTTTTCACTTTTTTTTGGAGCAGGTTTTATTTTGTTGTTAAAATTATTTTCTAAGCAGGTAACACAGAAAAAACATCGTCCTCCTAATCGGTATATTCCTATATGATTAAAAATAAACTATATTGGAAAAAGGTATGCGTGAAACGGACGGTTTTTCATCGCGTATTATAGTACACTCACGGCACCGATTTTGAAAAATATGTACAATATATTTAATATATTTATACATGTTTTTTTTCATTTAATTATTTTATATATTTTATTGTTAATCGAGTTTTTTAAAAAAAAAAATTTTTTTTACTCATGTTCTTTAATTATGTCGGATGGCACCGGCACCGAAAAACATTTTTTTCTCGATTAATTATTTTAGTAATTTATACGATTAATTATTTGTAGTGCTTGTTTTGTTTTTAAAAGTACGTTTTATTTGTTTGCTAAAACATTTTCTTATTTTATAATTTTTAGTGGAATGTGATAATATCCTGTGTTCAAATAATAATTCATACCGTGGCGGTTGAAACTAAATATAGTTGTTTGCTACCGTGACTCGGTAATAACCGATACCTAACAAATAATTGTTTGTTAGTTGTTACCGTTAGCATAGTTTAACAATACATATTAATATAGTTATTTATAAAGTATAATTAATCTATGAGGGTAAAAACGACGTATCGCTATTTTTCTGTATGATATTTTTGGTTTTTGCGAATTTTTTTCAAAAGGCACTGAAGTAATTTTGATAAAATTTATGTGAGACGACCACGTATTCTAAAGTACGAACTATCAAACAAAAATAGAATCAACAAAATCGGTTGAAAATAATTGACGGAGTACCTAATCGCGCGAAAAACATACGAAAAAAAACAAAAAAAAAAAACATAAATTCGAATAGAATACCTTCGCTTTTTTTGTAGTGGGTTAAAAATTTTTATGCTTGTAGATTGTAGGAACACCATAAAATATTATGTCCGTAAGCAGGGGTCAATCGCCCATTTCAAGACCGCAAAATTTGCATTGGAAATAGAAATTAAAAGAGGAACTAGACTCAAATATTCTATACAAATAAATACATTTGCGCCCCCCCCTAAAAAAAGGGTCCAAATACGCCCTTTGTCCGTAAGTTGAATATCTGACATTATTTTAATTGGTGTGTAGATCATTTTTTATTTATTTTTTGAGATCTGTGTGTGCTGGCCGCAAATTCGCAAACACGTTATAATTTACACGCGCATCCGTGGTCGTTTCCGCCGCTCACGTCAAAGCAATTTTTTGTTTTTATTATTCTATTTGTACCTAGACATTCGTTCGTTTTGTTTACAATCAATTCTCGCGTTCTCGGACCGACCAAACGTTTGTAGATTTTTGTCCGACACAATAGTTTGTCACTGTTAGTAAATCGGCAACCATGCGAGAAATCTGCCATTTGCAAACCGGACAGTGTGGAAACCAGATCGGCTCCAAGGTGATGTTTCCAGTGTACCTTATATGATATTATATACAAAGTAAAAAGCAAAGTTGGGCATGTTAACACCTTTTTTTACTCATCGTTAATAGTGTAGATTTTTCGTCGAAAACATTATGGTTTCGGTAGTTCCATTAATTAATAGGGTTATACTTATCCAATTTTCATTCTGAAAGCGGTTTTGAACTCGCTATTGTCTACTATGTTTTTACAAGATAATTTTTGAGTATATTTATTTTTAAGGAAAAAAATAATAATTAAAATATTGCAATTATGGCGATATTTGGTCAATTTTGAACGGCCGTAAAATTATGAAAACTTATTTATTAGCAAAATCATCTTATGAAAACAGCTGTGTTTAGGATCTTGTCTCTAATTCAACTTATTAGTCTCTAATCTTACCAAAAAATCATGGAAATACAAAACATGATGTTTTACAAATAAAATTTATTGTCATGATTAAATATCAATTTATTCTTACTATTAAAATTTCAGAACCAAAATTTAAAAAATACAAACTTATATCAGAAAATCCATGAACGACAATACTATTAAAAATTCAAAATGTTAAGTTAAGTTAAATATTAATTATTTAATTTTTGAATTTATTAAATTTAATTTGTAACTAAATTAAAACTTAACTTAAATTAAAAATAGGTAGGTAATAAAATAAAATAAAATAATATAAAATAGGTAATATTTTATATTTTTAATTCACACGGATTTGTACCTGACATTTCTTCAGCTGTAAAAAATATTTTTCGCATTTTCTTTTGAATTTTTTTTTTTTTAAAGTTAAAAGATAATATTTTGATTGTTACAGATTAACTTAAAAGTTAATTAATTTAATTAAAATTATTTTAACTTAATTTTAATTTCTAACGTGTTAATTCCCAGCCTTGGTACATAGTAGATGCCAGCGTAGTAGAAGGTACCTAGACCGACTGCAAAGAAAACCATCGATTTCAGATTTTTTATTCTAAAATCTAATGTAGAGCATAAATGAGGAAAGACGACACATTAGATTGAGGATATATTCGTATAGAGTATAGCAAGATGTGTAACAGTTCTTTTTTCAAATTTATAGTAAACACGGTAGTGCAAATCAACATTTTTTAAAAATACCTATTTAGATGCAACTGCAGACATTTAGCTCGAAAACTTTATCTTTCGTTATCGATTTTATAAAAAAATTAATATTGTATAAAGAAGTTAATAAAATGGCAACAACCTGCAGAAACGTCCATAAGACGTATAAATTGTTCTAAACTGGATTTTTTCTTATCAAAATGGTGGGGTACATAAAAAAAGCTAATTTGAAATTATCATATTACTGAATCATGTGCAGTTATAGAATTTTACTGCTAAGCTTTACTTTACAGAAAAGCTAAATACTATTTTTTCTTAAATATTATTATAAACGATAGAAGTAAATGTATAAAAACACTATGGATTTTCATCGAGTGTTTTTTTATTAGGGAGCCCCTTTTGACTATCCAGCCTGAGAAGATAAACAATATATTTTTTGTAAAAAAAAATTATTGAAGTATAGACAATTTTGTCCATTAACCTTGGAAACTTTGGTGCATAAATGCTTAATTTAAATTTTATACCATTATAACAAATATAAGTTCAAAGTGTAACTTTGTAATGGACCTCACTGTGCCATGCCCAAACATTTTTTATAATGCGTAGGTATAGTATTAAAATCGAGCGTTTTAAAAAATTAAACTATACTTCAATTTTTAATAAATTTTTTCTTTTTAGTTCTGGGAGGTAATATGTGATGAGCACGGTGTTGATCCAACAGGATCATATCACGGAGATTCCGACTTGCAACTGGAAAGGATCAACGTTTATTTTACTGAAGCACTCGGTAAGACCCGTTGGACGGTTGACTACCAAGTAGGTATATACGATTTTAGAATAAGTAGGTACTGTAAAAAAAGTTCTTAAGAAATTTAAAAGGGAGATATTGCCACCTAGGTGAGTGTTTAAAATAATATAAATTTTTACTTAAAAATGTGTTCTTAAAATGTATCACTTGACAAATTAAATGTCAGTTACGTATAATATTGTGCGGTATTTTCATATTTATTTTTAGTTTTTACGTTGGTGCTCGAAAATAACTGTACTGTTCTTTTGAAATCTCAAAATAAAGATCAATAATTTTATTTTACCTACATAACACGTAAAGTTTTCAAGTTCTTGAAATAAAAATTTTATTCGTTATGAAATAATTATTGTAGAGAAGAAGTTTTAATTTTCTACATATTTTAGCCAACTTTTAAACTTGTGTTATTGTTTGGAAAAAACGAAATCTCAAAAAGAAGTATTTTCGTACACAATGACTACACAATTTTGTTCTGTATGAAGCCCAAATTCTAAAATTATACGTAGTCACTTGAAATTTAGGTCAAACTTGTACAGTTGCAACAAATTATAAATAAAAATAATTTGAACAATTTTTAGAGGGATTTATTAAAAAAAAAACTCTAAACCTGCCCAATTTATATTTGGTGTATTCTTTTTCTCGCAATTTTTCTTAATTTTTCTATTATAACTCGAAAAATAAGTAGGTATATTAACTCTACAAAAATGGGGGAATAAATGTGTAGTGTGATAATTACTAAGGGAAAAAAGTTCTTTATTTTTCTAAGTCGTTTTTGTACAAATTGGAGTCCTGTTTATTGATACCTAGGTACTTATAGTTACATAATTAGGTATCGACTTTGATTCCGGAAAAAATATCGTCTTTGTAAAATAAATACAACTAACTTTTCAACGTCCAGAATCTAGTTTTAATCTTAAAATTAAAATTTTATAATATTCCTCATACGTATGTTTTAATTTATTGCAAACAATGAACAACGAAGATTTTTTTTATAATTTGTCTAGTCCAAGTATCAAATAATTAGATACTTTTCTAGATAGTTTTTTTCTTACACGGAGCTTTTAATCGATGTTGCAGGTGGGTGACATTTTATTAAAAATTGTTTATTGTGTTTAAATTTTAAGCGGCAATCTAGGCGCGTAAACTGTTGAACTTGAGTTTTTCTTAGACATCTCAAGACTATGACGTTTCATCATTTTGTAGGCGGTAAGTACGTGCCCCGCGCGGTACTCGTTGACCTGGAACCCGGTACCATGGACTCTGTGAGATCCGGTCCGTTCGGTCAAATCTTCAGGCCGGACAATTTTATTTTTGGGCAGGCTGGCGCGGGAAACAATTGGGCCAAAGGCCACTACACGGAGGGCGCCGAGCTGGTAGACTCGGTGTTGGACACGGTCAGGTAATGATTGATTACAATAGGAGGTACCTATCTAACTTTAAGCAAAACATTATGGATATTATCGAGATTCATTTTTAAGTTCTTGGAGATTTTGACAATGTAAAATATCCCTACAGAAAATTGAAAAATACATAATGTCTAATGTTACTTTTTCGAGTATCTTATTTTTCACAACACTGATATTTTTCCAGGAAAGAAGCAGAGAGCTGCGACTGTCTGCAGGGATTTCAAATGACCCACTCGTTGGGTGGCGGCACCGGATCCGGGTTGGGAACTCTGCTGATATCGAAAGTTCGCGAGGAGTATCCGGACCGCATTATGACTACGTTCAGCATCGTACCGTCGCCGAAAGTATAATATTTACCTTCACTTTTAACCGTTACCAATTTTCGAAATCATGAATCATAATTTAGAAAAACCCGTTTGATTTTGGATTTGCCAAATCATAGACACATAGGTAATCAACCGATTTTGCGTTTCAGGTGTCGGACACTGTGGTGGAGCCGTACAACGCGACGCTTTCCGTGCACCAGCTGGTGGAGAACACGGACGAGACGTTCTGCGTGGACAACGAGGCGCTGTACGAGATCTGCTTCCGGACGCTGAAGCTCACCACTCCCACGTACGGCGACCTCAACCATCTGGTGTCCGCGGCCATGTGTGGCGTGACCACGTGCTTCCGTTTCCCGGGGCAGCTGAACTCGGACCTGCGCAAGCTGGCCGTGAACATGGTGCCGTTCCCGCGGCTGCACTTCTTCATCACCGGGTTCGCGCCGCTCACGTCACGCGGCAGCCAGCAGTACCGGTCGCTGTCCGTGCCGGAGCTGGTGCAGCAGATGTTCGACGCAAAGAACATGATGGCGGCGTGCGACCCGCGCCACGGCCGGTACCTGACGGCCGCGTGCGTGTTCCGCGGCCGCATGTCCACTAAGGAGGTGGACGAGCAGATGCTGAACGTGCAGAACAAGAACAGCAACTACTTCGTCGAGTGGATACCGAACAACACCAAGACGGCGGTGTGTGACATACCACCGCGTGGGCTCAAAATGTCGGCCACGTTCATCGGTAACACCACCGCCATTCAGGAGATGTTCAAGCGCGTGGGCGAGCAGTTCACGTCCATGTTCCGGCGCAAGGCGTTCCTGCACTGGTACATCGGCGAGGGAATGGACGAGATGGAATTCACCGAGGCCGAGACCAACATGAACGACCTGGTCACGGAGTACCAGCAGTACCAGGACGCGACCGTGGACGAAGACGAAGAAGGCGACGAAGACGAGGACGCGGAAATGTGACGTGTGCAGTCCGGTATTCAGCGCGCCCGCTTTTTGTGATTACCTATATACTCTGGGAATTTCGCACGCAGTGACTTTCGCCTCGTACCTAAAACCTATTATTGTGTTACATTTTGTTTTTCTCGCAATTATCGTATTTTTGTTTGTATTGTTCTTGTTTTTTGTTTTTCGTATTATCGAGTTTTACGTATGTGTTATTTCTGGAGCGATTCGACTATGTCCGTTATAAGTCTGTGCTTTGGCCACCGGGATTTGATGATGCTAGTTGACTGGTTTATGATATATTCAATCAAAACGATTGCGTATTACGACTTAAAGTATCATAATTTGAATAAAAATTTCATATTTGAATGGAATCTCGGCATTTGGGTATTTTTCAGAAGTCTTCTGCTTTGGTACTATCGCTCAGATCAATGACAGGAATTTAATTTGTTTGTTATGAAATAAAAAATGATAAATATGTTTAAACAATTTTTACATTAAAATTCAGTTTAAAATTATTTCGAAGAACAATCAAACTATTAGAATTTTCGTCTATTTTATTTGAAATCTTTTTTATAAAATATAGCACTAAACATTTCTAATAAACGTATTAAAACGTGTAAAAAATATACTGTTAAGTAAAATGTATCAATATACCTAACCTAACCAATCGATGGAACCATTTATTGATTTCCCCTAAAAGATTAAGAAGATAAGAAGAAGAAAATTCAATTGGAGACGGTCAATGAGTGGACTTAATTAATTAATTAATGGACCATTATGGTTGTATATGGAACGTGCAAGATGTTTTATTGAGATGCCAAATAGAATGGTGACGGCAGAGTAAAAATAAACAATACTTTAAATTTCTTTTTAAATCATTACATTGCAATAAGTTTCAAAGCCTTTACAAGAAATTTAAAGTTTTCATTGAACAAAAACAACAGAAAAAATAAAAATGGAAATATTTGTAAATTTCTTAGTCCTATATATAAGTACTTAGTTCAAAATCGATTGAAAATTTTTGAAATTAGTACCAATCTTGTATCGTATCCATCTTAAAAATAGTGTGTAATTTTATACGTTTTCAATTGAAACAAGTACATAACTATTTTGTCAAAATATAAATATTTTCCCTAAATTGTCACCGCTTTTTAAAAAAAAAAATTGTTTGGTTTTAATTAATAGGTACAACACTTTCAAAATTGAAAATTTTGAAAAAATGCACGTGACGTACCTATAATGCACCAAGAATATCAGAAAACGTTTCATTGGCGAATTCCTTAGGAGCTATATAGGTATGCGTGGCACAGACAAAAATGAATTCATATTTGTAAAATCAGTAGCTTCCTCGCTCCGCTCAAAATCTAAAAAGCCTTGCAACGTATCTAAACAACACCCAAGTGTCTAATAGTTATTGTTCCCTATCGATTTAAAGGTGCTTTAAACCCTCCCGTGTTCAATGTTTGCCTAAAGATTTTTATGAAACAAAGAAGATTAATCATTCCATTTCATATATCATTAATTTACTCAGAAGAAATTTTGAACAATCTGCAATCATAACAAGTACTTAAATAATTCGCAATGCTGCCTTATAAATGATATAAACGATTCAGGGAAAGAAACTAAACACTTCTTGTTAGGTTTGTGTGTTCAATACTTAATCACTAAAAATATTTGAGTAAAAAGTGTTTTAAAAAAGTATTTTGGGGAATTTTTGTGTTTTTAAATGTTTTTATGAGTAGTTTGAAATTTAAAACTTCTTTGATTAATAATTGGTTGCATGGTATTTTTGGATTAATTCTTCTAAAGATAAAAAAACTGCATGTTTTGTGTTTCATTGTAAGCATATTACTCAAAAAATTTTATTTATAATTTACAATTACGCTTTACCACTTACAGAATTATAAACGCTCCAAAAACTATTTTTATCAATTTTTGATTACTTTATACCATTTAGAAATATTGTGTAAAGAAAAAAACAATAATTTGTGAATAGAGGGTATCCACACTCTTATATTTATGTAAATATTAATTATTTAGAGCAGTGGTGGCCAAACTTTTTTTACCGCGGGCCATAACGAAAAAACATTTTTTACCGCGGGCCATAAAAATTTTTTTACTTTAAGTCATCTGAAATTTAGGTATAGGTATATAATTATTACATATTTAACGACGTTTTTATTTTACTCACTAATTTTAATGGCTTTATTTAATACTTAACTTAATAATTTTTTACAAATGAAAAAATGATATCGGTTTACACTTCCGAAAATTATTTTTAAATAAATTAATAATTTAACAGCTTTATTTAATCTGTAAATCTATACTAAATTATAACTACAAATGAAAAAATAAATATAAATTATACAAAATATCTTTTTACCCTCACAAAAAATACTTCCAAATATATTAATTTGAATGTGAATGTTAATGTGAATTATGAGCTTAAAACGCTACGTCGTGTAAAATACTTTCGCGGGCCAGATATTAAATGATGGCGGGCCGGAGTTGGCCCGCGGGCCGTAGTTTGGCCACCACTGATTTAGAGAGTATAAATAGTAGCGAGTTAAAAAAAAAAATAAAGATTTTTAAAACTTTTAATTTTGTTAAGTACCTAGTATAAATAATGAGTGTTAATACCCATTTAACAAATTGTCATTAGGTATGTAACATGTTAAGTGCTTACAGGGAAACAATAAAAATTAATTTGATTTATTTTCTGCAAAATAGTAAATTTGACTTTGAATCTAAAACCTGAAACGTACATTTAAAATGTGTAATCCTCAAATCATTGATATTTTTATTATAATATACCACTACATTTTTATGTGATACATGTTGTAAGATTCTAATTAAATATAGTACCAACTTTTTTAGATTTTATACAATCTAAATTCATTTTCATTTACACATTTTCTTATAAATTATAAAATCAGATCATAACTCAATCATATCATACAACAAACCGAAGGTAAGTGGCTTTAAAGTTATGCTGTAAAAAACAAATAACCAAACGCTTAACATTTTATTGTACAACAACAGTTACAACTTACAATAATTGTAAGTATTACAGTATACGATTATCGTCTTTATACTATGATCAATGATGTACAGAAAGCAGAGAGTATAATATAAAATTGATTGATTATAATAACACTTCTCCTCAATTTAATAACTAAAAAAAAAAAAAATAAAAAAATAAACAATAAGTATAATAATAGAAAAAATACATTTATAATTGTGTAACATTATGCGTTAACACACAAAATATAAATAAATTATATGTGCAAATTAAGTATCATTTTTACAAACATCCATAAGTGTCAGCTGGTTAACCTTTAGTGAATACACCAAAGATATCTAAGTAACAATTAACTGCATTTTTTTTTTTTAACAGCTAAAATTTTTAGGTTAAATAAAACAATTATTATTTAATTTGGTAAAAAGCTACTTTTTTTGGAAATCGGTTACATATTTTAAGGTTATTGTTATAAGTGGATTATTTAGGTTTTGTGAGAAACAGTTATGTTTGTAGTCTAGTTTACACTAACGTTGTATAATTTATAATTTAGATATTTTAATACAATATAAATCTCAGTTCTATTAATAAAAAATTTAGTATTTAAATATAGTATATAAAAATGTAGTAATCAAGCAATGTATCTTAACCAAAAACAGAATTTGTATAAATGGTAAAAACCATTTATTTGAGTCTTTTAAAAAAAAATTACAACTTCGATATGACCCTATTTTATGAGTTTCTAAAATGTTAATCATTTTAAATCCAACTTTAATTAAGAATAAATAAGTACTTGAAGCGACTTTTTGCATGACAGACAAAATCACATTCTCAAAATTAACAGGTTTAATAGAAGAAAAGGTTGTCAACTGATTCTGATGTGCTTGAGTAATTAATGACTGATAGCAAATGAACTTGAATAAGAAATTGCATCTAACCAAACCTCAGACATCGAAATGTTTTAACTTAGTCAATTTCCAATATCTCCCATATTATGTCATTTTCTGCCTTATGTTTTATGGTGGCATGTCACGCTTGAATTATTATACAATACTATCATTAAATCCGTGGTAGTGTGGGAGAAATAGTTTTGTGACAGAAATACTTTCAACAAGGATAACGTGAAAAAAAATCATGACTTTGTCTAATATTCAAAAACATAATAAATTTACACTTCTTCATCTATGATACTTATAACTTGTGTCACCTTAGAACAGAAACTGAATTAAATGTATAAAAATAAGAAAAAACATTTTAAAAGTGAATACCTAAAACGTAATATTTTGTAAAATAGATGTAGGTATCTTGTTCCATTTGTCCTAAGACTGTTCAGCACCCGGCAACGCATTGAACTCGACAGCAACTTTATAGATACAATTTCCTGGTTCCTAGCTCCAAATGATTTGATAAACACTCAGACTTCAATTTTCATTTGGGCTCCTACATAATTTTCCATTTTGAAAAACTTAAAAAACCTTTTTAATGTTTACGTTCTGTATAGAGACTTGAGGTATTCAAAATTTACCTTTATTCAGTTAGTAATTAATACTAAGAATTTAAAACTTAATATTTGTAGTTACAGCTTGTAATTTGATGACAAAAACTGAAATCGTTCAATTTTATGATAATAAAGTGGTAAAAGATGTTGACCAACTAAACCAACAATTGGCCAAATGTTTTTGGTCATTTTTCCCATTTGCTTAATTTATTCTTCTGATTTTTAGGGATTGAATTTGAAAAAATATTATAGTAATTATTGTTAATTATTATATTATAGTTTATGTTTTTTTGACTTTATTATGTTACATAACATTTGTATGCTTAATTTCAAGAAAATCTGACCAAAAATTTTACTTTTTACTAATTTTATTTTTTTATTCCCTTGCACCCTTTTTAAATTTTTAGGGAAGAACTTTGAAACATTGTATGATTAAAAGATCTGTATGGCACTCTGTGGATTATGCTAAAACAATTCACTCAAATTTAAGGTAGTATTCTTGTATTGTTATAGTTTAACTCTCAATAATCAGTATTTAGATAATACTAATTTTTTATCCTTAAGTATTTACAATTTAATGAAAAATAACAAACAAACTATCTAAATGATTAAGCTTGTTAGCTTAAAAAACAATTTGTTCCCAAACTTAGGGAGTATGTATGATTACAATAATTGGTGTTAACTGTTAGTTGTTATTCATATAAATGTTTTGCCAGCGGAGAAAATTAAGGGCAATTGTCAAAGTTTCACCTAATAACGAGAGTATCTTATCTAGAATAGTTTAAAAGTCTAGATTTTCATAGAATAATATAAAAATTTGTGGGTTAAGTAATATTAATTTGATAAATAATAAAAAAAAAGCATAATGCACAATATTTTGAAGAATAACAAAAATTAATTGTACACATATTCATTAAAAAGATTAAATTTGTGACTTTTGTCGCATTCAAAATATTTCCGAACGTTTTCAAAAATTGGATCATAGTCTTATTCCCTTCCAGGTATTTTAATAAATCACCAATCAAATGTCCTTGATCGCAACGAAATTCCTAGAATGCTCTACAAGTTGTTTTAGAGGTACAAACGCTTTTACTTGCTTTGGTTTGAATAATTTTATAGGTTTTGCTTTATAGAAAACATCACACTCCTTCATTTTTATCAAACTAGTAGAAAGTTCCAAAAAATTTATTTTCATATTTTATGTTTATTCATATAATATAATTCAAGTGCTTATTTTGTTTTTTTTTATTTGTAAATAGCGTTATATTTATGACTGGTGGCAGTAGTATCAACTAGATTAAGAAATAATATTATTATTAGAGTTTCTTATTTTGTCTTTGATACTAAGTATACTAAATTTCATACTTTTAACTGTACAAACCCCAATCTTTTAAACATTAGGTAAAATTTAAATATAATCTCAACACAAGAATAATTGATAACAATGAACAGTGTTTTAATAAAAATTACAAAATAAAACAAAGAGAGAGTTAACAAACAAACAAAGGGAGTTAAGAACTTTACTATGATAGTTGACATAAATAAATTAATAATACAAGTGTATAAAAACATAAATAAAAAAAATTATAAATAGTTACACTTTTAAAAAGTTTTATAAAATATATTTCATGAGACTAGCTAAAAAACTTTTTAGTAACTTATAACTTGATAAATAAAAAAAAACTTACTTAAAAAATTTAATTAAATACATTTTTCACCTAAAGATTTTAATTTTTTGCTGAAAAATGTGTAACATTATGTTAAAAATAAACATGTAGACCTATCATTCAATATTAAAATTATAACCACATTACACATTATTTCTGAACTTAGGAGGGTACATGAAGTTTTGGGAAACTTTTTCTTAATTTTTTTTTGGTTTATTTGACAAATTTGGAATAGCTCTTGATTTTACAATATTATTGTTCAATGAGGATGTTGACAAGTTCATTTGACTAGTTGGTGCCATTGATTTATTCATTATTTTAAGAGGTAGTTTACTAGATGTGGTAGATCTGGTTTTATTTTCTTTACATTCACTAAAATTTGATTTTTGACAAGCAACATTTGATTTCTGTCTGTTTTCCAAACTTCCCAAATTAGAGTGCAATTTTTTTTCACTACTCATAATCAAGTTTCTTAGTTGGTATAATTTTGATGACGGTGTCTTAAATTCTCCGTCAACATCCACTTTCATTTTATTTTTGACGTGAGACTCTTCCAATGTCTTGATTTCTTGTTTGTTACATTTTTGCTCATGATCTAATACAAAACTGTGAAAAGTTTCACTAACTGAACTTTTATTTGCCGATTCCAAAAAAAGTTCATCCATTTGTACATCAGCTAAAGCTTCAAAGTTAACAGTGTTATGAGCATCTTCTAAACTGCAGCTATTCAATGTTTCCTCAGATTTATCATATGAAAACGCAACGGGAGTTGACGTGACAAATTGATTGTTTGATGGGGTATTATAAATGGATGAAACAGACATATCAATAAAGTTGGAAGGAATATTATCAGATTTAGAACATGTAATTGTCTCAATATTCTTTTGTTTAGGCAATTGAATGCTGAAATCTTGAATACTATTATTGTTTAAGTTGAAAATTGACATTTGATTTAAATCTAATGACTTAGTATTAAGAGAAGTGTAGAGAAATTCAGATCCATGTTGGTGTACTGCAGTTGTTGATTCCTTAATATACTGTTCATCATAAGTCTGTTTGATGATTTTATTCAGAGAATTAAAAAACTCACTGGCTTCAATCTGTTTATTTACCAACACTATTGACTTAACTATTTCTGGACACTTTTCCACATCTTTTATGTTGAGTTGATTCATACTATTACCACAGTTCTTTAAATATGTCTCAGATATTGTTTGATTAAATGACAAATTAACGTGATCTGTTGAACTTGTTTTGAAAACCCCATCAGATAATTTGTACACAGCTCCTAAGTTAAACACCTCAC
>CM029361.1:6713919-6757378 GCA_017140985.1 Hormaphis cornu
TCTTTATATGCTTTTGATGCAGAATTACATGTTGACATATCACTGCATGTTTCAATTTGAGATTGATCAACGTTTAAATATTGTATTTTGTTACTTGAAGAAGAAACCTTTTCAAGAAATGTTAGTTTAGAAGGACGGATATTAGAAATTATTTCTTTTTCAGATGTTTTTAAGTATGTATTGTCACCAGTACAATCTTCAAGTACTTTGTGATTGTCTGCATTCTTCTCAACGTCAACAAAATCCACATTTTGATCTAATTAAAAATTATTTACAATTTAAAGTATTATTTTAAATAATACATTGTAATAATATATTAAACACATACCAACAAAACTGTCTAAATCTGAGTCACCTTCTTCTATATCATCTACATAACTCTGGTTTCCACCTACAAAAACATAAAAAAAAAAAAAAAAAATTGAAATAACAAACTATTATATTACAAATTAACAATAAATTATAATATTTAGTTAAGAAACTAAGTAAGAGTTTTTATTTTTTTAGAGAGTTATAAGGGTTATTACATCATATTAGTAGATACATTTATTTTAATTAATTATTGTTTTGTTATACAAATAACTTTATTTCTTTCAAATATAATGATAATATGACACACAATTTTGAACCTAAAAGAGAGAGTAACAATAACTGATCAGAAGGGCTATGAAGAATAGTTTTTCAATTTAGCTTTGTAGTAACACTTTAGGGTAGGTTAATTGTTGTTTGATCTTAATAACTAATTGATATACAATCAATAACTCATGAAAAATTACAATATTAATCGAGCTAGTAACAATTGTATTTTGAGAATTCTTACACTAAAATAAAAAAAATTCAATAAAATGACACAATGAAAAAGATAAAAAAAAAAAATTAATTATTACTGATTATAAAAATTGTTGAATAACACAGTAACACATTTTGATTTAATCCTTCTAGTTTATTAAATGGAAATATTTATTTGATTAAATAGTTAAATAATATGCAAACACTTCAAGAAATTACATATGTTGAAAATGATTCAAGTTTATTCAAATAAAAAACATATTCAAATCTTCAACATTTCACTTTATTCAGCATTATGCTTATTAAAATCACACTACCTTATTCATTATTAAGTAAAATTCATATGAAGCAGATGATTTTGGGTGGCTATCAGTAGGAAGAAAAGCATTTTTTGATTTCCTAAAAATTATAAATATTGGGAACAATCAAAACTAAGATATTTTTTTTGAGGGAAATTATTGATGATTTTATTTGTAAATTACAGAGAATAAATTTGTATAATTGACTTATCATTACAGAGTTTTGGTATTTGCTCTGTTTAAAAGAATATATATTATATTTAAGTGTACATTTCTGTTTTTCGGTTTTTAAGTAGTCAAATTTCTGAATGAGGAATTATTAAATTCTAATTTTTAAATGTTCCCAAAATTTGTTTATTCCAAACAAAAGAACCTGATTTTGTAGATTCTAAAAACAAATAGATCCTGCTAATGTTTAAATTAAAAAAAAAATGTATAAACTTTTTTTTATAAAACTTTTAAGTAAGTGTAAGTTGCACAATTTACCGGATGATATAGTTTTCATTCAAATGTATCTATTTATAACATTAGTATCAATAAATCACATTTGAGATGATAATACTTGTGATTGACATGGCAAAGTAAGGGATGCAGAAAATTATGCTATTTGATTATGTATTATATTTTTATTATTGAAATCAGTTCAATTTTTTTGGAACATTAAAAGGCCCCTTAAATGGGTAAATATAAGCAATATCTGTTAGTGTATTGTATTTATTTAGACTAAAATAATAAGAATAATTGTCTAGTCACAAGACAATCAGAAAAATAATTCAAAATATTTATCAATAAACAGGGTAAAAATTAATATTTTGTTTAAAAATAAAAATCAATCATAAGTCATAACAAATCTGTTGACACCTCGTTAAAATTGGTTTATTATTTGTATAAGCCTCTACAAGGGCATACATACACAAACAGATTTTACTTCATTTAAACATTAAATTATTTTCCAAAATTGGTCAGAGTTACATAAGTTAAAATTAAAAGTCAAATATTAAATTATATTTAGATTTTAAATAGTTTGTTCAAACAAAATAATATACTTGAATTATTAGAAAGAACTATTGAATTTTTTTTAGACTTGTCCAAGTGATTCAATATTGATTGGTCTACAACAAAGAAAATAAAATAAATAAGAAAAATAGAACATTTGAAAGCACATCAAACAAGTCAAAAATAAAATTAATATTTGTTATCTAATCATCAAACTGGGACCCTCAAACAATGTGAAAATGAGAATAGAAAACTCACCATTCTTATCGTTTTTTTTACTGATAGAATTATTTTGAGTGGATTCATCTTCATTTGAATCAAAATACGCATTGCTAAAAGATAAATAAAAAAATATATTAATTATTAGTAGGCCATAAAATTATTACCTATTTTAATTTAAATATTAGTTTTGAATGATATAATATTGAACAGAAAATATAAACATCTGTGATGTAATGATACCAACAATTATGGTCTCAAAATTAAATATGATACAAAGTAGATGAGAAAATGAATATAGTTACAGAAATTATTTAAAAGTAATCAAATTTAAAACTAATACAGTATACAAAATAAATATATGTTTATAGTATATAAACAAATAAACCTAACCAAAACTATGTTGAATCGTAAGTACTTAAGAGTGATGAATTAAAAAACATGCTTAAAATCTAATATTTTTGTTAGTCAAAAATCAAATTTGCAAGGCTGGGCCTTACCAAGTTAAAGAGTTAAGTTGGTTTTAACTTAATTCTTCTTTAATTAACTTAAAATTAGGGTAATTTATTTTCATTTACTATTCAATTTACTGCATCACAATTTGTATCACCATTCATTTTGTAACTAAACATTAGGTATGATATTTTTTTTTTTTTTTTCAACCCAAAGGTTGGTTTACAACTCCAATTCTCCATTCTAACCGATTACTCGCCTTTTCTTTATGTTCATTAAAGGTTTTAACTTTTGCATTGCATTTAATTTGCCCTATAAAAAAGTTCCGGGTACGTCCTGCAGTTTTCTTTCCTTCTGTCATACCCTCTAATATTATATTATGTAAATCTTCCAAGTGTCTCAAGGCATGTCCAACCATTTTCCAGCTTCTTCTTCTAATCTCATCTATGAGTGTACGTTTTTCTCCCACTGTTCTAAGTACTTTTCATTCGTTTTCTGCTCTATCCAGCTTATTCTTTCTATACACCTCAAACACCATATCTCGAAGGCTTCTAGTTTTTTCTTTTCGGTATAATTTATTACCCAAGTTTCACATCCATATGTTACAACACTCCATATATATGTTTTTATAAGTCTCTTCTTGATATTGAAATGTATATTTTTTTAAATGAGCAACTTATGTTTTATACTAAAGGCAGTTTTTGCTAATGCTATGCATTGTTTTATCTCATAGACACTCTTGCTATCAGATGTGATTTTGCTCCCTAGGTATAACATTTCTTCTACTTGTTCTATTTTTTGACTACCTATGTATACATCAGCTTTTACTTTCAGGACTCTGGCGCAGACTAAGATCTTTGTTTTTGTACTATTTATTTTTATTTCTGATATTCTAAGCATTTTATCCATTTCTTCAACTGCACGCTGTATGTCACCTTTACTCTACTATTACCATAATGTCACTGACAAAATGTATCATTGAAACAATTTCTCCACCAATTTTGATTCCAATATTTAGTCTTGTTAGCTTTGCTTTCACTATATTTATAACTTTTTTGATGTAGCAGTTAAAAAGTGGTGGTGATAACGTACACCTTTGTCAGACTTTTTTTTTTATTTGAGCGTTTGTTGTGATTTCTCCTTTTTTAATGCAACCTGTCTGATTCTTATACAGACTGTGGATAATTCTTAGGTCTTATTGCTTAACACCTATTTCACGTAGTGCGAGTAGCATTTTGTTCCAATTTACTTTATTGAAGGCCTTCTCCAGGTCTATGAAGGCCAAGTATGTAATTTTATTTCTATTGATCTGTTTTTCAATTTGCACTTGCAATCCTAAAATTGCTTCTCGTGTGCCTTTTTGTCTTCTAAATCCATATTGGTCTTTTCCAAGTACTGCTCCACTTTTCCTGCTATTCTTTGATTTATTATTTTTGTTAAGATTTTTGAGACGCGTGTCAGTAAGCTCAGTGTTCTGAACTGTTCACAGAAATTCACTCTACTTTTTTTTTGGTATAGTTACAATTATGCTTTTACAGTAATCATCAGGCACATCACCCTTTTTCATATACATCCTGAGTTAGTTAGTATAAAGCGTTCTTTATTTTCGCATTTGCACAATGCAATAATTCCGCCGTTATGTTATCAGTTTCAGGAGCATTATTATGTTTCAATTCATAGAGCACTAGCTCAAATTCTGATCTTAAAATAGGTAGCTTCGTTTTTTCCTCATGTATTGTAATTTCTTCCAGTTCTTCTCCCCATAAAGCTCTTCAATATACTCTTTCCATTGTTTTATTATTTTATCATCATCAATTAATAACTGGCTATTTTTATCTGTTATATTAGTGCAATTTCGTTTTCATTTTCTCACAAATAGTTGGATCTTGTGATACGCATAATCTATTTTGTTAACTATGAATAGTTCGTCAATTTTGCTGCACTGCTGCTCCAGCCATTCTTCTTTGGCTTTTCTGGCTTCTTGATTAATCTGGTTCTTTATTTAGCAATACTTTTGTTGCCCTTTTCTTGTGTTATTGTTTTTATACTTTTGTCTATCATCTATAAGTTTTACTATTTTCTTGTTAATCCATGCTCTACTTGGCTTTTTCTTTTCTTTTTTTGTCAACACGGTATCCGTTGCTTTTTTGAGATCTGATTTTATGTTCTTCCACTTTTTATTCAAAGGATCATCTACATTTCCTTTTTGGTATTCAAAATCCATGTAGCGTCCATATAGTTCCACAATCTTTGCTTTCTTAAGTAATCTGACACTAAATATTAGGTATGATATAAATATAATTTTAAATTAAAACAAGATTCTAATAAATTACAATGGTTCATCAACATCCTCCAATTTTTTGTTATACCTATATATTGTTATTGGGAATACTTTATAACACCATAGTAGAAGTCTACAATTTATCACATCCAGGGTGTATTAAAGTGGGCAAAGAAACAATTGCCTCCTAGATTGTAACGTTTCCATTATAAGATGAAATTTGAGAAAAGTACTAGAGTAAAATACTCAACATTTCATAAAACTTTATTTATTCACCTCCATAAAAAATGGACCATATATGCCCCTGTAATCACATAGTTCACAATTTATTTTACCTTAAAATTATATCTGAAGGTATAACAGTATAACGTGGTAATCTTTTATATCTTTCCGTTTGACTGTCAGTCAATGAACCAAAACAAACAACGCCATCATCATATTGATCACTTGAAATAATATTGGGGACATTTGAATCCATTCTAAAACAAATTAATTTAATTAGTTAGGTATGTAATCATTGAAATACTATTAACAAATACATAAACTAGACTAAATAAATAGTGTTTTAATAGTAACTGTAGGCACCCATATAATTTGTTATAAAGTTAAATAGATGCCTTCCTACACAAATTAGTAATTACAAATGAACAGGTACAAATTTAGTCTGGATTCAAAGGTGAAAAAGTAAAAACATACTACTATGGTATTAGGAAATAAAGAGGCAAATATACTCTGTTTTATTAGCAAACATGTAGATCTTGTCAAAAATCTGTCAATTACACATTTTTACCTTTGACCCTATTTTAGATATTCAACCAATAATGTTTCATACAGGTTTAATGATGTATATTCTTAAGGAATTAAGTACCTATTTCCACAACTGAGCCCAGTATTTGGTACAAGAAGAAAACCAGTAACATATGCACTATGCAGACTGCTGGTCAAGTAGTTGCCAAGGGCTTACACAATGTCTACCTAAGTATACATGTTTTAAAATCATTTTATTTACATGACCATTAAAATAGTTACAAATATTTTCAAATCACATATTAAGCAAGGCTTATCCACGTGTTCAAAGATGCATCTGACCCAGAGAACAGCATGACGGTGACAGGGCTGCAACTAGAGTTACTAGATGCATGTACCTCTTAATATAGTGCACAGCATCAAGATGCATCTTGAGCACATACTTTAAGCCATAACATTTAAAATACATGTAGCTACAAATTAACTAATTTTCATAAATTTCCTATGGACACAAATACGACACAAATTAACAAAACAAAATACGTATATCAGGAATGGGCTCAAATAAAGTTTATCACCACTCTCAGGTTTTTTTTAACCTAACGTAAATCGATATTTGTAAAATAGAGGCGAACAAATGTTTTACGACAGAACAGCGGCCTTCAGTTGAACTTGAAAATATATTCAAATACGTGGTACCTACCAAAGTATCACTAATCCAATTCTAAATATTTGTTGAAGATCTAAGTGAACCAAGGTTATAGTAAATATAAATTAAAAAATTAAGTACCTAATACCTAAGCATATTCAGGTACTTACAAAATACAACATATTCTTGTTCTTATTCTCTAATTCGTGGCTTGAGTTACATATATAATTAAATATTCAATCATTTAGGAACGTATCCTGAATTATATATGTAGAGCCGATCATAAAAAAAAATTAATAGATGATAAGATAACCTATGACATAAATAAATAAGTACCTACCTATATCTTGTATAACTGGTCAAAACACAAAACTATTAAGGTCAACAATCAGACCTTGTCCGATAGCAAACTTCGCCGTCAGCTGCACATCAAGTATATTACTAATAAAATTTTGGGATTTACGACTAAATAACGTTCAAAACCGATTTTGTCAAAATCACGTATGGCGTAAGTATACCTATGCATTTTAGCAGTGTTTTTTGACATTTTTCGTTTTTTTTCTGCTGTTTTTTTGGAATTGAATGTTTTTTTCAAAAAACGCCGCGTCGGTATAATATCACCGATGGTATATAAGTCGTAAAAACGAAAGAAGCTCGCAGAAAATTAAACAAAGAATCGGACAAGCAAAGACAGCTTATATCAAGAAAAAGAAAATTTTGGTTTCGAAAGAAATTAGCAGAGCAACAAAAAAGACATTCTTAAAAACGTTTGTATGGAGTGTCGCGTTACACAACTGCCGAGACATGGGTTATTAATGAAATGTAAAGATGAAATGAAATGAAATGAAATGAAAAAGATCCCTTGAAAGTTGAAGCATTCAAAATGTGGTGTTGGAGACTTATGGAAAAGATAAACTGGACAAAAAGAGTAACAAATAAAGATATACTGACCCAAGTTGGAGAAACAAGATCCATAATTAAAACCATAAAAAGACGACGATGGGACATGATGGGTCACGTTTTACGCCATGATGAAGAATAGCATCACATTATAATAGAAGGTGCAATTGAAGGACGAAAACCACCAGAAAGACCAAGAAACTCGTACATATCTCAACTGAAAAATGACGCAGGGATTGATACCTACGCCGTATTAAAAAGACTAGCCGAAGACCACGATAAGTGGAGAGCAAAGTTAAAAACGCTGCAAACCAAACTAACAAAAAAAAAAAATTATAATAACTTACTTGTAACTCGACGACGGTGCTTAGAGCAATACAATAACGAGAATAATAAATAACGCACAAAGGTAATGTTTTTTTGGTATATGTACTTTCAACGATCTACTTTCCGATTATTTTTCCGACAGTCGCGGAAAACTGGTAACTATTGACATTTAACTCCTGCTCGAGAGCCGACTGTCGACTGTCGGACACACAACACAATGATGAATGATGTCTAGACGGCCGCGACATAGATGGGGCGTATCGCTGCACACCGTTCTGCACCGCGTAACATAGATACTTTACGGTATCTTTTCACTATCACCGATTAGGCGACGGTTTTGAATATTTTAATAATATCGAATCGAATATATAATATTATCAATCAAAAGTTTGCTATTTAACTAGTAAAAGATTAAATTTTTTTTTTAACCTTTTTAACATAACTAGTTACGTACCTAATTATTTATGTTTTAAACGTGTTATATTTATATATGGTCCTCGCGCACAAATTTTTATTTAATACTGAGACATCTCAATTGATTTTCATTCTGGATAAATTAAAAAAAAAAAACCAAAATGTTTACGAAAAACAGTTAAATTTATATACTTTTGCTATTTAACGTATGTTTGTACTTTGTTTGTAGAGTAACTATGAAAAAAATTATTTAATTTTAAAATTATTTCATTTTTTAAAGTGAAAATCAAAGTTAAAAGTAAAGCTTCCCGCTTTGGCTTTTGGCACCAAGAAGAATTGTTTCATTTAAAAGGGTCACACTGCGCGTACGCATAGTTCCCAAAGATAATAAAATTGTATTACCGCAGATGGTTCCGCCTTTGGCGCAATTGGCGTTTGCTACCTAGGTTTTATTATCTAGCTTTTAAAAAGTTAAATGTTTTTTTAATCTGCTCTCACGTTAAAAAATTATCCCGGTTTGTAAAATTTTTTTAAAGTTATTGATTGTTGTAATGGCTTACACAAGTTAAATGAATGTGTTTCTATTTTGCATTTTTTATCTTTAACCAAGGTGTTTGAGCGAGGTAAGGGACTGTAAAGTCCAAAATTGATTACGTCCAACAATTCATTATTGATTTTCTAATTCCTGTTAGCATTAATTATATTTGTACAGATAGGCGATAGTCCCCATTCAATAGTAATGTTTGGCGACTTGTCCCGTGTTCATAAGTAAACCGCTATGAGCTACTTCCTTTAATTTAATACTATAGATAATTATTTATAGTGCCTTAGCTATAGCTGTACACCATGTTCTGTATAATATACTGTATAGTTCAGTCATAGGTCACTGCTCACTGAACGCACCTTACAGACAGGCCGCCAAATATTACTATTGGATCTATATATTTCATAATAATCATAATGAATGATGCTAGATAATTACGTTGACCCAAACGGGATTTTCACCTCTTTGACCCTATTCCATTTTACGCTACCTACCAACTTAGTGTTGTGTTTTTTTTTCTTTCATTTGTTAGTTTTGCAGATTGGATTTTGCCTTTGCGTGTTGCGACAGGGATTACAACAACATGAGACCATTGAAGCGCAGTGTTGACAGATCTAGACTAGTAAACGATCGACAAAAGCTTAGATTGACCAGTAAACAGCCGGCGATGATATCGGACGCTAAATATACAGTTGGCTTATTAAATCTATGCGACGAATTGGTCTTAAAAATATTTCAATACCTCCCACACGACAGCCTAGTCAGCATGTCACTGTGAGTGTGCACGCTTCTCAATCAAATGATTTGCTATGGTTATTGTACTCACTTAATTTCTCTTATGTTTTTTTTAGAGTACATCCTTCGTTGTCTAAAATCAGTAAGGACTGGACGCTTTGGAAACGATTACGTTTTGATACTATCAACTTATCCATAGAAAACATGTGCACAAGTCAACTGAATGACTTGGTCACTCATATTGACATAAAAAGTGACAAGGTTTCCAGTTTTCAATCTTCCGTTTCTCAGAGATTTATGGTCCAGATAAAAGCAAAATGCCCCAAGTTAATTCATTTGGGTTTATATAAACAATTGTTTGACGCCATCAAAGTAAGTGAAATTCTTTTAGTATGATAACCAGGTAGTCTAAAACTCAATTACGGTGTTTTTTCAAACTTTAATGTATAACTATGATAAAATTGTGTAAGAACTTTGATAAATGTAAATAATTGTTGAACGAGTTATTTGGTTAGAAACTGAGCTTGCTCAGAATTGTAACTTTTGTAAGTAGGTAAATCAAACCAGTGACCTAATCCAAAGTGTAATTGTTATTTCAACCAGTTTCCCACCTGATCTAAAATTTCCTTATTTTTTTTATCTTTTCTTTCTGAAAATATACTATTTTTTTTTCTTAATTAGGTTGTCACTTTATACAAAAGTTATCTTTGTCATTGTCTTTATAAATAATTAACTAATTTTTCATTCACGGTTTTTGACTATTTATTTGTTGTATGAAAATAAATTATTTCCAATATTAATCTGCATTTAACTCCACTGACTGTTTTAAAATTATTGCATTATCTTAGGTGTTATTGATGTATGCCTACTTAATTTTTAAATTATAATTATCTACTTACCTTTTATTTAAGTACTTACATAATTTATAATTGTTTTGTACATGAAATAATTAATGTAACTTGTAGTCTTGTCAAAAAGGTACCTTGTTAAAAATAAAAAATATTTACACTAATTTTAAAATATATAAAATTATATATATTTTATATTAATATAAATTATATATATAAATCATAAAATTTATAGCTTATATGTATTTATCGTATTTATTAATTTTCTTAATATATGTGTTTTATTTAAAGATAAATTCTATTATTTTGCAAAAAACATTAAAGACACTGATTATCGAACATTCAGTTTTAAAAAACCCTCATATATCATCGTTTTTGTTCAACATAGATTTCGTGTGTCCAGATCTAGAGGTATGTTCTAGAGTATGTATGATTTAGAGGTATTTCATCTTTGCCTATTTCTAACCTGTTACATAAGTACTCATATTACATGTGTAATCTATTTTTATATATGGTTGTAAACATTTGTATTTATTATAAAAAATTTTCATAGGACGTTAGACTAAATTTTAATCATTGGTTTTATCCGTTTAACTTGTCTGCGTTAGCCAGGCTGCAAAATTTAACGTACTTAAGTCTCCAAGGTTGCTGTAAGCTTATACATTTTAGTACATATGTAAGTGCTCTTACGAATGATGGATTCAAATGCTTACGGGTTAGTAATTCAACATTACTTATATGCTTCTTATTAAAATATTTGCAATCTAAATATACATTTAAAGCTGAACTATAATACTCATTTTAATAAAATGTAATTATAATTTGTTTAATTATTTTTACTGTTTACTAAATACTATTTTATATTGTAACCAGTGGCATATCAAGGATTTCAGAGTTGGACGGAGGGTAGCTATCATATTTACACTTAAATATTGAAAACATTTGCTTGTGTTACTTCATGTGTTTAACAATTAGAATATTATGTAATTTTAAGTTTACCTGCATTTCATATAAGCACCATTTACTATAAACATTAATAATTGTAAAATTAATATTTAATATTTAATTAATACTAAAATATAATATTTACCATGGCTAAATAATCATGGTATTTATAATTTATTTTTAGATTTTGAGTGTTAGCGAGCAATGTATTGTTTTTACAATAACGTTTTTTTTTATTTTTTCTTGTTTATTTTGCTGTCAACAACTTTTTGTATAAAAAAAATTTTTTTAAAGTTTTTAATTTTTAAAGTCATTAATTCTAATGATAGGTAAATGGATTCCGGTGGTACTTGGGGTGAAGCTTTTTATTAAATTTTGTCTACTTTTTGAGATAAACTCCAAAAACCAAAAAAAAAATATAATTTGAAGAATATTTGATTTTTATTTATTTTTATTTATTTTATTTATATTTTTGATTTTAATGTTTGAAATTTTAAGATTTGTGATGAAGTTTTTGTATAGAAGGAATGCTTCAATTTTTTAGTCAGTACCTCTGAAAAAAGGCTATGAATTCCAATGGTATTTTGAGGGGTCTCAAAATTGAGAGTTCAAAATTGAAAAAGTTAAGTAGAACTTAAAAGATTTCCATTTTCTTTGTAGTTTCTGTTCAATGAAAAATTTAATTTTCTACTAAGAGTTTTGAAATTTTAACACAAGGTTAGCAACATGTAAGTACATATGTTTCTAAAAAATTTCAAAAATCTAGCCACAATTTTTTTTTTTCAGTCGTTTAAAGTTGGAAAATTTTTGAAAATAGATCATACTTTTGACTCATTTTAGAAAAAAATTTGTAACTCAAACAAATTTGTTATTTAAGATTTGAAAATTTTTATAATTTTTGTAGAACAATATTTGGTATTGATAAAAATTTTTTTAAAAAAATCCGTTCAGTAGATTGCAAGCGTATAAAATAAGTATTAAAAAATGGTGTGATTTGGTTATAACATTGAAATTTTGCACTATTGTGTTAATAGTTGATACTGTAATTGTATTAAAGGGATTGGAGATTTTACCTCTGTCTCACACTGAAATCAGAAATTTAGAAGGATCTGATCATTAGATCAATCGATACATTTGACAATGTATACGTTAGGTTAGGGTACGTCTATATTTCTATGATTTTAGTGTGATATACAGAGAAAGAAAGTCAAGGTCTCCAATCCCCTAACCCGTCAACAATGGTCCAAAAGGTTTAAAATTTTCATGCGTTATTTAAATTAGTATTCTTTATACGTGGATACAACTTTTGGAAATGTTGGATCATTTTTACTGTTAAATTTGGTTATTAGAATCGTTTTTTCAAAGGCAATGATATATTATTGATTTCAGATATTAAATAATACGTTTTAACTACAATTTCCAAACAAGTGACCTACCCAAACCGTAGTCTTCAAACTTCCCACTTGACCTATTTTTAGCCATGGTTGTATTTATATCAATAATATCAGACAAAAACTTGTTATATAATGTCATTGTTATCATAATAAATTACCTCCAACTTTACAACCCCTTATCTCTATAAATAAAAAAAAATCTTTTTTTTTTATTGTATGTAATTATCTTGCTATAAATTATGAGGAAAATAAATTTAATTTTTTTTAATTTTTATTTTAATCATTGAATAACAAATTACACATTTACATAAAATGCCTTTTTAAAACAAATTAATATGTTTACAAAAGAACATTATTAGTTACTATGGTAGCTATGATATTTAAGCATGATTAGCATAATATTTTCCATCAACAAACTTTATTAATTAGTGGATTGATTAATTTAATAAAGAAATTTATTAATTAATGAGTGTACAAATTGAAGAATTTTTTTAGAAATTTAAAAATTAATTTAAGGTCTGAGTGAGCTTAGTGAATCAGGTTGATAGCAAGTTGTGAAGTATATGTCTAACTATAGTCAAAATATTTGTAGTTTTTATGTAATTTGTACAATATTGATTCTCATAATTTGATGATTTTTGCATTTTTTGTCTCTCTCGGCATATAATTCATGAAAATAATCAAAATATTAAAAAAAAATTAAAATAAAATATAATTTAAAACCAAATTCCAAAAATGTTTATGGTGTGCTACGTAACTTCTACTACCTGTTAAAGTGATAACAAATGTGAAAATTTCAAGACGGTTTTTTTAAAATAATTTTTGGTTTTTAGGCGATAGGTAACTCAAAAAATAATCAAAATTTCTAATACAACTTTTAACTTTAATTCCACTTTGCAATCTTTTTAGTGCTATAACAATTATCAATTGGATGCTCCGGCCGACTGACTTTTCCTTGTCCCGCCTAAATACACCACTGTTGTAAAATTTGTTTTAAACTTGTAACATTCTTTCATTCTTTTTATTCTTTCATTTTTTAATTTAACGCATATTTTGAATTAAAAATGTATGAATGTATAAATTAAGTGGTTTTTATATTTTATTTTCTAGACATTAGACTTACGGTTTACGCCAGTAAATGACTATACACTTTTATGTTTCCAAAGATTAAAAAATCTAAAACACGTTCTTCTGGAGAAGCCTGTTGGCTCCTATGGTTTTGATACAATTACAGACTATGGTGTTACTGGATTTTGTAATGTTATTAATGAAATGTAAGTTGTAATTAGTATATGAATTAATTTTTTATTGTTTATTTTATTCTCCCACTTAATTTTTAATGATCACAGTTTCGTATGGTCTTTTCTGTGCATATTAAATAATTAGTAAAATGTAATCATTTTTTCATCAAAAAGCAAGTTAAAATGATTGGAAGAAACACATTTAATCAATTTTGAAACACATCTATCCACTAAATAATATTTCTCAATTTGAAATAAACAAGTTGAAATATTATGTATTCTGTACTATTAGTCAAACAGTATTCGATTAAACATTTTGTGCTGTAAGTTTGAATTTATAATGTTTATGTGTGTTTATAATATTAGACATGAAATGTTTTTATTAGTACCTAAGTAGAAAATTTAATATGTGTATTTTTTAGGTACCTACTTGCTATTCTAAAATTATTTGTTTTGTGCATTAAGTAAATTAAGTATAAAAATATATAGTAAAATTTAAAAAATGATGATCAGAAAAAAGAACATTTTATGATAGTAATTAATGAATTTTAATTGATTTATAAGCCATTCAAATTTTATTACATATTTATGTTATAATCATCAATTAAATTTATCTCCTAAAAAAAAGACTAATGTGATATGTTGTTATTTACAATGTGTTTTTTTGCTTTTAGAAATCCCATTGATGTTGTTAAATGCAAAATAGAAAATGTATATGTACGTAATTATTCCCTTGTTACTGATTATTTTCTGAGGGAAGCTGTTTCGTGTTCATTCATTCAATGTCTGGATGTTACTGGTACTGCTTGCACAATCAATGAAATTGAAAAGTTCAAGGTGCAAAGACCTAATGTCAAAATAGTTTATTAATAATATTGGAAATAATGTGAATTATAATGTTTTATTATTAATATCTATGTGTCTATGTAAAATTTTAATATATGTCATTGATTGTTCATATAATTTTTAAAATAAAAACATTTTAAAATTAACTTTGCAATCAAAGGACTTATTTCAAAAGTGTTTCATGTTGAGATCAAATAGACTTCAAAAGTCATCACAAACAAATAAGACATTATTTACAATTAATAAATCTTTTATTGAGACTGTCAGAACTGAATCTAACAATATAAGCAGATATTTGATTTGGAACTATCACATAATTGACAAGATAGTACGAAATATATAGTACATATATTCATCAACAAATACTGTAAAATCTATTTTAACACTTTTTAACCAATTATTACAAATTTTACAAAAATTGTATAAAAGTTATATTCAAGTTTTTTAACTGAAAAAGTTAAGTGAAATACATTTTGCAATAGATAAGAAATTTTTGAAATTTTCATCCAAAAATGATAAAAAATTGATTGAAACTCAAATTCAATTCTTGTTTTATTCTTTTTAAAAATAATGAAAGAAAATAACATGTTATTTCATTTTTTAAATTTTTTTAAATTTTGGAGAATACTGTAATAAACCGAAACAAGTAAAATTAAAAAGAACTGGGATTACTTAAGGTCGCATGGGTAGTTTAGCAGTAACTACGATTCTGAGCAGACAGACAACTTAAACTCCTATACAAGTGAATTAATGTTGTTTTAAGTATCATTCTTAGCAAATTTTTGAATGGTTTTATGCCTTGTGTGAATCAATAATAATTATTATTTAATATACTAAATAACAATATGTTGATTTACTTTCAAAATTTCGTTTTTTTTATCTAACATATAACATTTTAAAATCTTTAATAAGAAAATAATTTAATTTATAAAATATGAAATTAAATATATAAATGCATACATTTTGTAATATCACAGAATATGCCATAAAAATTGACAAATTTATCAACTATGTCACATGAAATCTAGTATTTACAATATGCTAAATTAAAATACAATTTAACATAAATATATCTAAATTGATTTACTTAAGTGGTTTACTAAGTTATTACTATATTTACATCATGTAAGTAACCATCATACATCCTACTAAATCAAAAATAATCATTATATATAATTGATACAAAAAAAGTGATATAAATTTGTCATATTAAAATAATACATGGTTAGGTATTAAAAAAAAACTGTAAAAATGTCAATTTAAAAACTCTTAGGGCTCACATAATTAAAAAGTATTAGGCACATTATTTACAACATGTGTGTACTACTAAAACAATCATGTATTCAAAAATTCTTTACTATAATTGATACTAACAAAAAAACCGTACATTTCTAGGTCATGTGTGATACTGTGGGTCATTGTTTTGTAAGGTTGGTAAGTAAATGTATACCCATTAAATTTGTCATTAAAATTAAAAATTGCTTACAAAAATAAATTTTGTTAGTGAAACTCGGTTTACACTTTAAATATATTTTTCTCACGCACAAGTTGAACAAATGCAATAAGGTAAATTTATTTTTATAAAAATTATAAAACATTTAAAAAAATTAACTAATCAATTTTAAGTCTAGTCCATATAGGTATTGTGCATATATATATGTATAGGTGCAAAAGTTTTCTGTCTGCTCAGAATCGTAGTTGCTACTTTGTCAAACTACTCATGCAACCTAAAGTGATCCCGGTTCTTTTTAATTTTACTTGTTTCGGTTTATTACAGTATTCCCTAAAATTTAAAAAAATGAAATAACATGTTAAATGATATTTTTGATAAGGAAACATATGGTCGTAATTCTTAAAACATTTAAATTTAAGCAGCATGAGATAATTATGACTAACTTAAAACTTATTACTGAAATGTTTTTCAAGTTATATATAATTCATTATATCGTAGTTGTACAAAATATAGAATCTAAATTATACATTTTTTAAGTATACATATTAAATAAATTTATAATATTTTGATGGTTTGGTACCTATTCTAAAATACAGCTAGAAAATAATTCAGTACTTGAAAAAGCATATTTTGGAGATAAAAATATACGGTTATGGTTATTTTTTATTAAGTGGTTTCGTGAAAGTACATTGAAACTGTTGATTTTCAACCAATATTTTACCATAAAGTTTGTTTCACCAATTGATTTTTCTACAAATTTATTTAGGTAAGTTATATTTTTCAAAATGTATTAAATTTTTATTTTTAAAAGGAAAAATTTGAAGAATTTTGAGGGCTGAGCAAAAATAAATTTATTTAGACCACTGCTATATTTGAGAGCCAAGTTACTCTTGAAGTACATAGTGCTTAATTGATTTTTTCAATGGTCAGACTATTATTGAAGGTTACAGTTCATCACACTGTCCTCTTATATCCTCTAAAATAGTCTGTTGATATGTTCTTTTTACTAACCCAACCATTGTTTATTGCGTTATTTCGTTTTGATTATTCTTTTTGTAGGCAATAACGTTCTTGTTTCTTAAAAAAAGGGTTCTTAAGTGGACAAAAAACACTTCTTATGTGGCACAATATTTAATTCTTCGATCAGTCATAGTAGAAGGATACATTTTTTTATTTTCAAGAGGAGAAGTTCTAGCTATTTGTTTTTATAACTGAATTAAAAATTGTTTAAAATAAACAATTAGAAAAAAAAAACTTTAAATTTTAGTAATTGTAACACAGTAATATTTTGAAAATCGATGTACCTACGGCAGCAAGTAAATTAAACTACACTGCTTCGTAAATAAAGTTATAATTAAAAAAACAAATTCATTCTATTATGATCACTCCGTACATTAGTTTTTACTTATTCATAAATAGTAATATCAACATGGAAAGACTTAAAATCTATGTACACATTTTAAATTTGCCGCCGACGCTCACCTAACCTCACTGTGCGCGAGACGACGCTCTTTCTGATCGTCACGTCATCCGCGTCCCTGCGTCCTGAGAGCTCGACAGCTGTCTTGCATAGATAAGGAGTTCTGCAGTCCATCATATTTGATCATTAATCCAGTGTCATATTGTTGAAATTCCATCTTTCTTTTTTGACAGGAAATAATTATATTAAACTGTAAGTTTTAGCCATGAACGCAATGAAGACCGGATGGTTTAGCGAGCTCTCGGACCTGTTGCCGGGTCGTAGCTTCTCCATGGAAGTGGAACGGATGCTGCACAAAGAACAGTCCAAGCACCAGAAAATAATGATTTTGCAAACGTGAGTTTTTTTCCGTACTCAAATGTTGGTATAGATACCTACTCTTTCAAATGTACTCCCCTCCTTCTGATATTGGAAATCGGAACTTGTGTAACTGAACAGAGTCCCCTTCTATTATTTTTGCGATTCGATCACCGCGGCACTTAAATTATGACTGTCCATATAAGGAAATAGCTATACTTATAGCTATACTATATGTAACTTTGAACATCGCGTTTTACATTCCGAATGTAGCGAAAATTGTATACCTATTGTTTTTTTTCCTGTGAACGCATTTGTAGGTATCGTCCAATTGTAAAATTTCATAGCGCATAAAAGTTGCTTTTTTTTAAACATTTTGATTAGGTACCTACCTACATATTTCCTATAATATATTCCTATATCATAGTTTCAGTTATAGCCCAAAAACCAACAAAGATTTTCAAATATTTTTGTATGAAACGTAATAAAAATAAATAAAATTAACATTGTGTATTTCTATATTGATTACTTAATACTCTTAAATATTTATATAAAATATTTTCTACAAATATCTTGTAGTTTTGGGTATGTGCCATACTTTGTGCCATTCCTACTTTATGATTAGGTGATACCAGACTTCATTTTCAGAGTCTGCGTGTGTAATAACCAGCACTAAATAAATTACATGAATTTATTTTTAATCAAAACATTGTTCATGTATAACATTAGATAACATTAGGTATAATGCGTGCTTAAGGTTTTTTTTCTATTCTTATTCTCATCGTTTGTTCAAAATTCTAGATTTTATTTAAAACTATTTTCTTAACACAAATATATAATTTTTAATCAATATTTTTTGATATTTATTAATAAATAATAAAATGTATGATTTTGCTTTTACCACCACAGCAAAAAACAAAAGGAATCATGAATTAACATTTATAAAAATAACATTTACTTACTGTCCCCTCACCAAACATTTTTACCTATAAAATTATTAACTTTGTGCCACAACTTTAGTGTTATAATTGATTTGTTTTGTTCTATAGGGGTTTATTTTAATTGGTAATTGTCTGTTAAAAGGAAATCACATGGTGTCGCTTTGGTTCTTGACGACATGATCCAGTGCACAGAGTTTGACGAGTTTGCCTATCAAGAGATGATCTCGTTTCTTCCTCTGTTCAGTCATCCAAAACCACAAAGGGTACAACCAATATCTTGTAATGCTCTTAAGCTATTAAAAGATTGATCCTGTAATCTGGTATATCCATTTTTATTCAGTATTTTAGGAGTAACTATTAAATTACGTTACTGTATTTGTGCCTGCATAGAAAAATACATTTGGATTTACTATAGAATAATTTTGTCGATAATTATTGGGATAATTGTCTTGATATTTTGGATAAACAAAATCTGTTTATATTGTAAATGATAGGTACGACCGGGAAGTCATTTGACAAAAAAATAATATAATAAAAATAACTGGTTAATGTACTGAACCATTTATATTACACTTTTTTTGTGCAAATTTCCTTGAACATGTGTCGTTGACTGCTACAGGTGCTCATTGTGGGCGGTGGGGATGGAGGAGTGGCCAGAGAAGTGGCCAAACACCCGCAAGTGGAGACTATTGACCAAGTGGAAATTGACGAACGCGTGGTAGAGCTGTCCAAGAAGTACTTGCCATTCATGGCCGTGGGGTTTGAAAGCCCAAAGCTCAATCTGCACATTGAAGATGGTTTTAAATTCATGAAAGAACGCGATCAATATTACGACGTAATCATAACTGATTCGTCCGATCCTATTGGTAAATTGTGAAATGTATATTATGTACCAATTGAGAGGGCACGTCCCCCAGAATCAAACTCCAATGATGTAAAAGCCTATAATAATCAAACTTTTCTTATTTGTCTTTGACCTTTTGAAAACATTCAAGGTGTTTAATTAAAAAAAAAAAACATTGTGGAACTTGAATACGTACCACTTAAAATTCTGAATAATTTTTTGACACCCCTATCCAGAATCAAAATTATTTATTTATTAGTACTTAACTTGTCTAAATTGTGAATATTTATATTTAAAACTTATTTCCGTACTTTTACTATAAGTATGAATTCTAATAATTGTCAAACAGTCAAAATGAAGTAAATGTATAGGGGTAACAACATAGTAATATAATATACTCCTATTTATTTATTTACGTTTTATACTAGACGTATAATTCTGATTTACACAATGTTAAAAAAATTTTAGTTTTGTACTACAAAATTTTGTAGTCATAGTCTTTGTTCTAAGAGCATCTGAAAAGCTAAGCCCTCAAAAACACAGACTTAGCAAATATATTATATACCTGTAACGTCTATACATAAACATGTGTAGGCTGTCTGTTCTTAAATATTTTTGACACCAATTGCGTCAACAACTTTACAGCCCTGATTAACTATAAACTGTTAGATAATTACCTACCTACATAAGATATTGACTTGAGTTATTAATTAGACAGGTTTCTACTCTCAGGTCCAGCTGTTTCACTGTTCCAAAAAATGTACTTTGAGCAGATGAAGAGTGCCCTACGCCCCGGTGGCATTGTGTGCTCCCAAGCCGACACGTTCTGGGGACACAAGGAAAACGCGGTGAACATGCACAATCACTGCAAGACGGTTTTTGTTAAGGCGGCCTACGCGACGTCCTATGTGTCCACTTATCCAGCAGGTCAAATTGGATACGCACTTGGTAGTCTAGACAAGGTAACAAGAAGTAAAAATTACATCCAAAGGTAACTTGTTAAATTTATAAGACACGATATAAGACTAGATTGTCAACATAACATAGGTCTTAATGTAAATAAGTATCACTTATTTCAATAATCCTTTAATTTTAGTTTCAGACTCTGGTCTCTAGATTTAAAGATTTTACAATGATGTTTTTTAAAAACTACTTTAAGGGTACCTAGTAGAATCGCTCCAATGTTTACTATTTTAATGATCGGTAATTATTCTGAGATGGTTGATTGATATTATTTTTTGAAATATTTATTATTTATTGAGTTATAATTCAAAAAAAAAGAATGTAAAAGTTTCCAAAACTGTTCTGAATGTCGTTAGGACAAGTAAAACAAACATACAAACATAATTGGAAATAATTATGTCAAATTTCTGTGATTTTATGCATAAAGAATTTAAAACTTTAGGAGTTGGTTAATTTTTCCTGTTACTGTGTCATAAAAACATTTAGTTGTTTGTTACAACGTAGTTTTCATATTTTACAGTCAAAACATTTATTGAAACTCCACAAAATTTTTCTTGTGTCATGTTAAACAATTTTCATTGTTGGTAATTTTGTTTCATATGTATATATTGTATTAAATCAAGAGTTATAGAACACCACACACTTTCACAAGAAACGATTGCCGACTGAGTCAGTCTCCGGTTTTTGTACAGAGCTCTGGCTTCCAGTGTGACCGGCTTTACATTTTTTTTTTTTTTTTTTTTTTTTTATTAACAAAAATTGGTAATTTTGTTTTATATTCATACATTGTTTCATTAATTATTTTGTTATTTATTCATATTTTGTTCGCGTAAGGTAAATAAATTTAACATGTGAACACACTGAGCTTTCTCAGAATCATAATTTTCATAAGCAATCCATTGTTTACAAATTTCTTATGAAATGCCAAAGCATAATCTATGTATGTTTTTATTATATTTTGTTAAAAGTTTTCATTGGTATTACAGATACTTAGCATTTTATTGAATCAAATTGTGATTGAATTTAGTGTTGTTGATTTAACAAACTATACATTTTTATTTACTTTTATGCCAAGTTTTTGTTGATTACTATAATAAATAAGTGTTGTAAATATTAAGTGTATGAGACTGATGTGGTTTATACAGGGGCTTAAAAAAAAAAAAACTTGTTACCTACATATACTTGTAACATCCACATATATTTTGTAAGAATTATAAAGAATTATTTCTTTTATTTAAAACAATACAGCGTTGAGATAATTTAATCCTATTTGTTTACAGAATACAGACTTTGTCAATCCGTTATACCAATTGACCGATCAAGAACGAAAAGATATGAAGTTACGTTACTATAACACTGAAATGCATAAAGCGGCATTTGCTTTACCTTCGTTTCTTGTGGACGCTCTCAATGCTTAAGCCAATTTAAAGCAAACCGATATTTACAAGTGTTTATAATATTTTTTTGCTTAAATTTTTTTTTTTTTGCCTAAATGGTAAAATATAATTGTCAATATTGTGTTATATTCATAATTATTTCCAGTTTCCAAACTTTGTAATGGGTTATAACAATTAAAAATAAATATCTTTCAAGATAACTACTTTTATTTTTTCTACGGTTTTTATTGTTGGCAATGTCTACATAAACTGTTTTGTGACCATTATCAGTGCTTAGTCAATTTGCATTAAACCCACACAATCGATCCAGTACACTACAAATAATATATACTTTATATAAAAATAACAATATTACTACAAACAATTTTGTTTTATTACAACAAATACGTATTTTCAAAACAACATTTTCATTAGCAGTGTTAAACAACAACTAAGATCTAAGTCATACTAATCTACGAGCCACCCCAATTATATGTGGCGTATCAATTAAAGATTTTAAAACTAGTAAAGAAATATGAAAAATAAGAAATTTCAGCACTTAAGAACATAAAAATTCAAATCATAGGAATAAAAGAGCAGCTATAATATTTATACTACACATTTCAAATAAAATAAATGAAATATGTAGAAAAATCAGTAACTTACTAAATTCAATGCAAATATTATTGTGAAAATGTTACATTTATTTGACAAACTAGAAGAAACATAGAAATAAAGTAAACATCATATTACCACCAATAGCAAAACATGTATTAGGAGAGCACCACAATATACAAACAATAAAATTATTAAAACAATTCCAAAATAATAACAAGTTGAACATAGACAATAGAAATATCAAAAAATTTAATTAACTTCTTAAATTGTGACATAATTCTCTGCAAAATAATTTATTTAAATTGTTAGCTAAATAATCAATAAAAACATTGTAAAGATTGGTTTGACTCATCGATTGATACGCCACATATGATTGGGCAGGCTTGTTGATGGTTGACGTCGTCTGTTATATGTAAATTGTATAGCCTATAGGTATTCTATGTAAAAAATAGAATGTATATGCGCTGATCAATTTAGGTCTAAGTTGTTTAACACTGATGATGAAAACATTGTTTTTGATACACATATTTGTTGTAATAAGAACAAGTTTTTTTGCAGAAATTGGTTTTATATTTTTATTTTTATACTAATTATTCTACAAGTAACTCAATACCAAAATGTTCTTTACGCATGTGTTCTTTGTTCTTTGTTCTAAAAAACAAAATAATTCAAAACTTCTAATACAAGAAAACATATTATTTTGTTTTAAAAGACATCAAAACAAAATGTTTGTTTCGCATTAACATATAAGTTTGACAGTTTAACTATTGTTATCTACTAAGTGGTTATACATTTATTTTGATTCTAGTTTAAAATACCTATCTCGATGCATAACAATTTTCATGCTATCTGTGATATTTATAAGGTCTGTATGATAATAAAGATTACATGTTCACAGCACCAGCAGCTGAAGATGTTTCTGGCCGGTGAAAGAGTTCCAGCCAATGTGTAGTTTTGTAGGCGCAATAAAAACACACATTTGGAAAAAATGTTAAAAAAAAAAAGTATTTTTAAAATAATGGAAATTTAAAACTTATTTAATTTAGATGCGGTAAAAATTAAATTATTCATTAGGTAAATTAAGTATGTTCTGGAATCAACATTGTTGTTATATATTATTATATAATACAATTTACAATAATAATTATATTTCATACCTTTAACTATAGGTTTATGCGAGTGCAACAGTAAAACTCATTAAAAATAACATTTAATTTGATAATAAAAAAAAAAGTAACAAAATCAATTTAAAGTACAAATTATAATTGATAAATATATACATACTTAATCAATAGTATAAGCACAGGATATTCTGTGGTATATTCTAGTATATTATACTACATTCTGTTGTATAAGAACGTATAGATGCTGTATAGTCAGTATAGTATAGTTTAAGCATTGATTATAAATATGTATTGATATGTATTTATAATCAATGGTTTTAGTTATATGACAGTATATTTTGTCATGATATTTTCCATAATATAATAAAAAGCCATTTTGATTCTGGTCCGTTATCACACTTACTGTATCTAACTTTGTTTAGTGGTTTTCGATTATTGATTCGGACACAGAATAGATGAAATTTCATCGATTCTGTGATTCGGTTTTCATACTATATATATTATAGCGATGGTAAAAGATAATAAACAAAATTGTTATAACCACAGAATAGATGATAAAGAACGTGAACAATATTTTGCATTGTGCATTTTAATAAAATACCTATACTAATCATTAAGTAAAATATAACTAATGACAATTAATAAGTAATAAAAAATTATGAATGATTGTGCAATAAAACATTATCAGTCGGTGGTAATTGGTAAGTGCTAATCATTTTGATGTATTGCAAATTTTGTAAAATTTGTTTGTTTATGCATGCGTTTTGTCCATCGTGTCTTCATTGATTTTTTTTGATTTCATAAAACATTCTGATCCGAAAATAGCATAATGCTGTTGTTTTTATTGGCTTTGTTGTATGGTTATAGAATATAGTCAAAGACTGTTGAGAGCGGGAAACAAGCAAAATGTTGCGACTTGTATATAGTTCAGTGTTGTATGTATTCACTAATATATATATATATTCTATTATATTATTATTATTTATACGAATGACAAAAATAACTTTGTTTCGTCATGAATAAACGGTTGTAGTTTATCTTCATCTACAACCATGAGTATTATAATATTGCAGGGTTGTACTTGGTATGTTAAACCACAGAATACAAATTGTGCGTGTAGAGCACAAATTACAATTATTATTGTTATTATTATTATTATTATTTACAAAAAACAGCGACGACAAAAAGTAAAGTTTTTCATAACTTAATCAGTTTTATGCGTTTGTTTTTAAATTTTTCACAGAATACTTTGTTGTTTTTTAATCGTTCGCTTGTACAGTCCAAGGGCTTACAATTAAATTTTGAATTTTTTGACGACATCAAAAACAATATTATGTACTCGGCACCAATCAAGAAACGTGCCAAATTTCAGGTGAGTATCCAATACCTATTTGTTGTGAAAAATGTTGACTGTTTTGTGCACCGTGTTTTTTCTACATTTTAGAGGCCCAACTTCAAGCTACATTGTACGTTAGATGGACACTCACAGTCGGTGACTTCGGTTAAATTCAATCCGGACGGTAAACTGCTGGCAACCTCTTGTAAGCGATTGTTCTTAGTAAACTGGGGTTTTGGGCTTGTAACGTTTGAAGGTGATTGGTACCCACTAGCTGCAGTCACGTGCACATTGGTAGGGTTGGGGGTTATATCCTCCTATTATAATTTTTTTTTAATTATTATTTAGATCAATGGCCTGCTAGTTATTGTTTTCTATTAAAAAAATTCTGATCATATAATTTAGAGTTAAGAATAAGTAAATAATGATACAAATAAAATGCCTATAGTTTGAACTTGTTGATAGGTACCTTCTTATTTAATAAATAAATAAAAAAATTATAAAAACAATTCCATTTTTAGAATTGCAGCGTTTCAGATAGCATCTCACATTTTCTGCTAATTTAATATTTTCTCTCTGCCCTAAAATACGTCTGATGGTTATTGGCACTACTTGAGTTAAACATTTAGGGTGAGGGCGCACAAGTCAAAACATTTTATGACGAAGAGCTATTTTTGGTTAGAATATGAACATTAAAAATAAAATTTAGGTGCTATTCTTAGTTTTGAGGGTTAAATCTCTCTATAAGTGTAATTACCAAGTCTAAATTTGGTATAATATAATAATGTTAGTAAGGTACACTAAAGTGAGTTATTTTTCCCATACTTACAACCCTTCTGTTTTTAAATTTCTGATTACGCCACTGGGTACCCTACCTGATTAAATCTGAATACTTATGTTTGCCTGTTGTTATTTTCCTCATGGCCTGTACGTCAGTTGCCAGTTTCTTTTTTTGTATCAAGCATAAAACCAATATATAATAACCCCACCCATGTTTAGGCTAGGTTGATATCAATAAAAACATTTTAAAAATGATTTAATTTCAAATTGTATAGTAAATATGGTATTTGATTTTCCAGCTGCGGATGCGTTGATTAATATTTGGAACTCATCTGATGGCACATTGGTTAAAACTCTTAAAGGCCACAGACAAGGGGTCAACGATATCAGTTGGGCAATAAATGACAGTTATTTAGTATCCGTTTCTGATGACCTAACGTTGAGATTGTGGAAAAATTATGCAGTAATATATTAGATATTCATAACTGGTTATTATTTTTAAATAATGATTTTTGACTAATTAATAATTCACACATGTAATAAGTATGTAATATAATGTGTAGGACGTAGGTACCTATATGTTGTAACTTTTTACTAACACATTAATCTACTTCATAAAACTTATTGATATTGTTAGGTTAGGTTAAGTTAGGATACATGGAAATTAATAGAACTCTGAATGAATATTAATGTTAGGTTGAAAGTAAATTTTTGAAAAGAAAATGAAAAATGTAAATTCATTTGCATAACTCATGCTATTTTGTTGTGTGTACCAGTAATAAGTCAATTACCACATCCACATCTACAGTATGCAGTTATTATTATAATTATTATTATTTATTTATTTACAAAATACAAAATATTACATATAAATAAACTTATCATATAATATAATGTACAATGTATAATGGGCCTCACTGAGCAAGCTTTTGTGGAGGCTCATGAGTCTTAACTATTTATTACAAATTCTAACACATTTGTCAATCCAATAGCTATACACCTCAGATAATCTTAAACATTAAAAATACAAGATACTATTGAAAATGAAGGTTACAATATAAATGATACATCAGCAGCCTATTGTAGCAGCCTATCCAGTTTGATAATTTAAGTTTGAATATGACATAATTTGTATAATGACGTAATTCATATGGTAGGTTATTATAAATGTATGGTCCAATATAAAGAAAAAAAGATTGAGTGGTGGATTTATTTACGTAAGGAATACTGATACTATTTAATTTACCTCTGGTGTTAAAATTATGGGAATTAGGTTTGATTTGGTTATTTTTATTAAGAAAGTAACTGTTATTTTGTAGAAAAGTTTTTTTACTGTTAGACTATTCAAATTCTCATATAAGCTTTTAACATGAAAATCATGGTTTTTATGTAAGATAATTCTTAAGATATTATTCTGTGTAATTTGTAATTTATTGAGATTATTTTGTTTGCAGCGCCCCAAGCAATTATGCCATAAGTCAATGTTGATTCTACTAATGTTTTATATACTTTTTTAATTTGATTTTCGTTTAAAATAGACCTTAGTCGTTTGAAGGCGTAAGATAATTTTCTTATTTTTGTAGTCAGAGTGTTGGTATGTTCTATCCATTTTAGGTTATAAGACATTTCTATACCCAAGTATTTGACCATATAATTAATTTTTAATATATTATTGCAGGTGCATGAATTTTTAATATTACAGTCAGATGAATGTAATATAATGTGGTCAATTTTAGGAAAATCTTTTTTGATTAGATAGTGTGGTAAAATAAATATCTTATCTATGTTTAGAAATAAATTATTTTTTAGTAACCAGAAACGTATATATCGTTTTATATCATTTTGAATTTTTTGAAAAACTTCTTCCCAAGTGTCACCAGTTTCAATTAGTGCAGTGTCATCTGCATTACAAATAAGTTCTCCCTTTAGTGTTAGTGATGTGATATCATTTTTATGTACATTAAAAAGTAGAGGGAATAGTGCAGTGCTTTGAGGAAGCCCGCATGTGATATATTCGCTAGTGCTTAGAGCCCCATTTATGTTAACAATTTGTGTTCTTTGAGATAAATATGAATCTATCGATTTTAAGGCCTTAGTTTTTATTCCAATGTGTTCTAGTTTTGATAGTAATATATTATATTCGACAGTGTCAAAGGCTTTTGCCAGGTCTAAATATATCGAAACACATTTTTTATTTTCATCTAATGCTGTATAAATTAAAGAAGTTACTTTGGCAATTGTTTGGTCTGTGCCTCGTTTCGGTCTAAAACCATATAGGTTAGGAGATAAAAGATTGTGAGATTCTAGATAATTTTGTAAATTAGATTTTAATATTTTTTCAAACATTTTCGCCACATTTGATATAAGAGATGTTGGTCTATAGTTTTCCACATTAAGTTCATTCTCTTTTTTAAAAATTGAAGAGATTAAGGCAGTTTTGAATATACTCGGAAATATTGCTTGGTAAATAGAAGAATTTAATACATGTGATAAAGGTTTTAGTAGTGGAAGATGGTTGTTTTTTAATATTTCTGGCGTTATTTTATCATGACTGGGAGCTGTGTTGTTTTTTAGTGAATTTATTACTTTTATAATTGTGGCATCATCTATTTGTTTATAATTATTTAGAGTTATCATTTTATTTATGTTTGAGGAGATATTTTTCTGGAGTTTAATTCAATTTGTTTGTTATTTTTAATTTTGTTAGACATTTTATGTGCTATAGAGGTAAAGTGATTTAAAAAATATTGGTTATTTTATATGCATCTTTATTTATATTTAGTGAATAACCATTTTTGTCTTTAATGTGAGATATCATATGTTTTTGTTTTGTACGATTAGAGGCTTTGTTGATTAGTTCCCAACACCGTTTATTATTATTTCTTGCTTTAAGAATTTCTTTTTGATAATAGGATGTTTTAGCTTCTCTGATAAGTTGGTTAATTTATTTCTAAATTTTGTATAAAATTGTTTGAGTCTGGTATTATCAGGATGTTTTTGAACCTGAATATGTAGATGATCTCTACGTCTAATTAAAAGAATTATATCTGTAGTAGCCCACGGTTTGATTTTATAAGTTTTAGAGGATACGCTTTGTTTAGTAGTGGATTCAATTATTAATGTGTTAATCAACTTTATAAAATTTTCTGTTGCAGTATTTACATTAATCTAGTTAATTACATTCAACCAATTTTGCATGGCTAGTTTGTCTGAGAGTGTATTTTGATCTAATTTATGGATACATTTTGGATTTGGGTTTTTATTACAGTTATTTGATGTATTTTTTATATTTAAAATTATGGAATTATGATCAGTGATTGTCGTATGGGCTACATATGTCGTGAAGTGTTCTAGTGAAGGAGTTTTAATTAGTATATGGTCTAAACATGTTCCACCAGTTATTAATTGCTGGGTACTACAATTTATGGTATTAATATAGCCATAGTTTTGAAATAATTGAATGTACTTTGAGCTAACATCATTATGGCTAAGGGTATCTATATTTATATCACCAAGAATTATAGAGTAGAATGAATTTTGGTTTATTGTTCGAGTAAAAATATCATTTTCTAACTCGGTAACATAGTTGTCTATGTTATCATTTGGTGACCTGTATATAGCATGAATAGTGAGTTTACCAACATCAATTAAAAAGCTAATTTCTAATCATGACATTGAGCTAAGATTGAGTTCTGTAACATGAATATTTTTAATGTCATTGTTAATAAATATAAATACTCCATCATTTTGGTTTTTAGGGCGAGATGTAAAATAATTACTATAACTAGGTATCTGGAATCTATTCAGATCCATATCTTGAAGTCCTAGCCATGCCTCTGTTAAAACAATTATATCAAATTTTGTATTAATATTGTCTATATGTATACATAGATCTTCAAAATTTTTATTTATTCTACGTATATTTAGCAATAATATGTTTAGAGAGTTTATATTTTTTAAATTTGCATTAATATTGTTCCATGGTCCACTTAATGTTTCCAAGTTATTGTAGTTACAAATAAGATTAGCATTATTAGGGATCATAATATGCGAAGAGTAGATAGTTTATAATTAAGTGTTACTGTATTTATAGTAATTTGTAGATTAATTATTTTAATCATATTATGATAATACGTTTTGAAATAAAAAGTGACAATAAGCTGCTGTGACATTAGTTAAACAATATAATATTATGATTGAAGAAGTTACATTGGATAAAGGGGAATTATCTGACTTAATTAGATAATATACATAAAAGTTTAAAAAGAGAAAGATGATAATTAAATTACATAAGCAATATATTGTTAATTTTGAAAAATAATATATTATAGTTTTTTTTATTAAGGTTACTAATTTATGGGTAGTTAGTTTAAAGGAGTGTGTGAGTTATAAGTGTCTTCACTTATTGTCTACCGGTATCACTTTTGATGTATTATCTTTCTGTATGAATATTCTTTCTTCTGAAGTCCAAGCATATTTGTAGTTTAATTTTTTGTAGTCTCTTGCTTGTTTAAATAGATAGTTTTTTCCCGGGGTTAAACATTCACGCATGTATGTCATTGAATCAGTATTTAGTCATAGATGTTTGGTGGATAGGTTTCTTTTGACTTTTCTAGCTTTGAGTATGTTAACTTTATCAATATGTCTTGTAAAGTTCATAACTAGTCTATTTGTGTTTTGTTTATTTTAGGAATTTGTGATTCGGTAGCAATCATTGATCATACTTTCTTCGATTTTTATATTTAGTTCTTGTCCTACGAGCTTAATTGTTTCAATTATATTTTTGTTGGGAGTTTCTGGTATACCATCAATAATGATTTCATTTGCTAAGAGTTTCTGTTCTAAGTGAGAAAGTTTTTTCTGTAAAATGGTATTTTTTTTAGCTAAAACAGTATTTTCAGATATTAAGTTTATCAACTTATCATCTAAATTATTAAATCTTACGTTAATATCAATTTTGTGGGCGTTAAGACTATTATTTATGGAATCTAGAAGTTCTTTTATGTCTAGCAGTGTTAAATTACCTTCATTTGTTTTGGTATCTAAACGCATACTTTGTCTTTTGGATTTTGTACAATTTTCACATTTCTATTTGATGTCATCTGATTTGAAATATTCTATTTCTTCTTTTGTTTTATTGACACATTTTGCATGCTGTGAAAATTGTTTAAGCTCACTTGTAGTGAGCTTAAACACTGTTTTTACTAGATTATTTTGCAAATAATTAGTTTTCATAATTTTACGACCGTTTAAAATTGATAAAATATTGTCTAACTTCAATATTTCAGTTATTATATACTTCTTTAAAATGAAGTATTTTCAAAAATTATCTTGCAAAAACAAAGTAGACATTATAACGAGTTCAGAACCGTTTTCAGAATAAAATTGGATAAGTATTATCCTTTTAATTTATAGAACTGCTAAGACCATATTTGTGTCATAAAATCTTGTGCGACAAAGAACCTTAATGCTTAATACTGTATACAAAAACAATTTAAAATTTTTGCTTTTTATCTATGATTATATTGGGTACTTACTTTACAACAAAGAATTTTAGTTAGTTACAACTGGACCTAATAGTTTAAATAATTTGTTAAGTATATTTTTTTCATTAGTTTAGATGTGTGAAGATTCTTAGAGGACATACAAGCTTAGTGTTCTGCTGCAATTTCAATGTTAAATCTGATCTTATTGTTTCTGGATCTGTAAGTTTGTATAACTATTATTAATTTTTACGAGATTGATCATTTTATTATATTTTAACCCACAAGGTTGATGAAACAGTAATAATATGGAAAGTAAACTGTGGACTAATTCTCCATGTATTACACCAACATTTTAAACCAGTAACTGCAGTCCAGTTTAGTATTGATGGTTCTCTTGTAATGTCTAGTAGTTATGATGGTTCATGGTAATAATTATTTTTGAATTTAAATTTATATTCATTTTTAAATTATTCAATACATTTGTTTGTTTACAGCTGTGTTTGGGAAGTTTCTACTGGACATTGTTTGAAACAAAAATATTTTGATGAAGGTGTTTCGTTTGCAACCTTCTCTCCAAATCACAAATACATTTTAGTATCAACTTTTAATAGTAAAATACAATTGTGGGATTTCTTTGAAGATAAATTGATAAAAACTTATGTTGGCCATAAAAATGAAAAGTACAGTTTGTTTTCAAACTTTTCTGTTACAATGGGGAAGGCAAGTATTCTAATAATGAGATTAAATATTGGTGAACTTCTAATAAAAGTTATTATACTATTAAAATTTATTTTTAGTGGATAGTGTCTGGATCTGAAGACAATAAGATTTATATTTGGGATTTATCAACATCAATTATTGTTCAAAAACTAGAAGGACATACGGGTAAGTATTTAGTAAAAAAGAAATACTGAATATTTAAAAACATTAGTTATACTACTTTTTCATGTATTAGAAATAATGTATTCCTATACGTGCTTTTTTCAGATGTAGTGTTGTGTACATCATGTCACCCAACAAAAAATATTATTGCTTCTGGATCATTGGGTAAAGATAGAACAATAAAATTGTGGAAATTAATTTGATGATATATTTTTTTTTAATTGTATACCTAATAAAAATGTTATTTTCACACAGTAAAAAGTTAAAATATTTATATTAATAAAATACAAAATTTAAGCGTTTTACTTTGTTTAAAAAATATCATTGTTTTAATTAAATATGTACCAATTTGAAATTATTCTAAGAAATGAATCAAACTTTAAAATAAAATATTTTGTATACTAAAACTAAGAAATATTTATAGTTAAATGTGAGTTATAATTAATTTGTTAATTGATTCAACTTATTATAATATATGCAGGTAAATTTTTAAATTACTCAGTTATTTGTACATTATTTTCAAACGTTTGTATTACGTCACTTTTCTGTTTGTCTGTTTGTTGTTTTGGATGAAACCTTGCAATGGATTTTTTTAAAAAACTTCCTGTTATCCGATCATGCTGAAATGTTGCGTACTTAGTGTAAGATTTCTGATGACAATACAATATTAAGATTTTAAGAATTGAAATTAAGGGATAAAAAAAGCAAATGTGGGTAAACAAAAAATTCATAATTTAGTAATGTTTTTTTTTCTTATTTTTCTTTTTTATGACAATTACTTTTTAACAAATTATTCAAACTAATTGAATTTATTACATATTGCAGAAATGGACAAAGTTAAAACATCATAATAGTTTAAAAATATTTTACCAATTTTTTAGCTGAGTATAAAACTTTAAAATTTTTTACAACTTGTTAAGAATTTACTGTATGTATTATGGCCCTCTAAGCTTGCTCAGAATTGTAATAATTTCTGTAAGCAATCCATTGCTTACAAATTCAATATAAAATCTTACAGTACACTTTCCAAACCTGTGACCAAACATAAGCTGTGACCTACTCCAAAGTGAAATTGTTATAATTTATATATATATATATATATATATTATTTTACACTGCCAAAAGTTGTAAAATTTAAACACTATATTTAATAGTTTTTTTTAACATTAAGTGTGATGAAAGTAATTTATGTTAACACGTGTTTAAAAAACAAAGTGATGTTAAATACTTTTTATTTTGGTAATTCTACTATACTTACTTTTCATCATCAGACACAAATCAAATAATAAAAAAATTTTTTAGTTTATGTTTTAGTTTGTTGGATTGAGTGAGTTAAACAGTTAATTTTAAAATTAGAGCTGCTAAACAGAAGGGTGACTAAACTAATAAAAAAAAAATTTTAGTTACTTAAATTTTTATTCATTTTCATGAAGTCTATGTAAAGAGCTTTAAAAACAACAAAATTTTGATTGCGATCATATGTGTACTTATTCTAAATCATTATTTCAAATAACCACACTTTTTTTTTATAGAAATTGGTAAATTGATTTTATTTAATCAATCAAGAACTTATTTTTCAGTATTCTTTTACGAATTTTTCATGTTAGCATCATTCTTAGCACTGATTGAAATATGCTTAATATATGTTTTATAACTAAAAAGTAATATATTAATATAATGAATAAAAAATGAATTATATTTTAAGGAATCTTATTAAAATGGATTTGTAGAATAAAATAAAATAAGAATTAAGAAATTTTATAAGCAGTTTAAAGTTTTAAAAATGGTATTTTATTTGGTTATTTTGTCTGAAAGACATATTGTGAAAATGTAATGTGTTTTAAAACATATTTTTTGGAAAAAAAACTCTTAAAAGTTGTATTGTTTTAACACTAAATTTTTATACAAAACAAAATATAACTTCTGTCTTTTTGTACGAAACCTGTTTTGGTGAACTAAATTTTGTAGATATTTGAAATGTTAAATACTCTGTTACAGCAGTAAAACAAAAATATTTTGTATTGTATTATTGCCCAGTTATTAAATAATCTTGTGATGTGACTTTAGTATTTCCCAATTGGAATTAATTCGCTTACCAACTTAAGAATTATTATTTATGGGTTTATAGTATTAAATATATACTTTAAAAAGAATTTGATGAGATTATTATTTATTAACTAGTGTAATGATTTTAGAGATATACTTAGTATTTGGGCCCTGAGTGGAGTAGTAAATTTTAACAATGTTTTGATGTAGGTTAATAATTGAAAAAAAAATATAACAGTAGTAATAAATTGTTATTATTTTGGTGATCACAAAACATGTGTCAATAATACCAGGACATTGAAACATACTGTAGTTTGAGATAGGAATTAAATGTGGTTGATTTAGAGGTCCTTCTTTTTAAAAAATATTTTAACGTACGCCTTCTTAGTTATGAAATAATGTAGACACATTAATAAAGAATTTATTTTTACTCAACTTAACTTTTTTAAAGTTCAAAATATCCATTTTGTTGTATATTTTTAAGTTACTTGAAAAAAAAAGTTTGATATAGAGTTAAAATTTAGTAAGTTTTATAATATTTTGATATAATATAACTGAGAAATGTTTTAAACTATGCTCAAGTTTTTACTAAAAGGTAGATGTTATTGTTACTGTTCATTTTTACGAATAAAAAAGATTTGATGAACTGTTTATGTATTTTACTAATATAATCATTAACTACAAGAAAATAAAAAATGTAACAATCAGTAACTTGGTAGATTTGTACTGGATTTGATAATTTTGTTTTTCTGTCATTGGATTGTGTAAGAAACTATTCTCGATGAAACCACATGAAAAAATATTTATTCTCCGCTGAGATATTTACTATTTGGATTGGTACGGAACTTTTGGGATATACTGCAGTGTATATTTATAATGTTATGTACCAAGTTCAAAATAATTGATCAGTTTCCTTTGTTTACAGTATTATACCCTATATAATATTTGTACAAGGAAATTTAAGCGCTACTGTGAAATTAAGTATATTTTCTTAATTTTAGACTTTATTGTCATAGTACTAAATTTAAATTAATATTTTTCATAAAACAATAAATTGTGTACCAAATTTTTAAATGTATTTTCATGAGTGTAGTTAGAATATTGAAAATGATTCTTTTATAATAAAGTATAAGATATTCATAAATATCTTGTCCTTGTTCGTCGTTAAACAACATAACATCTATAAATAACTATTATTACAATAGTAATGATGACTTTTAAATATTATGATTTAAACTCTTTCATTCGTATCTATTATATTATACTTGTGTATCACGTAAAAATCATAGTCTTTTTATGATGAACATTTTTCAGCTTACACTATATTTGTCAAAGTACCTATAACAATGTACCTACTCAAATTAAAATATTTTATTCTCTAACAAAAAATCCATCAACACTCAAGACCTATGTGCACAGTGCATGGCCAATGGATAATTAAAATTCTTGTTAAACTGTATAGTGTTTATATTCACTGTTTACGGTTATAACTTGAATTAAATCCCAAAAACCAAAACAAAATTGGGAATTTTGGATAATTTTACGACAAAAATTTTGAAATTTTAAGATTTGTGATGAATTTTACGTATAGAAGAAAAGATCTGAAGTTCAAAGTTAGTTCCTTTAATAAAAGGTCTATGAATTCTTTTGGTACTTTGAGGGGTCTCAAATTTGTGAGTTTAAAATTTAAAAAGTTATAATCAAAAAACTAAGCAACAATTAAAAAAAAAACGTTAAAAATTAAGAATAACCTGTTTGTTGACATAATCAATTTAGTTTTTTGGCCATTACTTTAAATAATAGACGGAACTAGCTGAAATTTTTACGCAATATTGAAATAGGTAATATACATGTTTGATCCAAGTTTCAAGTGACTTTAAAAATTTCCATTTTTTTTGTGGGTTATGTTCAATAAAAATTTAATTTTACACGAAAAAATTTAATACTTCAACACAAGGTTGGTGAAATATAAATACATTTTTGATTTAAAACTATCCATAGTTACAATTCAAAGTTTAAAGTTCGAACATTTTCGAAAATTGGGCATACCTTTAACTTATTTTTAGAAAAAAAATTGTATCTCAAACAAATTTGTTGTTTAAGATTTGAAAATTTAACATTTTATGTAAAACAAAATTTGCTGTCTGATAAAAAAAATTCCTTCTGTAGATTCGGAAAGCGTATAAAAAAAGTATTGAACAATATTGTCAATATTCAATTGTTTTTCTAAGTACGATTCTATACATTGTTACGCGATTATAACATATATATTTTACTAAACTAAGAAAAATCAGTGGGTAGTATTAAAATTTATAATATATAATTTTTGTACTATACTGTGCACTAACCTAATAGGATTGATTGCTATTTGTTTTGACAACAGAAGATCCTCCAAATCTTCTTATATTATTGTAAAAAGAGCAATATACATATCAATATAATATTCACTGTGCTCTTTTTCCTCTTGTTTAAAAGTGTAAAAAAACAACCGTGAAATAACCTGCAGTGTTTGAAAGCGGCAGTGGCGTGCCTAGTTTAGGGTCCAGCCTGGCAGCCATTTAACTTTTGGAATAAGGGCAGCCGAACGTTCAAGAACTGGCATGTTTAAGTGTTGAAGGTAGCATTTATTTTATGAATGCGCATGTAACATAATTCACTTAATTTTACATCTATGTGAGATCGTAAAATAAATAAAGCTAAAACAAATTAAAACATTAATATTTTATTAAAACACAAAAGCAAAATTTCAAAATGTGATCGCGTGACGTTAACACAGTTCAAATAATAATAATAATAATAATAATACGAAGAATAGGTAATGATTGTAATACTAATTTATTAAGCAGTGATAAAGTTTATAGTACACTCGAAATTTTTTTTTTTCAAATGATTGTTTAAATCGAAATCAAAATGTCATCATTATTGACGTAACTTTGATAATAGATTTTCATAACAATCATTTTTTATTATAAGGTCGTTGGTTTCAGTTTAAAAAAATCAATCCGACGGTTGTAAGCAACGTCTCTGCAAACGATTTTTTTTTACTTATCAATAATTAATCTACTTTGATTTCAATAACGATCAATGCTATAATAAATTATGAGTAAAACTATTATACAACATTAAAAAACTAATTTTAACACAAAGTGATAACGATATTATTGTTTTTTAGGTTGTAAATATATTGTATTTTACGTAAATGCAGAATGTTTACATCTCAAATTACACACATACCATAGGAACTCACACGTTTCCTTCAATGGGCCGATCGAATGATGCGACAAGGACTCTAAAAACTGCAGATTTGAACTCGCCGTGAAGTTTTCCAAGAATCAAAAATACAATTTTCATCAAACGCGATTTGTATATATTATAATAGACGATTACATAAAAAATGTGTAAAAGTCGTTTTCAAGTGAGTACAGGTAAAAAGATTTCGGGACGAATTCAAAACGGTTTTCAGAGTCCTTACCTACCGGCATAGTAATCGTCTAAATATTCCTACGATTTGCGTGGGACGGCCGAGAAAAGAATCGCCGTAAATAAAAAAAAAAAATCTGTATAAAACGACACGTTTCAATAATATATGTTACTTATTTTTACATGACATTTACAACACATTGAAATCAAGTTAAAATCAACGCATTTTTTTAAATAGATATCACCCACAGATTGTTTGCAGGTCCATCGCTGTCGTTACACTAAATATCAAAGTTTAAAGTACAATTTTGAAATAGAAAAATATAATATATAAATCATGATATACTTGTCCTATATTAATGAATCACAAATACTTTATATATTACATGTACAGCGTGTTTGGAAATGTTTCTTTTTTTTTTTTTTTATAAATGTCATGTACCTATAGGTTTTCTGAAATTTTACCGAAGTTATGTACCTACGAAATATACATTTTAATTGAAAAACATTTTGTCTCGGAGGGATCTGACCCCAACTCCTCCCGTAAATACGCCAATGTGCGTACTACGGAGAGCAATTCAAATTTGTTAGATGTTAGAGTGTTTAATTTCGAATAAATTTATCACTATACTTAATAATATGGTTTCGTTATGATGGATTTTTAGTAAGTTCGTTTTCTAAAAGATCTCGAACTTTGTCGATCGTGTTACTCGACATCGGCGGTTCCCGACCTGGGGGTAAAACACGGTTTTTCTAAGGGTAAACTAGTTTTTTTTATTATTTTATATACCCAATACGTCTATATTATATTATTGTTGACTCTAAATCAATCATGTTACCATACAATAAACATTAGGTAGGTTATACCCTGGCTATAATGTACCTATTATAATAATTATTTTTTTTGTATACAACAAAAACGCTTTTGTTTTCTTTGTTCGAAAAATGTAAATATAATATAATTCACGTTAAGTTTTTTATTTTTTATTTTTTTGGGGAGGGGGGTATTAAATGGTATCCTTCGTTATTTATATCCAACCTGATATTTTATGGGTACCTCCTAATAGCTGCCCAAAAAAAAAACGTCGGGCAGCCGCTATATTTACATGATGGAACAACGGCGCGCGACCCCGGTGAAGCACGACGAACATTCGGCTCGAGATTCACGCGACTTTCCGCGGCCGTCTTCCGCAGCATCGCGGTCCGCTCGCAGCACCTTCTTCCGACTCCCGAAGACCTGCGGCCGCTGGCCACCGGATCCTGTCGACCGCGTTTCCGCCTCGTCCGCGTCGTCGTCGTCGTCGTCGTCGTCGTCGGAGAAAAACACGTCGTACAGCCGCTCATCGTCGTCGCACTGGTTCGTCGTGGACCACCGCTGCATCTTAGTTTCCCGCGGTGAGTCGTCGTCGTCGTCGTCCGAGTCCGAGTCTTCCCGCAGCCCGTACAAACTGTAGAACCAGAAACGGTCGAGTCTTCGTCCGCGATTCGGTCTCGGTGGCGGCTCGGGCGGTGGACCGTTTGTATTTTCCGCGGCGGTTTCGTTGCAGTCTGGCTCGTCGCAGCACCGCTTTCGATCCATCGTGCGAGAAAAAACAGAAAAAAAAAAACGAAAAAAATACTCTGTGTTGCTATTTAAATAATATTTGATTATCGTTTTTGAAAACACCTCTAACCACTACTATTAGTTGTTATCTTTAAAAAGTAAAGAAAACCAAACGGTTTCCGCGAAATTCACGACGACCTCATTTCGGTTTTTGCTTGAGTAGAAGTAAAAAAAAAAAAAATCTTTTTTTTAAACAATTCAAAATGCTACTGCTCGTTCGTTACGCACGCCAAATAATGCCGAAGAAACGAGCGCCGATCGAACGTTTCCGGCGATTCGAAACATGAGATTCTTTCTGAGAAAACGACCATATATTATATGTACTTACCATAATAATTATTATTGAAATCATTATACGTTTGTTTGTTCGTTAATAATTATTCCGATACAGTTATCGAGCGATTACGTCCTATAATGATCGTATATTGATCAATTCGTTACAGCTGTGGCTGACTTAATTTTAATTAATTAATTTGAAAACGCGTTTCCAAGATCTCTGTAAGAATACTATATATATAGTATTATAGCGATCGGCTCTCAGCTGCTGTCGAAACATCATTTTCGGTTGATATTACTGTAGTAGAGACTAAAATACTAAATGGATCGTGACGTATTGAGTTACAATCAGGTACTCAAGACGTAGAATAATGTAATCGGACTTTAATCGACTTTTATACATAATATTTAAACGCATTAACCAACCAAAGAAACATATCCTCCACAATCACGCGCATGATTCATGTGCTCGCTTTTTGGCAGTAACTACATAATAAGTTGGTATTTGTGAACAACATTGTTTTCGAGAATGTCACCAAGAGTATAAGAATCGCTCTGCTATATCCAGACAAGCGCACCAAGCAAAAGTTGATTGAGGATTGCCACAACTTCGATCGATCCGATTCATATATAGTTATACTTTCACAAAAAAAGAAATTTCAGCTTTTTTTGTTGTTTTAGATTCTGAGCGTTAGCCAGGAATATATATATATATATATTGTTTTTACAACGTTTATTTTTTCCGTCAACAACTTTTTGGGTAGAAGGAATGGTCAGATTTTTAAAGTCGGTACATCTACTGATCGGTGTATGGACTCCAGTGGTATAATTGGTTGAAGCTTTTTTTTTTTTTAAATTTTGCCTACTTTTTGTGTTTAACCTAAAAAAAAAAAAAACAAATTGGGAATTTCGGAGAATTTTATGGCAAACAATTTGAAATTTTATGATTTGTTACAAAGTTTTCATATAGAAGGAATGCTCCAATCGTTACGTTAAATACCGCATGTAAGTCGGGATTTTGGCTATCAACTTGAAGAATTTTTTGATATTTGTATTATTTTCTGAGTAATAACTCATAATAATAATGTGCCAAAAACGACAAATATGGCAAAATTGCCAAATCCGTCGTCCGAACGGCTAGAACTATCGTTATAAAAAATTGTATCATGTCGTTTTCAAACTTGTATGTACTAAATTAATTTAGTACGTTATAAAAGATTGAAAAGAGTTTTTACTAGGTATTTTTTAACTTTTAAATAATTTCCTAAGTATGTTTTTTGTTAAATATGGTTTCTGAGCTCACTCAGAATTGTTTTTTCAAAGGCAATGTATTATCTATGCTTTCAGATATTAAATAATACGTTTAAACCACAACTTCCATATCAGTAACCCACCTAAATCGTAGTCGCTACTCCGTCAAATTATATCCACGCAACCTGGATTGATCCCTGATTTTCAAAATTGTTTTGTTTTTAGTTATAAATAAATATATTATATATTTTTTCCTCGTAATTATAAATTAAATGTAATAACTATCCTAAAAACATTTGTACTTATTATTTGTTATGGTGTCAAAATAAAATGTACAATGTTCACTATTGTATTATAATAAATATAATCATTAGATTTTCAAGTTTTTTTGTGAAGTTAAAATTTGTTGTACGTGGCCTACAATAAATTTTACTCACATTATGTAGCCCAGTCTTAACAAAAGGTATCGAACATCCCTGCAGGTCTATAGGAATAGACACAATAAAGTGAAGGCTAATGATCCTTTAACCATAAAATATTTACCCTCCACCCCAAAAACATTTTAACGTATTCACGTTGAAGACAAAAACATACTTTAAAAAGTTTAGTTATCTACTTTTTTGGCATTAGCCCTTCAAAATGTTGTTGCTCGAGTTATGTGATTATAAGTTTAGAGTCTCCATAATGATTGGTTTTGATTCGTCTTAGTGCTTCACAGTGGCGTAGATAGGGGGGGGATCAGGGGGATATATCCCCCCCATGAGTCCAGAAACACTCCAACAAAATTGATAACATAAAACTTTAAGTGAGTCATATCCCCCCCCCCCATGGCAAAAACCTATCTACGCCACTGGTGCTTCATTATAACCGTCTCAAATTAATTAATTTAAATTTATTTATAAGTAATATTACAATATAATATTACTGTCGAAACTTCTCGCCATTAATCACTATATATCACCATCATCATCATCGATACTTGCTCCACTCTTGAACGTCCTTATATGTGCTGATGTGTTGTTTTCTTCCAGTATAGTATTGAATAATTCGAATGACCGTGAATGAATGTTGGTTTATGATTTAAGGATGAATATTTATAAGTAATAACATTATAAATACTAATGCTCTTTTTTCAGAACTATTAGGTTTTTTTTTGTTTATTTTTTCAAAATTATCAATGTTAAACAACTTTAAAGTACCTACTTGCTTTTTAATTAAAACTTTTGATATTCTTTAGAAATTTAATTATTTATTTTCACTGATTTTTCATTACTAGTTTTCATAATAATTCTACTTAGGAAAACCAAAACAAAATTACCAAAACTATAAGAAGATTTAGACTATAGAAGAAGAAGATTTTATTTAATATAATCAGGGTAAGAATCAAATAATATTGTCTCGCTCGTCATAAATCATAATTACGCATATTATTAACAATAAAGTTCCATTTACAAGTTTTGAGCGCTAGAAATAAACCAGAAAAATTATTAACTATACGTCAAAAATTTTAAATGCAATTTATTTTTAAAGTAGTAGAAATATCATATCTGTTAGTTATTCTACATTATACAAAGCTAGATGATAAAAAATATCTGTCGGGGACATTATTTTATCCGTAACTTTAAAAAAGTAACATTGGACATTATTGTTAAATTAATTCATTCCTCAAAATCTATATTACCTAAACATTTAAATTATTGCAAGTTCTTTTTTTTAATATATAGGTACATCAGTAAATCAGTGGTTTACAATAAATAATGTCGGCTTTAGACCGAGTTTTACGATTTATTATTTTGTGAAATTATCTATTACTTTCGTTAACAATTTATTACAAAGTAAACTCTACGCGCTAAAACGGTTACTGTAAATTGTTTTTGTTTAATTTTTTCATTAAGCTTCAAGAATAGTTTTAATAACTTTTTAGTTTTAAGCGTCACATTCTTTCTTACTCGTATATAGATTGGTAAGAATTAAAACAATATTGAGTCTATTTCTTAAATTTATTGAAAAATAATAAGATATAATAAGAATGATATTATATTGTAGTATAATAAATAGTTTTGTTAACATTACAAATGAATAACTAAATGAAGATTATAAATAAGTTCAACAAATCACAATAATAATGATAATAATATTAAATAATTATTAGTTAACACTCATACAATATTCAATTTAAGTATGAAGACTAAAATATTAGTTCAATTCAAAACCAGTCACAACTTTTCGACATAAAGGGCAATTCAAAGGACTGTGAGTTGAATTTGCATTTCTTATCATTGTATTGGTACAAGTTCTACAATATCGATGATTACAAGGTTTAAATCCAGTGTTGACCACACTGGTTAAGCATACCGAGCATTCTAGTTCCTTATCTAAAAAAAAAAAATTTAAATTAAAAAAAAAAAATTTAAACACTTATTTATGAATACAAATCAAAAACAATAATTTTGATACATTTTATTTGTTATTTGAATAAAATTTATAAAAATTAGATTTAGTTTAAGATATGTAATTAAATACGATTTTACTTAAATAAATTTGATTGGTGATATTTTGTGGGAGTATTTTAAAAACATTATTTCATAACTATGATGTTTTTAAGGATAGATTTCCTAACTGTTTATAAACCGTCACAACAGGACCGTCTCTGCAG
>CM029361.1:6789073-6814528 GCA_017140985.1 Hormaphis cornu
GATGTAATGTTGGTCTATAAGGAAATGATGGTAAACAAAAATACTCTCCCAGAATATCCCCATCAAGAAAATAGAAAAAACCAATGTACATTGAAAATTTAAACAATAAGTAAAATATATCCATTAAAGATAAGTAGTTCAAGAATTAAGAACTAATACGATAAATGAACAACTTAAAGTATTAGCAACGAATCCGCGAACAAAGACTGTTAGAATATATTTTTTCTATAAAATAAAAATACGCTTTTCTATTATAACAATTAGTTGTTAGATTATAATTTTGAAATAATATAGTTATACATTTCAATAAAAATAACATAGACAATATGCGTACAAAAATTATTTATAACTTAATATTTAACATAAGTATTTATATTTTGTATAGCTGTGCGTTATTTCAAATAGATTTGAAATAATATTTAACATTTTTATATTTAAATAAATAATTATAATATTATGATAAAATGCAGGATGATCTAAATTCACCCAAATGATACATAGACAGGGGTGACCACGTTACATGAGGTGTAGTTACCGGATACAAATTAAAAGATTATTTTATTTTGTGTATATATAGTTACAAGTTAAAAGTTACGTTATTGGTTTTATGAAATTCAGTTACAAAATATAGTTATGTAACTACGTTACATTAAAAGTTACTCATAAATAATAAAACTATAATAGTTAGATTCATTTTGAAATAATCAAATCCAATTTTATTTTTCTCATTTGTTACTTAAATTTTAACTTATATAATATACCTAACAGTTGTTTTATTTATGATTAGATAATTTAAATTAACTGTAACATAAAACTATTTAAATAATAATCAAATTAACAATGACGTTCATTTTAACAATATGTCTGTCGTCAACTTATTACAGAATATTATTAATGTATTTATTTGAATGATAATTTTGCTTTACAAATTATATATTTAGATCTAAATGATTGTTTTAAATTCATTTTAAACAGAAGAAAATTTAGCTACACCATCTTGAAGATATTAGGAAAATAATTATTTAGATGGTTAAAAATAATTTGAAAATTCGAAATATTTTGAAATGTATAACTTAAAAACCAACAAAAATGCTTTATATTATGAACGTGTTCAAAAATAGTCTGAAAATTCAACAACCCCTACAAAAACTTACGTGGTGCCATTATTGATCTCATTAACAAGACCATGGTGACAAAAACTAAAAGTTGAATAGTTAATTTTCTAAACATTATTTGTTTTCGTGATTTGGTGTCGTATTTTTTATTTCAATTTAATATGAATGAGTGAAACGAATTATATTTTAGGAAAAATGTATAACAGTATAAAATCAAAATAAAGTGTCTACAGTTAATTTTTTGTAAGCTTGTTACAGCAGTACGTTTAGGAAACTAATAATTTTATAAACATAACTTTGTAGTACCTAGGTAAATTTTTCATTTAAAATAAAAAAACTAATGTCACAGCTAAAAAAACAAATTATTTAAAAAAAGTTGTATATAAATCTTAATAAATATAGTATGATTAATTTAGGTATGACTAGATTCAATGCTGAGTAAATTATTAATTGTTTTTAACTCGTTAACTTAAAGAAAACAATGACTAATAATTTAAGTTAAAAGTTAAATTAAAATTGTTTCTTTTTGTAGTTTCCTCTTAAGTTATTAATATGACTGTACATATCTCTAGTCCTATTTGCTTTATAATCCTGTTCCGAATTGTTCATTATATGTTGTATATATTTTCTCTTTTTACATCTTATGATATTGCTTGCTTCCCTCTGTCGAATTCTAAGCCTTGCGAATAGGTCTTCATTGTTTGTATCATTCAGCCATTGTTTCCTTGCTAGGTTTCTTCTAAGTACTGCACTCTCGCAGATCTCATTAATTCACGGCTTTGATTTTGATCTTTCTTTTTCTAGAGTCTTAAATTAAGTGTCTCCGTCGCATTTGATGTGTTGAAAAAATAAAAATTTCAAACAACTTTAAAAATTTTAAACGCTCTTTTTTATATTATAGTGCTTTCTAAAATACTCTAATAATACATTATGGTTTCGACTCAATTTTTATGGACAAACTGAGCTCACTCAGAATCGTTAATTTCTTAAACAATTTATAATTGCTTACAAAATATATTATAGGTATACAATTATTTAAACTAAACCATCCGAAACAGTGCCCCACTGCAAAGTCGTACAGCCGCGCACTTCGTCAAAGCACTCATGTGACCTAGAATTGTTCGGCTTTTTTTTGCATTTGTGTTCTTATTTTATAGATAATATAATAATAATATTCATTTAAAATATTGTTTTTAGATTGCCTGCTAGATATAAATTAGTTTTAATATAAATATATTACTTTTGTATAAATAATAATAATATATATATATTATATATATTATGTACATTCACATTGCTAAGTAATCATAAGTTAAAAGTCAACAACACCATACCGATCTAAATACTATTTTGAACAAAACACGACGTATTTTAGACTTAATATTAAGCTTTATAGTGTGAACAATTTATATCGTCAGAAAAGATTAAAGATAGTACTGTTTAAAAATTTTATCAAAACATTAACATGCTGTCAATGATGTTTTTGTTTTCATGCACACAATATTATTTTATCACAAAAATAATTATTTAACAATTGTATTGAAATACACGTTCTAATGTATTAAAATTGTAGAACTTTTTTAGGTTAATTCCGTTAGTAGTTTTATACCAAAAAACTGTATATTGTGTTATGTTGTACCTACACAGCAATATTGTATTATGTCGGTATACGCACTTGAGGGTTTTAGACTTCAGTTTTTTTTCACTTAATCAAAATATTTACAATCCGTCACCTTCCACGAGAATACGTTTTTCGAATTAAACGTTATATTTTTTTGGAAGACTTATTGAAAAGGATGCCCTATCGAAAAAAATGGGTCTGCGATGTAAAAATAAAATGCAAAAATTCGAAATAATCGACTTTTTTGTGTCAAATTTTATTTAAACAACGAGATGGTACTATAGGTTTGAGTTATACTCGATTTATAATTACGAATTTTCAACGTAAAACAGTTTAATTGCAAAAATATTTTTATTACTGATGGCGATATGTTACCGTATTCCCGTAGACGATAAAGTATACCCTATTAAGATAATTGCACTTTTTAAGGGGCTCTTTTTCAGCAATATTGAATGCACGTTTGTGTAATACACGAGAACAGCTTATAATTTAAAAGTTTGAGTTAATTAGTGAATGTGAAAACTCCCAGTAACGTCACAATATCTAAATGACGATCTCACGGCATCCCGGTGTTATAGCATCCTAGCGTATAAATATTATCTTTAACGAACACCTCTAAGACACGCATTAAGGAGTCGCAAACGCGCGTATAGATACCTTAAAACTTTTATTTTTGGTTTGGGATAATAATTAGGAGGGAAATTCAACATACTCCCGAGAATCTGTAGAATGACCTTAATATTTTTAAAACGTGCATAAAATCGTATCGTACTTTTTTGCAATTTTTGAAGCACATTTCCAATTTTTATACACATTCCGATTCGTCCAGGATAAATTACAATTGTTAAACAATTTTTCCGAACATCAAATCATGATTCCGGGAACTTTGTAATTTTCAAAAAGCATACAAATATATATATATATATATACAAAATATTTTTGTACGTGGTTTCAAAATTCAAAATCGGGCCATAAATAGAATCGTAAATGTTTATTTTTTAAATGATCAAAACTCGTAAAAAAATACAAGTGTTCCCCACAACAAAGTTATAAATCTTATATTGCTTTTTGAAACTTCAAACACCAAAAACGTTTTATTTTTGTATAGTTTTACGTTGTAAAACCGTTTAATCTCGATTTAATTTTTAATTATTAAAACTAATTATTTATCCGAAAAAATTGTTTCAAAAATGTTCGTTAATAGGGTCTCTTGGCAAACTCAGTAGTTCTGCAGTGCAGCGCAAACAGTTTTTGTTCTAATGCTGACCAAAGTAGAAAAAACTAGCTGCGTGTTTGCTTTGCAAGTCTATGATCAGGTGTATAGGTGACTTGAATGCAACTTTCGGTTTGCGCACTGAATCAATTTAGCTCTTATATATCACTTTTTTTCGTAAATTCGTCCGCAGTGAGTACGAGTTTCTAAAATCGGGGTGGAATTTTTAGACTGATTTTGACATCTCAACATCACTGCGCATTCCTCAACCGTCCGTATTACCGCTTTCAGCAAAGTAAAAAAAACTTAGAATTTTTCCCGTCTAATGGTGAAAGACTCAAACAATATTGGTTTCAACAATTACTGTTTGCTACGATAATTACAATGGTGGTGCAGAATTCTTAAACTTTATACTTAGCACTCTGCATATGGTTAGTGAATCAATTGAACTCGTTACAAATGTTTTTAACTCAATTCTAATAAATATTGTGTGACAAATTCAAGTTATATTTTTTAACAATTTTCAGAGAAGTTACTATAGAAAAAAAATTCACACACCGAACTATAACTGTTTTTAAGAATTTGGACGCAAATTTGGGTACTTTTGAAAAGTATGTAAATAAAATTTTAAAAAAAATTTCAGAAAAAGTTGTGTCTACATTTGCTTTTCGTTCTTCTAGTTTATATTTTCATAAAATTGAATACTTTTTACCACCTTTTGTTTAAAATTAAAAAATAAACACCGAAAATATCTAGGTCACGTGGGCAAATTACGATTTAGCAGTGGGTCGCTGTTTTGGAAGGTTTAGTTAGAATTTTTTAATTACATTTTTAAGCAATCGTAAATTGCTTACAACAAAAAAAACGATTTCGAGTGAGCTTAGTTTAACTATGTACTTATTGTGTTTTAATTATAAAACCAATCGTTAGAGTATAGGAATAGGCACTATAATTGAAAAGGGTGAAAATTATGTAAATCTGAAACTTTTTTTGTCATCTTAAATTTATCGTCATGAGAATATTTTTTAAAACTAATACAAAAAGAAAACCAACAAAAAATATAAAACGTCACAGAATAATTGAATGTTCAATTTTTAGAATATTCTCGAAAATTCGGAAACGTTTAACCACAGAGTATAAAAGTTTGAACACTTATTAATAAAATTAACACTAACACTTACTTATAAAACTGTCCTAGTTACAAATTGTTTTTAAACAATAAATCACAAACGTTATATATTTTTCCCAATTTTCAAACTTCAATCGACTGTTGAAAAAAATTGTGGCATACGATTTAGATATTTTGCTTTTGCAAATAGATGATCTATGTTGCTTGCACTAGATTTTCAAAATGTTTTCTGGATTTTTATTGAATTGAAAATGTCGAAAACTTTCCGATGTTTGAATGTACAAAACATAAAACTCACGATCGGTTGGAAAACTCGGAAAGTTGTACACAACTTTTATTATAAAACATTTTAAAACGGGTGAAATTTTTAAGTGGTTCGGTTTAACATCGATTAATCGCAAAAAGAAAAAACGAAATTTGTTAAGAACTCGTTTTTCGTAAATCGTATACTGTTTCACCCATTTTTCAAGTAACTTTACGGCTAAAACTTTTCGAATTTCAAGAGTTTTAAAAAACTACTGGTCGCAAAGTACCGCGGTTCGCTGAACTATAGCAACCGGAAACCGGGTAGATGAGCGTAAACATCGGAGCATTCTTCAAGAAGATGAAAAGAACAAACAAACGTCATTTTGAAACCAATAAACAAAACGTGTTTGTAAAATCAGTACGTCCTTCGTTGTGTGCTCGGAATCCGAAAGACGATTCACGAGGGATACATAATCCCTTCAACCCCAACCGTCATACCGTTTGACCGACGCTCAGTGATAATTATCGGCCCGAAAAAACCGACGAGTACTATTGAACGCGAAGGGATATCGGTGTAAAAAATTTAGGGAATATAAACAAAATAAGATACCGGGAAACCCTGCGAGGAAATCTTAAAGAGATATCTACAGGAAATTAAAAATCTTTGATTATCGACCGTGAACCAACTTTTGAATCACACTCCGTTTCTACACCGCACACTCGAATGTTTTTTTTTATTTTTTTTATTTTTTTTTTTTTTACACCGTCTCGTCTTTCGAACACGGTTTCGACGAGAATCCTGCGGCCAAAGTACAACACAAAAACGATGGAGCGCGTGTCACTATCCGGAGACTTGTCGCGTGTTTTCTTTAATGGTCCGTGTCTTCGAAAACGTGACACTTGACCGGAAGCTGTTATACGCGCGCGGTGGAACCGTTAAATTCAATATCATACACGTCATTACCTCCGATGAATATTTTATACGACCCATTAAATTGTATCTACCATAATTATTTCAATAACATATACTAAATAAAATACGTGTGCAGTCTTTTCTCGACAACCTGCTGCGCGCGCGCTCACACACACACACACACACACACACACACACACACACACACACACACACACACACACACACACACACACACACACACACACACACACACACACACACACACACACACACACACACACACACACAAGTTGTTTTTGTTATGTTTGTTGTATTTTTTTTTCCTTTTAACAAAATAATGTCAACACTCAAACGCAAACTCGAAAGCCTCGACCGCCGCAGTGCTTGTTTTTTTTTTTTTTTTTTTTTTTAATATTTACAATACGGCGTTTAAGCTGACACTATGGATGTTAAATTATTGCAGTCTTCTACCGAACGTAATATTATTTTAAACAGAAATCATTACAGTGGCTTTAAACACCCGACCACACGAATGACAGATTATATACCACTGTATCAGCTACCTCACCGGTCTGATGATTTATACACCGAATATTACAGACGGCCCATTTCCAGGATGTCTGGAATATTTCAGATGAACAAACGTTTTTTGATAACCTAACCGAGTGGTTTTATCACGATTTAACAGTATCGCATGCACTCAAGTACACTCACCAACGCGGCGATTAGAATGTGAACAATTTTAAGGATATAAGAAATGCTACGATTTTTACGTTCAATACCTCTAATGAAAGGTCGTTGGACTTTTATCGTACTTTGAAGTGCCTCACATTTAAGAATTCAACATTGAAAAAGCTACCTAAAAAAGGTTGAAAAAAAGGTAAAAATTTACGGCAAACGTGTTTTTTGACATGATTAATTTAGTTTTTTGGACATAACTTACAAAATAATAAGCGGAACTAGCTGAAGCACAATATTGAAATAAATAAAATACAAGTCCGATTCAAGTTTCAAGTGATTTCGAACATTTTTGAGCTAAGTATAATATAGAACTTTAAAATTTTCTAAAATTTTGATTTTCTATGAGGTTTTTGTTTGATAAAAAATTTAATTTTTGACAAAAAGTTTTGAAACATTAATACAAGGTTAACAAAATATATATATATACATGCTACCAAAAATTTTGAAAATCTATAGTCACGATTTTTTTAGTTGTTTTAATTTGGAGAAATGGTCGAAAATTGATCATACCTAGACTTGATTTTTGAAAAAATTAGAACTCACACAAATTTGTTATTTAAAAATTAAAATTGAATTATGCTAGGGGAAATAAAATTTTCTATCTGATAAAAAAAATTTCAAAATAATCCGCCCAATAGATTCCGAACGCGTAGGTACAAAAAAAGTATTAAAATTTTGTGTAATTTGGTTAATTTTAATTTTTGTTGATTTATAACAAAGTTGATTTTAATTAATAATATAATATTAATTATATTTTAAAATTAATTTTAATTTTAATTTTGTTAATTTATAAAAATGGAAATATGCACTTATTGTGCAATTTATAGGCACTAAAAACGTATTAATTCCTCAAATAATGGTACAAGTGGTTTGAAATTTTCACACGTTAATTAAATTTACATTTTTTATACGTAGATACATTTTTCGGGATTGTTGGACCATTTTCATTGTTGAATTTGTGTGTACCAGGACGTATACTAAACAACTAAGCTCGCTGAGAATCATATTTTCAAAGGCAATGATTTATAATTGCTTTCAGATATTGCATAATGCGTTTGAACCACAAATTCTAAACTAGTGACACACCCAAAGGGTATTTGATACTCCGTCAACCTACTCACGCGACCTAGAGTGATCCCGACTTTATTTTAATTTTCAACTTGCCCTATAGTCAATGAAAATTGAATTTGAAAACAAAAACGTGAAATATATGTAGGGTACAAAGCAGATAAAAATGTTATTACATGAACAGTCAAGTCAAAATGTAATATCGTACTCCAAGTTATTACGTTTTTGGTACCAATTGCACAACGGTGCGTAATTTTATTGTTATAATCAAAATAACACCGTTTTTTAATTACTTTTTTGTACGCGTTCGAAATCTATTGGATCGATAGCAAATTTTTTTTTACTTAACTTGTTTGGTTTTCAAATCTAGTAACAAATTCATGTAAGTTACGATTTTTTATAACAATAACAAATTTAATAATAACATATTATTACGAATTATTTTTTGTAAAAATATCTATTTTTTTTTTTGTTAACAATTCATTGCATAGTAAATTCTACGCTAAAACGGTCGCTGTATTCGTTTTTGCTTATTTTTTTTACAAGGCTTCAAGAATAGTTTTAATAACTTTTTAGTTATAAGCGTCACATTCTTTCTTACTCGTACATAGATTGGTAAGAATTAAAACAAAAATTAAGCCTATTTCTTAAATTTATTGAAAAATAATAAGATATAATAAGGATGATAGTATATTGTAGTATAATAAATAGATTTGTTAACATCTCAAAAGAAAAACTGAATGAACATTATAAATAAATTCAACAAATCACAATAATAATGATAATAATATTAAATAATTATTAGTTAACACTCATACAATCATCAATTTAGGTGCCAAGGTTAAAATTTTTACAATATTTGAATATCAGTCACTTTTCCACGACATACAGGGCATGTAAAATTTACATTCTTTTTTAGTTCTCTGGTACAAGTTCTACAATATTTATGTAAACAAGGAACAAATTTAGTGTTGGCGACACGGCTCATGCATACTGGGCATTCTGGTTTATCATCTAAAAAAAAAAAAATGTTATTAAAAAAAATTTATAAACACTAATTTATTAATACAAATCATAAACAATAATTTTGATACATTTTATTTGTTATTTGAATACAATTTATAAAAATTAGATTTAGTTTAAAATATGTAATTAAATACGATTTTACTTAAATAAATTTGATTGGTGATACTCTGTGTGAGTATTTTAAAAGCATTATTTCATGACAATGATGTTTTTAAGGTCACATTAATTCCTAACTGTTAATAAACCGTCACAACAAGACCATTTCTGCAGGTGTCAGCTACATATCTAAGTATATTTTTTTTTAGCATTCAACATACAAAAGTATTTTTGATTTGAAAACACTTTTATTATATGTTATCTATCTTTTTTTATTTTTCAAGCCTTTTACATAACATGAAAAACTTTTGGAGTGCTATGAAAGTATGAACGTGTTAGCTTTAAATAGCCATGGTCTCTCTTTTAAAATCTTTTTTCAGTTATCAGCATGATTACAACGCAAACGTAAAGTTATTTTCAAACTGTTTGGACCATTTTTGTGTCTAATATAATGGAATTTTGATTTTTAAATAATTTGAATAATTTGACAGTTTTAGTTAAATTAAAACTGTGGTTTTCAGTTTTATGAACTCGAACTCTGACACAATAACTTGAAAACTTAATTGTTTTACTAAGTTTATTAAATTTTACTCTTAAAACGAAGTTGCCCATCATGGGTCAAAATTTAAAATTTTATAACTTATGATCATAGTTTGAACTAATCTAAGACTGTCATACGATTCAATATAATTAATATTATAATACACCATGGCGTTAAAAATGTTTTGACAAATTGTTATTTGTTAAAACACTTTTTTCTTTTTCAGAAACAACTGGATGAATTTTTTCGAATTATTTGAATTCAGTTAGAGAGTGTCTGAAAAAAAAGTTTACAAGTCGTATCAAGATTATCGTAGAACTTAGGTACCAATTTTTTTTAAATAAATAAATCACTGGTTTTACCAATTTTTTCTAATTTCCGAAGTTATAATGAGGGTAAAAAAAAAAAAATGAGATTATCCATTTTAAATTTGTTTTTTACTATGAATATCCGAAGATATCTACGTTCTTGTTTTAAAGTTTCAATATGTTTTTGCAAATATTTAAATTTTTAGTGAATCAAACTGATAATAAATTTTGAAAGTTTCAAATTGTAAAAACATAATTATAAACACTCAAAACTATTAGAAAAACATTGAATATTGTAAATAAAAATATTGGTATCGAAATTTTCACCCACTATTGAGTTGTTTTTTCACTGTAACTTTTTGAATTTTAAAATTTTTGGAAAACAAATTCTCAGAGTACCTTCCAACAAACAAATGCTACCAGAAACTTCGTATGAGTTATAAATTCGGATCATTTTTGAATAAGCCATGGTAATTTTATGAGGATAAAAAAAGGAAAAAGATAAGTTAATTAAATAAAATCACACGTATCATATTTAAAACGTTCTTTGCTTCACTCAGAAATTAAAATTGTGTTGACAACCCTGTAGTTTAATAATTTTTATAATATAAATAATATCAAATCCCCAACAAAAACCGTCACGTCTCCTGGCTATTTTGAAACCAATCTTTTTTGTTTTAAAATAACATTTAAATTGTAATGTATATTTACCTCGTTTAGGTTTTGTGAAAGACTGTGTGACTTTTGGACCTAAAATTTAAAACACATCATGAAATTTAATATTCTAAAGAGAATAATAGTTTTGTTGTTAACACGTAAAATGTACAAATTTTATCTGTGAAGCCTATCCTTACACATTACATCTAATTATTCCATTGTGTACTTAAACGTTGGTACCTTCTAGACGATATCAGAAACGAAAAATGTTTGATATTATAATGCAATGTTTAACGTATTAATATTTAATTACTTATTGGTCCATGTGCTTCGGGTGGACTTGTTTTAAAACCTAAAATTCGTATCAATATGAAAAGAAACTTTTGTTTATGTTTTAAAAAAACCATTGTTATTTAGCTTATCAAATTAATAATAAATTATTATTATTATAAATAATAATTTTAATCCAAGTAAAACGTGCTTGCAGTTAACGTAGAAAATCGATGTACCTACGACAGTTTTACTCACTTTCAAGTATGGCTTCTTGTGTAACAATATCTTCGTCTTAAAAAATGAATGTAAACAAATACAAAAAAAATGTTACATTGAAAAATTAATACCAAAACTGATTCGGATATTTTATTCTTTTAATGCAGGTGGTCAATTATGCATTTTAGTTAATTTATACAAATGGATTCAGGATTGGTTAATGCCATGGTTATTATTGTACTTTTATTCTTTATCGTAAAGCTATTCAATGTCCACAAAAAGGTGAGCCAAACAACTATACGAGCATTTGCATGAAATTGTTTTATCAACCTATTAGCTATACGAATATACAGCCGCTCCAGCGTTGTTTTATATTTTTGATTATGGACTTATAAGCTCTGCATTTTTTACCTAAAATGTTACTGAAAGTAGCGTATTTATATTCTAAGAAAATAGAGATAATTTGTAGGATATTACGTAGTAACGTGTAAAATAGATATTGAATAGTGATGTTTAATCATAGTTTTAACTGCCTTATCGTATGATATTGGTATCGTTTTTTTAAAAATAAAATTAAGAAACATGAACAGTATATTCAATAGACAAGTATTTTCGATTCAAAACTCTCTTCTGTTATTACAGAAAATAAAATATATTCCACACAACGTGTCGAACTTTGTGATCGTTTTTACGTTACGTTATGACTTAATGTAACGTATGTTCGTTTAATAATTGTGTCGGTAATCAACCCGTCTTCAGTTTTACGGTTACAGTATCACCATGCTTATACTGAATGATTTAGAAAAAGTTTATTTCTTCGGTCATAATCATCACGATGAATCTCTATATAACATTTTCTCCATTTTATCTTAACTTGAAAGTTGACTTTATTCGTTTTATCAGTGAATCAGGTACAATAGCAATGACAAAATCACCACCATTTTCAACGGTTTCCATAACTGTACAAGTAGAGTTACATTCGGAATTGTATTGGTCTACATTCCATACGGGTTCTATCTGCCCTAAGAAAATTCTTCATTTGTTCTCCACGAAAAGCTCAAAATGTGTATAAAAGATATTTAAACAAATTATAAATCCTTTCTGGGATAATCAATTCACCGCAATCATCAGCTGCATATTCATTTTTATTATTCAAAGAGAAATTGAACCGTAGATGAAAATCAGTTTTGCTGGTGCTCAAAACGTTTGTGGTAGCAATGAGAACAGTAACGATTTTGTAGTTATCAAGAATTGCGCGTACACTAACTTTTGGAGAAATCATCCGTAAACAAAAGGGTGATTTTTATTCAAATGTGTCTTTCCGAACGGTGTTATTTTTTTATTATGAGTTCATGGGTGAAGTGGATATAATAAGCGGACTAAAAGTAAGTGTTTAGGATTGCAGTTGTAAATCAGCCGAGCGGTTAAAGAATGCGTATTGAAATATGTTAATGCTAGTGGTAGTAATGCCTTAAGTCTGAACAATAAGAAAATAGAATCATTACACTGTACTAAATTGTGAAGTTATTTATTTTTTTTTTTCGGCAAACTAAAATGTTGTAGGACACGTCTTCCCAGTGATTTAAGGTCAATAAAAAACCATCCTTAAATCGTTTCTGCAATTCAATTTTAATAACGTAAAGTAAACTTATTTGGGAGGTATTCAGATAATCTTTCTAATGAGACAGGTTAACCTGTCTTGGAATTCGCTCTACTTTTGTTTCTCTAATTTTTAATGTCATGTACATCGAACTATTGTGTTACGCTGTTTAATATTGACAATTTACGTTTTTACTTACCGTCTATAAATGATTCTAAAACATTTTGATTTATGCAATATTGAATAATGCGTAAGAATAATTAATATCATCGTATTTATAAATACAAAATACCTCTTTCTGCGTATATAATAATGTACACACACAAGCTCGGAAAATCTTTACCTCAAACAGATCTTCTAGTTCTTAATGATACATATTTTTATACAAAATTCTATTTTTTGACCAAAGCTAAGTCTATATATTATATATTGCAACATTTTTCCCTCAAAAATAATATAAATCTGTTCTCCTCTAGTTTCCTTATTGATTAAAATTGTGACATGACTGTTAGTATGTTTGTATAACTGAATTTTTGCATTATTTAAGAGGATATTAGAGCTCAAAAGATTTACTATATGACCTTTTATACACAAAAAATAATTTATATAGTTTTTCAGCACTGAAAATGAAAACGGGCAAAAAAGTTAAGTAGAAATCAAAGACAAAGACGTGGGCACATTTAAATTCTATACAATTAATACTTATTTTTGGCAGTTTTTGGAACGCTATAAATACCTACACATCACTCAGTTTCAAAAAGAATGCTAGAAAAAAACCGGACTACTTAAAAAAAAAAAAATACCTAGACGGAGTGTTTCTATTTTGTCAGTGATTTCTGACGAGCTTGCCGAATGACTTAAAATATATAAATACCTAACCTAACCTAACTCTTTACTTTCTTTCAGTTCTTAGAATTTACTCTCTTTTAAAGCATCATATTCAAATTATCATGTAATTCGAACTATATTTTGTGTTATGCTGTTTAATTAGCGTTCTGCGTAGTTTTCTATAACTTACCTTCCTCAGGAGTGTCTAAAAATTTTCAATTTAATCAACGTATATTATTTAATTAGTATTCTGATGTATATATTATTATTTGTAAATTTACATAATTTGTCTCATTACTTTAAATATAATTTATACTTATGAATGACCAAAATCTCAGAAAGTTATGGTAAAAGATTTATTATATGAGGTAAATTCTGTGGGACATGCTACAAGGAATCCGTGAACGCCATTCTTCTTCTACTTTATTTTTGCCTTTCTTCTAACTATTTGGGGTCGGCCACCTTCTTCCTATCCTTCCACTTATCATAATCGTTCACATCCCCACACTCATTAATAACTATCATAACTTTTTTTATTGTTTCCAGCCATCTCTTCTTTGGCCCTCCACGACATCATTTTTCTTCAACGTTCATTTTCATAACTGCTCCTACTGCTTTAGTTTCTTCTCTCCTCATCATATTATGTCCAAACCATTTTAGCCTATTTTCCCTCATTATATCTACTACTGATACAACTACCTATAACATATTTGTTTCTTATTCTATCTTGTCTTATAACTACACTCAACTACATATCTATGCATTCTCATTTCCGCCACCCTCTTACTTTGTGCTTTTTTCCTGTCAATCGCCCAACACTGCGATTTATACAACATAGTTGGTTTTACCACACTCCTATAAAACACATTTTAGCCTTGTTGGAATTATTTTATCACATAAAACACACTTCTCTCCATTTTATCTAACCACACTTATCCTATGTTTTACATTCTCATAAAGTCTCTGTCTCTATGTACAAAGGATCCTAGGTCGGTACATAAAGTAGTCTATGTCTACTTTTTCTATTTCATCACCATGCACTTACTGCAATGTATCTTCTCGTATTGTCAAGTGCCATTCTTTCGTAAATGTGATCTTTTCAAAAATTGTGTTTTTCCTTTCGATTTTTGTTTATTCGGTACCAGAAAATACTTTAATGTACAAAGTATAGGTTTAAAGAAATAATTAGCAGTAATTTAGTGCCTCCCATTATTCATTAAGTAGAAATCATGTTGAATAACAATTTATTGCCTTGACCATAAAGCAATAGGATTGAATAACAGTGTGTTGTTAACATAATGTATAAAATATTTTAAATTTACCAAGCCCACCCTATAACCTAGTAAACTGATATCATTATATATTATGTTTTACGTTACAACTTACTTTCATAACATTCATCTAAAAAATGTTTTTTAAACAACGCACAAATAAAAATTCTAAATATAATATTTGTTATAAAAACAAAATACGAATCACCACAAATACAATAATTTATAATCACATTATAACTTAGTTATATTGATCTATTTGCAGTCCATATAATATTATGCTCATTAGGGTTTCATACCAAAATAGCAGTTGATGGCCAGTTGTATTTTTTTTTCAAATTTCTACTTTTAACTCATTGTCCTAAGTAATAGGACACCTAAGTATTTAAATTGTGGAACCCTGTGGAATATATGTCCATCTACATTCATACTTTATCCGTGTCGATACGTCCTGTTTCTTATTTGCTTGTTCCTGAACATGTTGTTGTTTACTAGGTAGGGTTGTTAACCCGACGCTAAACCCCCTACCAAGAGGACCAGGCCACACCATCTAGTTAACGTCAGTGAGGGGCTATTGCAGTACACAATGTTGTGTACTGGGTGATGGGCGCGTCACTTTCCATACTCCAAAATGTGATTTTTGTATAGAACTTTTTAAATTTAATGTATTCAATACTTTTTTTTTATTGTTGGATAAATCATGCCACGGTAACAACTTACCTTTATCACTTTCTTCTAAAAATTTTTATTTAATCAACATATAAATATAAATTCTAAATATAATAATTTTTATAAAAACAAAACACGTATCGCCACAAATACAATAATTTATAATCAAATTATAACATAGTTTTATTGATCTATTTGCTTACTGTTTTATTTACTCATACCCGGCCGATCTGATAGATACTATTTTTTGGTTGGTAGTACAACAAATTTTTGATCATTTAAATTTTCAAAACAAAAAAACTTAAAGTTTCTAAACAACCCAAAAAATTAGATAAAATTACAACATTACTCCGGATAGTAAGTTTTTAACGAAGTATAATTTTTCTTGCGAATTCATTAATAACAATTATTCAAAATATGAATTGAAATTTCAAGATCTTACAAAGTATGGGAATCTACAAATATGGTAACATTTTTTAAGTTATCCAATTAATTGTGATTTTTGTTTAGAACTTTTTATATTTGATGTAGTCAATAATTTTTTTTTTTTTATTGGTGGATAAATCATGTCTCGGTTACTACTTACCATCATCAGTTAATTCTAAAAAATGTTTTTTAAACAACGTTTACATATAAATTCTAAATAAAATGTTTTTGATAAAAACAAAATACGTATTGCCACAAATACAATAATTTATAATCACATTATAACATAGTTTTATTGATCTATTTGCAACCCACATCATATTATGCTCATTAGGATATTATAAATAATTTCTTAATAACGTCTTATAATCAACGCGAGAGTATAAATTGATCGAACAAAAAATTTTAATGGAAATGCTATAGACTCAAACCCAATCGATCTGAAAGTTATTGGTTATTGGTTGATAGTACTTTAAATGCTTAATTTTTTAAATTTTCAAAAAAAGAAAACATAAAGTTTCAAAACAACCCGTAAAATTACAACCTTTTCTACGGATAACAAGTTTTTAACGAAAAATAATTTTTCTTGCGAAATCATTAACAGTTATTAATCAAAATATGACTTAAAATTTCAATAATTTACCAAGTATAAGACTCTACAAATTTAGTAATATTTTTTAAGTTTTCCAACTAATTGTGAATTTTGTATAGTAGTTATTAAATTTAATGTATTCAATATTTTTCTTTTTGTTGGCTGATATACCATGTCACGGTTACAACTTACCTTCATCACTTTCTTCTAAAAATTTTTATTTAATCAACGTATAAATATAAATTCTAAATAAAATATTTTTATAAAAACCAAACACGCATTGCCACAAATATAATAATTTATAATCAAATTATAAAATAATTTTATTGATCTATTTGCAGACCATATAATATAATGCTCATTAGGTTATTATACATAATTCCTCATTATTGTCTTATAATCCACGTAAGAGTATAAATTTAACGAACAAATTTTAATGAATTTGGTAGACTCATACCCCGCCGATCTGATAGATACTATTTTTTGGTTGGTAGTACTACAAATTCTTGATCACTTAAATCTTCAAAACATAAAAACATAAAGTTTCTAAACAACCCGAAAAATTGGGTATGACTTAAACATTTACAGATAACAAGTTTTTAACGAATTTCATTTTTTATTATTGCAAAATCGTTCACATTAATTAATTTAAATATGACTTGAAATTTCAAGAATTTACAAACTATAGGACTGTACAAATTTGGTTAAATTTTCCAACCAATTGTAATTTTTGTACAGAACTTTTTAAATTTGTTGTATTCAATGATTTTTTTTGTTGACTGATCTACCATGTCACGGTTACGACTTACCTACTTGAATTTCTTCTAAAAATGTTTTGAAAACATGGTATAAGTATAGATTCTAAATATAATATTATTTATAAAAACAAAATACTTATTACTACAAATACAAAAATTAATAATCACATTATAACATAGTTTTATTGATATATTTGCAGTCCATGTAATATTATGCTCATTAGATTATTATACATAATTCCTCATTATCGTCTTATAATCCATGCAAGAGTGTAAATTGAACGAACAAATTTTAATGAATATAATGCTAGATTCATACCTGACCGACTGATAGATACTAATTTTTGGTTGGTAGTACATTAAATTCTTGATTTTTTAAATTTTCAAAACAAGAAAACATAAAGTTTCTAAAAAACCCGAAATTTTGGGTAAGACTACAACATTTACGGATAACAAGTTTTTAACGAATTTCAATTTTTCTTTTTGCAAACTCGCTCACAATAATTAATTTAAATATGACTTGAAACCTCAAAAATTTACAAAATATAGGACTGTACAAATTTGGTCAAATTTTCAAATTTTCCAACCAATAGTAATTTTTGTTGAGTACTTTGTAATGTATTGTATGCAATCTTTTTCTGTTGATTGATCTCCCATGTTACGGTTATAACTTACCTATATTATTTTCTTCTAAAAAATGTTATATAAGCATTGTATAAACATAGATTCTAAATATAATATTTTTTATAAAAACAAAATTTGTATCGCCACAAGTACAATAATTAATTATCATATTATAACATAGTTTTATTGATCTATTTGCAGTCCATATAATATTATGTTCATTGGGTTATTATACATAATTTCTCATTATCGTCTTATAATCCACGCAAGAGTGTAAATTGAACGAACAAATTTTAATGAATATAATGCTAGATTCATACCCGACCGACTGATAGATACTAATTTTTGGTTGGTAGTACATTAAATTCTTGATTTTTTAAATTTTCAAAACAAGAAAACATAAAGTTTCTAAAAAACCCGAAATTTTGGGTAAGACTACAACATTTACGGATAACAAGTTTTTAACGAATTTCAATTTTTCTTTTTGCAAACTCGCTCACAATAATTAATTTAAATATGACTTGAAACTTCAAAAATTTACAAAATATAGGACTGTACAAATTTGGTCAAATTTTCAAAATTTTCCAACCAATTGTAATTTTTGTTGAGTACTTTGTAATGTATTGTATGTACTCGTAATATTTTTCTGTTGATTGATCTCCCATGTTACGGTTATAACTCACCTTTATTATTTTCTTCTAAAAAATGTTATATAAGAATTGTATAAACATAGATTCTAAATATAATATTTTTTATAAAAACAAAATTTGTATCGCCACAAGTACAATAATTAATTATCATATTATAACATAGTTTTATTTATCTATTTGCAGTCCATATAATATTATGTTCATTAGGTTATTATACATAATTTCTCAATATCGTCTTATAATCTACGCGAGCGTATAAATTAAACGAACAAATTTTAATGGTTATGCTATAGACTCATAGCCGGCCGACTGATAGATACTAATTTTTGGTTGGTAGTACTTTAAATTTTTGATTTTAAAATTTTCAAAACAAGAAAACATAATGTTTCTTAACATTCCGAAAATTTGGGTAAGACTACATATTTACGGATTATAAGTTTTTAACGAATTTCAATTATTCTTTTTGCAAAATCGCTCACAATAATCAATGTAAATATGACTCAACACTTCAAAAATTTACAAAGTATAGGACTGTACAAATTTGGTCAAATTTTCCAAACAGTTGTAATTTTTGTACAGAACTTTTTAAATTTAATGTATTCAATTTTATTCTTGTTGACTGATCTACCATATCACGGTTACAACTTACCAACATTTATTCTTCCTAAAAAAAGTTATTTAAACATTGTAAATATAAAGATTCTAAATATACAATTTTTATAAGTACAAAATACGTCTTGTTACAAAATTTGACGCATTTAATGCAATCTATATATTGAACCTCAAAAACTACTCAATGTACGAACTTGAAATTTGAAATAACGGTTACTCTAATACTTTCACCGTGCAATACGAAAGAATTTTAAAAATTTTGATTATGAAGTGGTCCGCGAGATCTCAGTTACATATAACCCGTCCTGTTTGTCCGTCAATTATAATGTGTTTGATATGGACGTGTACAAAAGATATGAACTGTTCAGAGAAATTAATTGATAAAAATTATACTGCGCATTACTCGAACACTGAAATTATGTATACCCGGTAATCTATAAAAAAGATATAACAAGTTTTGACCAACTGATTAATAATTGCCCAGTAGGAACCCCTGAAACTATATGTATTCATATTGAACAGGAATATACTTGGCGGCGCTAAGTATAGGTTTCTTAAAACAGAAAACGAAAATAATTTTTTCTGAAACTGCATTTGTACTCTGTAACGCAATAAATGAAAGAAACATCAATTACTTTATTTTCAAAAATTCAACCATTAGGGCGATAAAAGGAGGAAAGGGATAAAATTAGAGTAAAAATAAAAACTATTTTTTTTTGGTCAGATATTTTTTATTCTATTATGCGTAGTTTTCCGAAATTTGGTCCCCCAATGGAATTAAAAGGGGAATGGAGAAAAAGGAAAATTTTTATTTTTGATCGGACTTTATTACAGTATGGCGCACATATTTTGTAACGCAAAATTTACCAAAATTTAGCCCCCCATTTGATTAAAATGGAGGAAGACTGAAAAAAGGTGGAGTGGGAGAGACATACAAATCAGTTTTTGGTCATATTTTTTTATAGTTCTACGCATATACTCTTCAATGCAAAATTTTCCAAAATTTAGCTCTCAGAGGAGTTGAAACAGGGTAAAAAGGAAAAAAAGAAAAACAGTTTTTGGGTCGAATTTTTAATAGAATTGAATTTTTGTTTAAATATTTGTAGGCAATATACGGGCTTAACTTTCTGAAGTTTGGTTTCCCGTGAGGGTTAAAATGGGAGGGCCGGAGGGAATGGGGAAAAAAACAAAAATTTATTTTTTTTTGGTCAGATTTTTTTAGAAATTGGCGCACATACTATATACGGCAAAAATATATTTGATTAAATCAAATATTGTACATTAAAATTAAATATAACGTAGTATTAAAAAGTAATTAATAATAAAATCAAACACAATGAAGTGACTGTGTTCTAAGCACCGTGGTTTAAGCAATACACGGGAAACGCCGGGTCACGATAACTAGTCGTTTGATAAATTCATGTTATGATAACACAGTTTTCTTGATTCATTTGGAATCCACATAATATTACGCTCTTTATATTATTACATACTTTCTCATCATTTTTTTTTTTTAAGAAAAACATCCATTTGAAAGCATAAGTTGAACGAACAAAATTTATTTTGATAGACATACTAGATTCATATCCGATTTCTGATTCAATCTTGTTGTTTAGTTGGTATAAATTAAATTATTTTAAAAGATTAGAAAACATATAGCCTCTAAAATCTAAACAAACGGAAAAATTGGGTAAAACCATTTTAACAAATTTCAATTTTTCTTTTGGTGAATTTCTTCAAATTTATTACACAAATGACTCGAAACTTCAAGAATTTACGTATTGTAAGATAATGTTATACAAGCTTGGTAAAATGTTCAAAGTTATCAGATTAATTTTGATTTTTATATAGAACTTTTTAAATGTAATGAATTAAATTTTTTTGTCGTTTTGATTCAATAGGAATTAAAAATATCAAGTAAAATTTTTGAGGATTTTAACATTTGTATATCATTCATATCTATCCATGGTTGTAACAAATCTTAATTTGGTTTATAATAATTATATTTTAGAGTCGTATAAACCTGACGGATTGAAAAAACAATTTAACATTTATTATGTGTTATTTAATCTTTATTATAAAATTGTTCTTTGTATATTTGTTATTTCACACTTCAACAGGTTATAAGTTTGTGCTTTTGAGTTTCAAAAGATACCATATTGAACATTTTTTATTTCCAAGGCCATAGAAAAAAAAATAGTATGGGATTTCAGTGTGTGACAAACATAATGTTTTCAATATTTTAAATTTACCACGGACGACCCACAACTTGGTTAGCTGATCATGACGTCAAGTTTTACGTTTTACAATTTGCTTTCAAAAATAAATCACGAATTTCGTCATTTTTTCCCTACTTCTAAAAATTAAACTTTGGTAAAAAAAATGTGTCGAACAATTTTTTATATTTTTGTACTACAAATAAGTGTCTATTATTTTACACTTTTGTATGAATCTTTCAATACTTTCTCTAAAATTAATGTTATTATTGGATAGGAATTAAAACAGCAAAAACTTTAAATATATTATAAAAGCTACAATTCGATTGAAAAACGTTGAGAGCTTTCATATATACTTCGTTCCATAAATTATAGTTTCGAGTATTTTGGTTGAATGTAACCTATAATAAAAAAATTCGTGAAGAGAAAAATTTTAATTTATCAAAAACACATTTCCGTAATAATTTTAACTTTAACGTAATAAGTTTTGACCTCCCTGTTGAGGGTTTTTTTTATCATATACTGTATCTTTTCAAATTTTTTAAACAAAATAATAGTTTCTTCACTTTTTCGACAGTCAAAAATTACCAGAAATAGTGTACGAGTGTCTATAACGATTCGAGCATTTTTTAAGATGTAATTGTAGTTTCACGACTATAAAAAATACATAAAACAATACATAAAACAATACATACAACTAATATTATTCTTTGTTACCCTCAGAATATAAAACACTCATTAAGTTAAAACTAGGCTATATCTTCACTTTGCTCTGAATCAAAGATCAAAGATTCAGAGCAAAGTTTCAATTAAAAAATTTAAATTGTGTTAAATTCAATGCATTTTTTATATCACTCGGAGTTGTGTTGGTTGAATTGTGATGGTTAAATTGAATACATTTATTACAATCAAACCCCCGATAAAAAAAAAAAAAAAAAAAAAAAAACGATAAAAAGCGATTTTGAAACCAATATAATCCTTTTGTTTTATAAAGTTATGTTTCAACTTAATTTCTTCTTGATTCAGGTAATCCAAATGGCCTGTTTGGACCCAATACCGAATATATAATAATATATTAGGTAGTTATTACTTTATCGATTCAATAGAAAATATTATAGTATGTAAGTGCGTACAACCTGAAATTCTCATCCGAGAAAAGAAATACCTTTTAATACACCAGTTGGAACAAAAAATATTTATTTTTAAATATTTATATATTTATAAAAAAATATATTTATTTATTTATAGCTATGTTAAGTAACAAATGGTGTTTAACGTGTAATAATTATTTTGTAAAAATTACTTAATTAATATGTAATAATTACTTTCAGCAAATATATTCGACGGTATTGAGTTAATTAACACTATATATTTACAAATATAAAATTAACATAAATGTATATTAAAAAAGAGCGCCGGGATCAGTCTAGTTTGCGTGGGTAGTTTGACGTGGGCAACTAGTTTAGAGGTTGTGGTTTAAACGCATTATTTATTTTCTGAAAGCAACCATAAATCATTGCCTTCGAAAATACGATTCTAAGCGAGCTCAGTTGTCAAGTATACGTCGTGGTAAAAACATAACTTTAAAAATAAAAACTTTTATCAAATCTGTATCTTTCTTATTTTGGTATTGTGTAAAAGTTTCAGCTTGATCCAATCTTTATTTTGGATGTTATGAATAAAAAAATCTAAATTGATGTGGAAAAAACACGTTTCACGTAATTATTTGTTTCCCCCTTAAGAAATACACGGCCGCCAGGAATGACGTGTTTCACGACAAAATAACAACTTACTTGCATAATCGGCTATAAACCAAAATCGTGCTAATCAATTTTCTAAATTTTTCAACCACATATGAAAAACTATCTTGTTTAGATTGTATTAAAGTTTCAAAACTAAAACGTAAAAACTAGAGGTTTTATGGAACAATAACTGCATAAAATTCAACAATTCGAAAATTTCAAAATTCCATTACTCCCTCAAAAATGATCAAAATCGTTTGAAAACTGAGCAGTAGACTTGCTAAACCCTTTCTAATGACGCATACAAATTTCAAGTCAAACGGAGCACTTTTGGGAATTTGAACGTTTTCGTTTAGAAAATTGTTAAGAAATGTTAAGAAATACACGGCCGCCCAAAAATAAACGACAATTTTAAAGTTCCATAACTTTCTCAAAAATGATCAAAATCGACTGAAATTTCAGCGGAACACTCATAAGACGCTCCTAAATGACATATATGAATTTAGAAATGATCAGAGCAACTCGAAAAATTTGGCCGTTTTTTGCTTTCTTCAGAATTTTAAAAATAATTAAAATTTCAAAAAACGTTTCAAATAAAGTACCATCTCGGATCCATTATCTTTCTTTTAAGGTATCATGCGTTAAAATAGATGCAGGCTTACTCTAAAAGCTTTTTATCACAAAAAAAAAAAAAAAAAAAAACATCAATGTTAAACTAAAACATTCTTCGCTGACGCTCAGAATCTAAAAAAAAGTATGTGCCGGGATCAGTCTAGGTTGCGTGGGTAGTTTGACGGGGTAGCGACTACGCTTTGGGTGGGTCACTAGTATGAAAGTAGGGGTTTAATCGTATTTTTGAATTTCTGAAAGCAACGATTAATCATTGCCTACAAAAATACTATTCTGAGCGAGCTAACTTGTCTAGTATATGTCGTAGTAAAAACAAATTCAACGTGAAAAACTTTTATCAATTCTTTTTCTTGGCTATTTTGATATTGTTTAAAAGTTTAAGCTTGATCCGATCTTTATTTTGGATGTTATGATCAAAAAAATCTAAATCAATGTGGAAAAAATACGTGTCCCGTGATTATTTGGGCCTCTCTTAAGAAATACACGGCCGCCAAAATAAAGACAATTTCAAAGTTCCATAAATTCCTCAAAAAAGAACATAATCGACTGAAGTTTCAGCGGAACAATCATAAGACCCTCCTAAAGGACATATATGAATTTAAAATATTCTAATTAACAATCTAAAAAAAAATTATTATTAAGTAACTACGTAAAATGCACAGTTAACATTAATTAATTGATACAATAATATTTTACTCACTACCAAATAAGGCATTTCTTATACTATTGAGGAAGACTTGAAAATTAAATGTAATCACGTTTATTACTAAAAATACTTTATTCAAAAAGTTTTGTATGTATACATTATATATGTAAAGAAAACTGTAATTGACACTAGATAAATAAAAATATTGAGGTTATATTAATACGTTGTTTTTGTGAAGATATTGTTATCTACTCGTATATCGGTGGTCTGTTTTTTCTTAAAGTATTTTAGTAAGTTTATAGTTTGATAATAACGGTTATATAGGAAATAAGAACCATAAATGTTGATTATTTATGTTTATATGTAAGTAAGAATTGTATATATTGTTTGGTGTGGACATGGGGTAGACACGATTGTAGGTTACCTAATGGTTTTTTTTATCTATTCCTAACCCTGGTTACCTATGTCCTAACCTCACACAACCTTAGAGAAAAAGACTTTTTACAGTCCACAATGACTAATTTTTGATTTTATCGTTAACTATTATTATAAAATAAATATCCTATGTATTTAAAATCAAAGAACAACGCAAACTATTGAAAGTGTTCTTTATTTCAGTAAAAAAAACTATCGAAACGGGATCGTCCTACGAGGGGTGAGAGTTTATTTTGTGAAGCACGACTTTCAGGGGAAAACAAGTCACACGCAGTCAAATATTAAGTTGAATATTCTTACACCACGTCATTATATTCAAATTTTTTATTAGTTTTCCACCTTAAATGTAATCGATAATATTATTGTAATGGCCTGTTATATTATTTGTTTTAATGATTTAAAGAAACAGATCATTTTTTAATAACTACGTAAAATATACAAACAAATCCACTCACCTATACCCATTGGTTCAGGTTGATTACCTAAATAAATCAAAAACAAATGTAAACTATATAATATATATGTTTCAAATTTATTTACAAAAGTGTTTTGGATATTTTATACCTTTAGCAGAAAAGCAAGAAATCAAT
>CM029361.1:6828237-6851304 GCA_017140985.1 Hormaphis cornu
GTTCAATTCGAAGTCACCTATACACGAAAAACAAATTTTTCGATTTTTTTTTAATTAGTAAGCAATGGATGTGTTTAACACGTATATACATTTTCAGGTTTAATACAAAAAAAAACCAAAATCACTCTAGGTCATGTGGGTAGTTTTATACTGTGGGTCACTGTTTTGGAAGGTTTATATAGAAGTTGTATATTAAATCTGTAAGCAATATAAAATTTCTTACAAAAATAATAATTTTGAGTTAGCTCAGAAATCAAATAAAAAAATAGAGGGATTAGCTAAAAAAAGAGATTAGTCACAAAGGTTAGTTTGTTTATTAATTTAAATAACGTGTGAAAATTTCAAACCATTTGGACCATTACCTTAAGTTATTACGTATTTAATGTCAATTGCACAACAGCAAGTAATATTTACACAACATAATTAATTTTTAAATTTTAAATAGCTAATTTGTATGAGTTACGATTTTTTTTCCAAAAATAATCAAATGTATGACCATTTTTAATAATAATTATAGTAATTCAAACACTTTTGAAGAAGTTATCGTGGTTTCAAGACGCATAAAAAAAAAAAAAAATGTGTAAAAAAAAATAAAAAACACAAATTATGTTAAAACCAATACATTCTTTGCTACACTCAGAATATTAGAAGAAAATATAATTATTTTCTTAGATCAATTAGATTTACAAAAGAAATTACCTTATGAATCACGAGCAAAGCTTTCCACTTCCCTTGATTGAACTGAAAATGTCATTGAATTTTTAAGGTAATACCATTAAAAGCTATTTTTTTTTTATCAAATCACAATTATGTGGATACTGGGTAGTGATTTGTTGATACTGTATTCGACCGTATAAATTCGGTTTATATGGTCAAATGATAGTGTAATTAATTGCTTACAATAATTCTCTGTTTTGAGCGGATCAATTGTTTTGAATGTACGATAGGTGCTGATCTTTTTTTATTAATTTTATAAGCACTGGCCACAGCTTAGATCAGTTTAACGTTTTTGATTTGTCGTAATTTGCAAGTGAAAATTATACTTTAGTTGATGTTATACTTTTTAAGATAATTAACTACGAGTTATATGAAAACGTAATAATTTAATACTTGTTTCAAAATAATAAATTTTAATGCAGAAATATTAGGCTTAACAATAATATTGTATAACCCATCAAAAATAAATTAATATTGCTATAATAATATTAGAAATTTTAAACGCTCATTCAATTTGTCATACTAATAAAACTATTTTAAATTTATTACAAAAATTATCGAACAAAATAACGTCAAGTATTTAAATTTTCAAATATGGTTTTCCATATTAAAGGCTTCAAACGAAAATTTGAAAAAAAAAAAAAAGAAAAAAGGATTTATTGTAATTTTAATTTAACACCATCATCGCGAATCACGATGGCTGTATAAGTTCAATGTATGACGCTACAAATCTACAAACAAAAACGTTAAAAGGATAAAAACCATGTTTTATTGTTTTTTTTTTTTTTTTTTTTTTTTTTTGTGAAGCACGTTTTTGAGGGAAAAACAGGACACACGCTGGTCCCTTGAATAAATAGTATTTGAACGTCGCAAAGTCACATTCATAGCTGGTATAGAATTTATTGTAATACAATGGTATAAATATAAGATTTCTATTAAAAATAGGTATAATTACTTTCAGGTTTTGGAGGTTTCTCTGGAAATAAATGAATTAACAAAATTAAACAAAGCATTTTTAGTGAAAAAACATTTGTGACCGTATACAAAACAATTACTAAGAAAATATAATATAATATAAAATATAATATACATCAAAAACACTGTTGTTCCGTCTCGTAATTTTTTCTCGGTTTAATTTTTGATCAACAAAGATCCGATGTACATTTGTCGCACAAGAGAACAGTAATATAGTAATACGTTAAATTCCATTCATTCTTTTACTTAGAATCTACAAATGAACTTATAAAAAGGTTTGTATCCTAACTATCCAATCAAGTAAAAAGTTTTTCTCCATATTGACTTCAATTCGGTTACGGTGTTGAGTTCAAAAGTTTTTAAATTCAGCTCTAATAATTTAGATTGAAAAATTTGAAAATCTAACGATATTTGGTTGTTTAACATTTGTTTGGACACACGAGAAACATAAGTGGGAAAATAAAATAATTAATTCGCCACTAATAAATTTTATATTGCTTACAAGTGGGGGAAAAGTAAAAAAACGGCCGATCGCAAATAGTTGAGAGGAAAATGCGGAGAAGTAAAAAAAGACAAATAAGGTATTTTATTGAAACAAAATGATATTAGAGGTCATGTTCAATTTATGACGCTACAAATCTACAAACAAAAACGTTAAAAGAATAAAAACCACGTTTTATGGCCTTTAATGACATTTTCACATGTAATTTTTACTAATTTAATGTCATTATCACTTATCAGGACATTTGTTCAAAAATAATAATATGTAAAAAAATAAATCTTATCTTTGTATCTTTGAAACCCAAGTGCATGCGATGTCGCTCTCAAAAACACGATAGTGTACATTTTAAAGTTTTCAAATTAATATTTTATCATTTACAGGTTAGAAAACAAAAATTTAAAGTAGATAGTTTTTAGTGCAGAAGAATGTTTAGCAACTCTGTTTTCTTTAAATCGTAAAATTTCAAAAAGGTCATGTTTTTTATTTTTTTGGCGAACATTTTTAAAATAAGTATTGCATTCTAGTGAGTTATATTGTCGTTGCCCGTAATCACCTACAGGTCATCTAGTATAATATGCATCCAAATATTTTATCAGTCCAACATATAATCACATGCTTAAAGAAGCTGTTGGTGTCTTTTTCTAAGGGACAAAACATAGGCAATTTCTGTCACTTAAGACGTGTTTGGCAACATTTGATTTGCAAAAATAACTCTCCTGTCTCGTAGAATCACCTATAGTTTGCATTTGATTTTTTATTTTTACAGCTAGAAAACCACCAGATAATTAGGTTAAAAACGTATGAAAATAGGCGTGATACAAACTATTATTATAAACTAAAATACTAAAATTTGAAAAATCGAAGCCTAATTTTACGAGACATGATAGTTTTTTTTTTTTTTATAAAGCACGTTTTTGAGGGAATAACAGGACACACGCTGGTTCCTTGGATCCATAGTATTTGAACGTCGCAAAGTCACCTTTATAGCTGGTATAAAATATATTATAGTACAATGGTATAGAAATAAATATAAGTTTTCTATTAAAAATAGCCAATAGGTATAATTACTTTTGGATTTTGAACGTTTATCTGGAAATAATTGAATTAACAAAATTAAACAAAGTATTTTTAGTTACAAATCATTCGTTACTGTGTACAAAACAATTACTAAGAAAATATACAATATGGCTATACATAAAAAACACTGTTGTTCCGTCTCGTAATTTTTACTCAGTTTAATTTTTGATCAACGAAAATCCAATAAACATCTGTCGCACAAGAGAAATGATATACAGTAATACGGAAGGCTGGTCAAGTTGACAACTTTTTCTTTAACTCGTTAAGTTTAGTTAATTGAAAACATAAAAAGTTAAATTAGCTTAATTTCTTTAATTGTTTAAATGTATTAAATTAAAAATTAACTAACAAAAAAAAAAAAAAATTAACTATTTTAAAATAAAGATAATCAGTTAATAATTAATATTTTTAGTTCACATGGTTTTGAACCTATACATTTCCTTCTTATCAAAAAGTTTTTTTATGTTTTACTGTAGATACTAATAACCGGTTTTTTGAATGGTTGCTTAGTGAAATTTTGGTATAAAAAAATTGTTAACAGCAACTCTGTTAATCGGCTAGCGATAATCATTTTTATACTTGCAAATAAAAGTGAAGATCAGTTATAATTGGTCCTTAATATTTGTGGTTTAACCAGTTTTTGGTAAAAAAAAAAAAAAAAAAAAATGTTTTAATGTTTTGAGTCCTGGTGTAAATACAAGTTTGAGCCAGTGTAAAATCAGTAAAATGTATAATTTAAAAAGAGAAGAATTATTAAGGTTGTATTTGTAACTAAAAATTGTATTGACAAAATTAGTTAAAGTAAACTTTAAAACAAAAGAATTAATATCTTACAAAAAATAATTGGGTAAATATTGGTAACATTGTCCTTCCGTAAATAATTAACGGATTAATTTATCAATCCGTATTTTCAGTAAGTCTTTTAACTATAACTTTTCGAATTTTAAAATTTATAACAACTAATACTTAAACACGAGGAACATAAATGGGAAAATAAAATTAATACGCCGCTAATAAATTGTATATTGTGTACAAGTGGAGAAAAAGTAAAAAGATGGCCGATCCCAAATAGTTGGGAGGAAGATGCGGAGAAGAAAAAAAAGACGAACAAGGTAGTTTATTGAAACAAAATTATATTAGAGGTCGTGCTTTTCAGACTATCAAAGATTTGATGTCCTTAAACCTGTTTATAAAAGATTTATGTGACCAGTTCAAAAAAAAAAAAAATGTAGGAAACTTTCTAAAATTTAAAATTACTAGGTAGGTAAATAATAAAAAAAAAATAAAAACAGTTCAAAGTCTACGTCACGCTATTGTATAACATCATATTTTATGAATATTAAATTAATGTACAAATTCAAAGTAATATGAACTAACTTTCAAATACGAAACTAATTTAAATTTTTAATAACTATAAATAGTTTGTTTTTATTATTTTTAATCACTAAATTTGATTTTTCAACTGAAAAACAAAGAAAAATTACAACAAATTTTAACTCAAGTACATACCAGCTAAACTGTTTTTAAGATAATCAATTCAAGATTTTTTTTTTTAAAGTTTTTATTTATCTTGAAAAATTATTCCACAAACAATTTTACAACAATCTGAATTGAAATAAAAAAAAAAATTACTCACATAAATCGTCTAAAACTACAAAATGCCTATCTATTTAAAAAATATGAATTAATTATAGTAGGCACACATTATAATTACCATTCTCTAGAATAATTTTGAAGCTACTTTTAGACAGCAATGATCATTGTGCCCATAAATTACTCCGTTTTTATCCCACAACCCATTCGTGCGACAACACACTTATTTTTAAAGCAACAGAATTTAGATTCTGAGCGTCAGCAAGAAATTTATTGTTTTACAATGATGATTTTTTTCTGTCAACAATATTACGTATATAAGGCATGCTCCGATCTTCAAAATCAGTACCTCTAATGATACGAGGACTAATGGTTCATGGACTACGATTGTAATTGGGTTGAAGTGTTTTTTTTTTAAATTTTACTAACTTATTGAGTTAGACCCCAAAGACCAAAAAAAATTGGGTATTTTGGAGAATTTTACGACAAAAAGTTTGTAATTTTAAGATTTGTAATAAAGTTTTCGTACAGAAGGAATGCTCCGATTTTCAAAGTCAGTACCTCTAATGAAAAGTCTGCGAACTTTGATGGTATTTTGAAAGGTCTTCAATTTTAGAGTTAAAATTGAAAAAGTTAAAATCAAAAAACTAATCAACAATTAAAATAAAACGTTAAAACTACGGCTGACGGTTTTTTTTACATAATTGATTTGGTTTTTTGTCTATAAAATCCAAAACCATAAATGGAACTAACTAAAGCTTTTACACAGTATAAGGTAGGTAAAATAAAAGTTTGGTCCAAGTATCAAGTGTTTCCAAAAATTTTTGAGCGAAATATAGAACTTTAAAATTTTCGAAATTTTCCATTTTATATGTGGTGTTTGTTCGATAAAAATTGATTTTGTTCAAAAAGTTTTGAAACTTTAACACAAGGTTGGCAATAATTAAATACATATCCTACTAAAAAATTTTAAAAAATCAATTGACACATTTTTTTTTTTTAGTTTTTCAAAGTTGGAAAATTTTCGATAACTGCCTTTGACTTATTTTTAGAAAAAAACTCGTAAGAAAAAAAAAATTTGAAAATATAATATTTTATGTATAAAAAAATTTGCTATATGATTAAAAAATTCAAAAAATCCTTCCAGTAAATTCTAAAAGCGTATAAAAAAGTATTGAAAATGGTATAATTTGGTTATAACAATGAAATTACGCACTATTGTGCAATTGATACTAAAATCGTATTTATTTCTTAAATAATGGTCCAAATGGTTTGAAATTTTCACACGTTATTAAAACTAACATATTTTATAATATATGGATATGACATTTGGAATTCCCGCACCATTTTTATTGTTAAATTTGGTTTTTACCAGGACGTTTAATTGATAACTAGGCTTGCTCTGAATCGTTTTTTGGAAGGCAATGATTTATCATTGCTTTCAGATATTTAATAATACTTCTGAACCACAACTTTCAAACTAGAGGCTCACCTATAGCGTAGCCACTGCTCCGTCAAACTACTCACGTGACCTAGAGTGATCCCGGATATTTTTATTTTTTCTCTAATTTTTTCGCCCCCAACTAAACCATCCACAACCTTTAAATTCATCCCTATTATTGCCTATTTTCTTAGTCAACTTGCTTACCTTGACTCACGTTCTTTGCATGATATGTAGGTAACGTTGCAGCCACTAATGACCGCGATCATCCTTACGCAAGTTAATTTTTTATCTTTTTTATCGTCGAGCTTATTATTTGCATATTGCAATTTGCAGGGACCGAGTTTTGAAAAAGTTTTTTTATATTAATTTTGGCTTCCATTTGACTGACATAATTGGACTGATATGGGTGTTTTGTCATTATTTTGAGAGAATTTGTTGAAACTTGACATAAATACTTTGTAGTACAAATAATAAAATATCTATCACCCTTTTTTCAGAAACTCAACTCCTATAAGAACCATCATAACATTATTATATTACAGTTCAAACGCTGTCAGAGTTTTGATCGGAAACTTAAATTCGTCTCATAGGTCTCGTATTTATATATTTTACCTTAAACTGTTATGCGGTTTGCATTCATTGCGTGCGTTTATAAGCCCAATTCTACCCGTGTTCTTATTTAAGGTGGCCGTTAAGCTCGGATAATCTAGGCCCGTAAATTATTTACTATGTTGAATAGTTAAATTGAATACCAATATCCTTTAATGATTCCGAAACCCAGAGTAGGTATAGTTATTTTACAAAAATCTACGTGTTTTTGAACTCGTAAATTTTTGATTAAAATATTTCAAAGATATAATTGTAATTACTTTCATCTTTTTCGAGCTTTGGGGAAAATAAACGTTCAACCATCGCTGGAAATGGTAAAATAAAGTTAAATAATTTTATGTTATATGAAAAAAAATTATTTTTTTGATAAAATGTACGGCAAACATTAAATGTCATTAAATATATAAATGGCTTATTGGAGTGAATTTCAAATGTTGAAAATTCTCATTTTTATTTTCACAGTAATACATTTTATTTTCTTTAAATTATAAAAAAAAAAAAATTGTATAGGTCTCGTATGGACCTTTACTTGTAAAGTATAGTTTTGAAATACAATTATTTAACAATGGATAGGTATACTTTCTTCTTTCAATAGAAAACTATTTATCGGTAATAAGGTTGTGTTTGCAACTCATACTATGTGATATATAAGTTTCAAGTTTGATCAACAGTAGTATTGATGTATATTGTAAAGTATAGGCATTTGGGAACATGAAAAGTGTAGTAAATGCATAAAATATCAGAAAAAATTAATAGAAACAGATTACAAATCAGAAGCAAAATAAAAACTCGTTTTAGGGCGTTAATTGCTGCAATAGTTTTAAAATAACGTGTAGCATACTCATAATGAGTATAAAATACGCTTATAACCAAGTATACCTAATAACCATTCATTTTTATTAAAATTTAAACTTAATCAATTTATCATAATAATTATTTGTAATTTTATCATATTCAATATATGATACAGCGATGCGATATGACATCTTACGATTTCTGTTTAATACAGAAACAAAAATTCACAAAACTTCTCCACCCTTTAGATCCTCTCAGATAAGAGCCCTCGATACAGTCTAATAATAGAACGTGTTTTAAGAAAATCGTCACCCTTCAGATCCCTCAGGTCAAAGACCCAGGGACGTCACAAAGGAACCAGGGACCCATGGGCAAAAATATAGATTTCATTATCATGTGCTTATTATCATATATGATAATATAATTTTCTGACATGCGCGCGAAAAAAACCACAGGGTACAATGCAGTTGTATACTTGAGTAAATTATTTCATTTCATCGTACTTTTACTCTAAACTCAATCACAAAAAAAAACACCCGATACAAACACAAAACACGCCCTAAGCCCAACTTTCATAGGTGTTTCACCAGAGTTGATTGCCAATCCCCACCATCGAACTTAGTGAGTCTATATAAGGACCAGCACACCAAACAACACCAACCACTTCTATTTTTTCATCAGTTTTCTCTTGGACTCGCTTACCCTCTTCTTCTTCTAAGAGTTATCATTTATCGAGATTGGAACAGTTATTTTGCAAACCGGAAAAAAGAAAAATAAACACTACTATATATGTGTTAGCGATCGTTAAACGGCTCAAAAAGTTGCTCGTCGGGCCGGGACTCGAACGTCACTTTATTCTGATTGCTAATAACGAAATCCAAAACAATAAATGTTTTTTATTTCTAGATGAATAATTGGTTAATACATTAAAAGCAGTGCTTTTAACTTTGCTTTCGGTACATTAGAATAGCAATTGTTGGATCATTAATTCAGGATTATTTATTGTACTCACAATTTTTTTGAGTTTCACTTGTGGAATTCGGTAATGAATCTAACAATAATATAATCTTGTTTAAATGCAATGTTTGTTTCAATGTAAAAGTAATTTACGTATTAAATTTTTTGGAATTACTTTTTCCGCTATTATTGTTTTCGTATTAATTATAAATTATAATAATGAAAACAATTTAAATACAACGGTCAACGACTAATTTTTTTGTATTTGCAAATAAAAAGTTCCGTCCATTAAATTCTGAAAGCGTATAAAAAAGTATTGAAAAATGGTGTTATTTGGTTATAACAACACACTGAAACTTGAAACTACGCACTATTGTGCAATTGATTCTAAAATCGTATTAGTAAGTATTATTATTATCGTATTTGTAAGTACCATATCGAATCAATTATCCATCTTTTAAGGTATCATACGTTAAAATAAGAGCAGTTTCAATACCCTAAAAAGTGTTCACAGAAAAACAAAAAAAAAATTAAATTTTCTTTTATTTCCTCGCAATTATTTTTAAAAAATAATTGGTTTTAATTTTGTAAAATATAATATAGTTAGTTATTATTAGCCAAATATGTATAGAATTTATTTTCAAGATAGAACTGAATAATTTTTTATTTGTTTTTTTCGTATTTAAATATAGAAAAATGCTTATGATATATATATATATATATACAGTATATAACAAAATATGTAATCGATTATATAAATTAAACAGGTATAAAAAATAAATTTATCATTTAAATTGCGTGGTAAAATCTCATAAAAATGTTAATATTAATTTAAGTAGATTTTTACTTGATGCATTTGATGTTTTTACCAACAAGACCGTTATGATGAAAATTACACATAACACATTAAAAGTCATCGACGTCATTTTATTTTTGCTTGTGGCAGCAAGAGCATGCATTTTAATAAATTGGACACAAAATAATGAAAAAGTTGTTAAGTTTGGAGAATTTTTAATGGTTCTTAAAACTAAAACAAAATAGGTACTATCAAATTGATTTATGTTTATTCTGTTTTTCATAAAGAAAAGTCGCATCTTTGAAAAAAAACAAATTATTTGTTTCGAAAATATGAAATTAAACGTAGAATAATCGTTTACTTTAAAAAAAATGTGAAAGAAAAATAACCGTAGAGGTTTTTACAACTATAAAACAATTAATTGTTTATACCTACATTTTTAAAAATTACTTCCTATTTACATGTATATGTATCTAAAAGGGTCGTAACAAGGTTGAGCTAAATTGTTATTGTCTTCTTTTTACTGATATTTTTTTTTTTTATTATTAATTATTTCTTTTATGTTTTGTTATTAAATTTTATTGAAATAAGTTCTGTTGTTTATATTTAGAATTAATACGATATCAAATACTTCAAATTTATCATAGGAAAAACTGTTACCGATGTGAATCTGTTTTTCTGAGAGTGTGATACATAATGAACATTGAACGGTTTATATATTATTCAATATAGTGTGCATTAAGAAATTGTAAGTTTAATAAATGTAAATTAATAGTAAATACGCCCAAATAAAAAGTTGGTATCAAATAATTTTTTTTAGTGTTGGAAATATCGAGAAGAAAAACTGATTTTGAGATGTCCCAGTATATTTTAATAACATCACGGACACTATTGCAAAATTCCAGTTTGGATTTAGATCCAAAACCACCAGACTTGTAAAGTATTCGAATAAATGTATTCGAATAAAAGTATTTAAATACTTTTTTTGTATTCGAATACTATTTTGAATACTTTTTAAAAGAAATATTCGAATACGTATTCTGAATACTTTATTGGTGTATTTTTATTCACCTAAAAAATACTTTTTTTTCTCGACAATGAATAATAAATTATTGATTTGAGGCAAAAATATTGTTATATGTATTTATAATTTGTAGCTAATATCCAATGAACATTTTAAAAATAGCTCATGATATTAAATGGTAATATGAAATGGTAAATTTTACACATTGAAATTTTGGGATTATACCTAACCATGCGATTATTATTATAATACTAAATTATACAACATAATCATAGTGGCGAGTACTGTAATAGTTACCTACATTCAATATAAAAATCGCTGTTAAATATAACTATTCCCTTAAAAAGTTAGTTATAGGTTCATACTATATGATATTTTTGACACAGTCATATTGACTATTGTATACTTATATTTCAAAATTCTATAATGTAGAACTTAGATGGACAATATTTGAGAAGCGAATAAATAAGTACAACCATTGATTATATATTAAATAATATATAATATATAATCAATGGTAGAACTGTCAATAAACTAAAAATGAATGGAATACTTTTAAAGTATTCGAATACTTTTTAAAGTATTCGAATAAATATTCCGAATACTTTTGTTTTTAAGTATTCGAATATGTATTCTGAATACTTTTTTACCCGTTTATTCGAATAAGTATTCCGAATACAAAATAAAAGTATTCTTTACAAGTCTGAAAACCACTCTACCGTTCAACAACTTTTACGAAACACGGAGCACATCAACTCTGCGTTCGAAAAGCACTGCCATATTGGAGCTATCTTCATAGATATAAGGCGTTCGATAAAGTTTGGCATGACTTCTGTTCAAATTACAAAATATATAAATACTCCAACATAACTTTTTAATATTATTAGCTTATTCCTCTCAAATAAATAATACTCAGTCAGAATAAAGACAGTGCTTCTAACTTCAAACCTATCACTGCTAGTGTACTTCAAGGCTCCAAACTTGGTTCATTTTTATTCAGCTTATTTGTTTCCGACATTCCTCAGTCACCACTTACAAATATTGCTTTCTTCGCAGATGATACAACCATCTACACGGAATCACGCAAAATCGAAGCAATAACAACAAATCTGCAAGCTCAACTAAATACCCTCTCGCACTAGTGCCAAAACTGGAGGATTGAGATCAACCCCTCCAAGATCTCAAGAGTTTTATTTAGCCCAATTCGTTGCGTTACTCCCCTAAAACTCAATTTCGACAATAAAAATAAACCCTAGCAACCTACGATCAAATGCCTTGGAGTAACTCTTGATAAACAACTCACGTGGAGACCCCACATTTCATACAAAATCCAAAAAGCTTACCAGCGCATTTCAATGCTTAATCCCATTCTGAATAAAAAATCAACCTTATAAAAAAAATGCTCTCTCCTTATTTACAAACAAATTCTACGCTCACTTCTCACCTACGCTTACCCGATATGGAGTAATTGCGCTTCCTCACACATTAAAAAAATTCAAATAGTCCAAAACAAATTTCTAAGAATAATTGCAAACGCCCCATAGTTCGTTAGAAATGCTAATTTCCACAAAGATCTTCAAATTCAAGAAATTAAAGTTCATATAAAAACACTATCAAATAATTTCCCTTGTACTCTTCCAAGATCAACATGTGCAACTCATTACAATCTCCTCAATCACTGACTCACCCAACTTAACAACGATTAAAACGAGGTCGTACCCACGACCTTCTATGCTAAGCTCACCATCAACATTCCAACCTTCAATTATTCAAGCACTTTGTCCTAACACACTCTACACATTAACGCTGCTAAACTATGTACAATTATTATATAAATATGACTACTCATTATTATTGTTAACATCAATACTATCATTAACTTAAGTTAAATCTCATGTTATTATTCATTCGTAGGTATAAATAGTCAACGGCCAAGAATGTCTTATTTCAATCTAATAAAAAAAAAAAAAAAGTATATTTTGTTGCCTTTAAATCGTATAATAATATACTTACCTATAATTACCTACCTACTATAAAATCACTCAGCAAGCCGTGATTTTGGATCTATAGAAAATGTTGCTTCGCAAAATGTTGAAAACCCTTAAATATTGTATAAAATGTTAAATTATTTGATATTTTAAGACAACCCGTTAATATATAGTAGCATTTCTCTAGGAATTAAACGCGTGGCACGCACAAAAAAAAAGCTGGGATCACTCTAGGTTGGGTGGGTATTTAGACGGAGTAGTGACTACGATTTGGGTGGGTCACTGGTTTGGAATTTGTGGTTTCACCGTATTATTTAATATCTAAAAGCAATGATAAATCATTATCAATTTAGTATACGTCGTGATAAAAACCATATTTAATAAAATATGTACTTATAAAATTATTGAAAAATAAAAAAATATCTAGCAAAAACTTTTTTTAATCTAATATAACGTTTAAATTATTAATTTAGTATATAAAAGTTTGAAAATGGCATAGATAATACTTTTTTAAAACAATAGTTTAATTAATAGGTATATTTTAGGTATATTATTTTCAAAATTGCATAGTCAAATACTTAACTAGGTACTTTTAATCTTGTATTCAAATTTCAAAGCTTTTATTTTAAAATTAATCTTTTAATTGAGAAAAAACCACAAAAAATATGGAATATTTCAAAAATTTTAAAGTTTAATACTTGGCACAAAAATGATTTCAATATTTTATGAAATTTGTATCAAACCTCTATATAATCCTTATAAACAGTTTGTAAAAGTTTCAGGTCTTAAGAAATCATTATTACCGAAATCATAACCGTAAAACGAAATCGATTTTATCAAAATTGCATTTGTCGTACTTTTTACGGTAAAAAGTAAATGTGAAATAATTTTTCCTAACATCAAAAAATTGCTCGGAATAATTGCATGTTTGCCTATTAGTGTAGCAGCTGCTGAGAGATCTTTTTCTACTCTAAGACGGTAAAATTTTATCTTCTAATATCTTCTAATACCTTTTTTTTTGTTTTGCTTTAATATTTGTATTCTATTATTCAGCTTTATAATATTGTAGGATAAGATTTTAAAATATTTAAATGACTCAATATTACTTTTTTTAAGTAATTGAATACTTACTGCTTTTATACTTTCTACTACTTTACTACTTCAAAGCTTTAGTTAAAAAAATAAGTTCTTTCCGGTCAAAATAGTTTTAACTGAATATATTATTATCTAATAAGATATAATTAATAATCTGCATAGTTTGCTTATTTATATTTACTATTTGCTTATGCTTGTGCTGTAGACTAAAAACCTGGTTGCGTTCAAAAATGGGCCAGGGTCGCTTATGCGGACTTGCCCTTTTGCATATATATCAAGATATAAATATACCAGTAGATGCTATTATAGAACGATTCTCGCATTTAAAAAATCGCAAGCTGGACTTTGTATTATAAATAATACTGTAAATAAATACTGTAAATAAATAAATATTGTAATTATTATATTTGACTAAATAAAAATATCTTTTGTTATGTATTAAATTGTTAGATTGTACAAAAATAAAAAAGCCCAATTTTGTCTTTATTTGTACAAATCGTTGTAGCTGTAACATTACTTTTTTAAAGAATTTCTATTTTAAGAGTAGGTGAAAATATATTCGCCCCCCCCGTAAGAGAGGCCTAGGTACGCCACTGTTTTTACCCGTTTTTATTAAGTTATTTTTGTTTGTTTTTTGGGTTTAACTTTTTTAGAATTGAAAATGTATCAAAACTTTGAACCCATTGCATCAAAGATATAAGTTGGGTTTTCAGAAAATGTATCAAAACGGAGCAATACCCAAGCGGCGCTATGTATGTCACAGACACAAAAATAAAAACACACATCTTTGTAGAACCAATAGCTTCCTCGCTATAACGCTAAAAATCTAAAAAGTATTATGGTAAATGATTTATTGAGTGGGCCTGTTTATTGAGTAACTTCCCGGGCCAATAATTTTTCAGCCAATCCACCGCTGCCTGATTTTTTGTTTGTCAATTTCCTACAGCATGTTGAGCATAATTTGAACACTATATACTTAAGAAGTAAAAAGAATCAGAATAAAATTTACTATAATTTAATTGAATTCCGTAAAAATAGAGGATTCGAGGTTTTTTGATTTTTGATTTGTCAATTTACTACAGCATGTTCAGCTAAAAAGACAATAACATGTGTGTTTGCCACCTAACTTAGTCATACTCATTGTAAATAAATGTGAACGTTAACAGGAAGTAATATTGCAATTCTATTGATGTAACCTGTTTTCTTTGTAAAATATAGTTTAGTAATTATTTTTATACTCATTTTTTAACAAAAAATTATTTTGTTAAATTAATTTTTTTTCGTTCATCTTTTTTTTTAATAGTCTCATTTTAAAAAGTCAAAAATTTTTCTCCGCCACACATATTATTCGTTTCGTTGTTTAGTGACCAATTGAGAAAAAAAACGTCTGCTTTTGAATATAAAATTCAAATGTCAACGAAGAAGTTATTTATATTTTTTTTAATGTTCATCATCGTGGCTTTGACATTGAAAACAACAAATGCAAGTCGTAAGTATCGGTAATTTTAATTAAATTAGTATAGTATTTTTAATAATTTTCTTTTCTTGTATTGATCGCCCAGCAAAATCAATAAAATTATCCTCCGTTTTTCTTTCTTAATCCATTAATTTTTTTATACCAACTTTATTAATTCGTTATATTTCTTTACTTTAGGAAACATTAATAAATAAAGAGATTGCCCCAATACTATTTTCAAATCATTTTTAAAAAAAAATAGTTATTTTTGTTGTCCCTCTTTTTCCTTCCGTTCTTATACCAACTCTATATAAAAACGAGGGTAGGTTATGACCTGTTTATTAATTTTTTGTATTCAAAAATGTAGTTAAACATTTTTCTAATACTAACTCGAGATTGGTATTCAGTAATAATTATTTCAAATAAAATGTATAAATAGTAACTTGTAAAAAAAAAGTAGGTAGCGCTGAATTTCCATTTACCTGATTGTTAGTGAATTGACAAAAGTGATTAATAATAATTAACAGTTAATTTAAACAGTAGTTGCCACTAAAAACGAGAGCAGCACTTATTTAAAACAATTTTCATTACTACACTACAAATAACGTGTAAGCAAGAAACTTGGCATAATATAGACATTTCACGAATTTCGTTTACAATAAAAGATACAATCAAGACGAGAACTTCGCCTGTTTTTTAGATAGACCTATGTAATTGATAGGATTTCATAACTTTTGCGAGGAAACGTCAGTAAAATATATTTTATATTTTAAGTTAAGCGATATATCTATCGTTTTTAACATAGTGAGGTCTTTTTGTTTTCTGTCAATTTTTTTTTTTTTTTTTTTAAGGGCAGCTGTGCATTCGTTGACTCGCACACGAATTAATTTGCATATTTTACGCGTTAACTTATAAGATTAACATTTTTCTTAATTTTATAATAATGAACGCGTTCACTTTAAAGAAATTTGAACGCGTTCAATTACTTTAGGAACGTGAACTTCTTTTTTTTTCGTTTATTAAACATTCTCTTGATACAATAAAAAAAAGTACAAAATTCATAACGACATTGTCAATGACTCATATCTGAAAATTAAAAATGATGGTTAACCACATACTTGTAAGTTATCACACTTAGCCCAATAGTGAAAAATATACAAGGCTGGGCATTAACTCGTTGAAGATTAAAAAATTTAATTAAGTTAAGCAACTCGTCAACTTATTTTTTGTTAGTTTTAACTTAATACGTTAATTATTTTTTAATTCAACGAGTTACCTTTTAACTGTAATAATTTATAATTTTGTTTTATTCTTTTAAAAAAAAGCAAAAGTAAAAAGAAAATTTCATACTAAAAAATGAAAAAAATATTTTGAAGCACAGGAAATGTCATAGGCACTAAGTACAAAGTTGGGCTTTCAGAAGACGTTTCAACCGTCGAGATCAAAGCAATATCCTAGGTTCTATGCACATGTGCTTCTGCAGGGGAGAGCGAGTAGGGGCACTTTACCCCTCCTTGGCTTTTTTTTTTATCAATTAGGTATCCTAATTATTATATAAAAAAAAACGGTACTTGCCACGGTAAAGGTGCAATAGATAGCGACTACGCTTTGGGTAATTCATTAGTTTCAAAGTTGCGGTTTATGCGTATTATTTAATATCTGAAAGCAACAATATATCATTGTATTTGAAAAAATGATTCTGAGAAAGTTATCTAATCTATCAAGTTATCTAATAGTCCTGGATGAAAATAAAAAATACCGCAAATTACTCCTATTATACATACGTAAAAAAAAAAAATTTAAAAAAAATAGTGTATTATACTTAGCAAAAACTTTTTTTCTATCTTTTATAACATATAAAATTTTAATTGATTAAGTACATAAAAGTTTGAAAATAACGTGAAATAATTTTTCCCAACAATAATTTAATAGGTACTTATAGCCAATCTGACGCCATATTTGAGGATTTTGGCATTTTTGTCGTTTTCGGCACATGACTCGGAAAATAATCAAAATTTCAAAAAATACTTCAAATAAAACTAATTTTAAAGCCAAAACCCCAACTTTTATGAAGTACTCAACGTTATGAATTGGAGCACTCCTTCAGAAGGAGAGCTTCTACATAAAACTCTCGAATTTTTTTTTAATTTTTGGGGTATTAAAGGCAAATTTAAGCCAAGTTTCAAAAAAAGCTTCAACCATAGTACCATTAGAGTCCATAAACTTTTTAGAAAAGTTTTGACTTTGAAAATCGGAGCATTCCTTCTAGGCGAAAAGTTATCGACAGAAAAACAAAAAAAAAACATTACATTCCATCTTAACAAATTTCTGCGAATGCCCTTGTCCATGCATTTCACAGACACAACAATTAAAAATTAAAAAACAACATTTTAAAAAAAAATTTTAAATTTCAAAAACACACATCTTTGTAAAATCAAAAGCTTCCTCGCTGACGCTCAGAATCTAGGAAAAAGAGTTAGAAAAAGTTGTTAACTTGCCCAGCCTTGAAAATATATAGGTAGACGTTTTCTACATTTTTTTTACATGACACGACACGATGCAGTGTAAATGCTAAAAGCATATTGTTAAAAATCATGGTTTCAACCGCGTAAAATACATAATTATTACAAGATTATATAATTATGATTACAACTTATTTATTGTTATAACAGTTGCGTTGTGACGAGTCTGATACTGATTAGTATAACTACCTCTAGTTAGCTGGTCGAAAAAATAACCGAACAATCTAATGAACGCGTTCTTTTAAAAATAAATGAACACGAACGCGTTCATTTCATTGACCACTTGAACGAAAATTAGTTGACATTGGAGTCCTCGGATTTCGGCACAACCCAAAGTCGGATCGAGATGGTTCGGGCTAGTATTTTCTAGAGGTTTGGGTTATCGGCCCGTTTCAAAATTAATTAACTCAAGGTAGGTACCGGATTGTATTGGACCTACGAAATTTATTATTAATCTGGTCGAATCAGTTTCGGTCCGCCATAAAATATTTTAAGATTCAATCGGGCTTACACAATTTCGGGTCGGATCAGTTTCGTGACAATTCCATAGTGTTCGAAATGTTTCAACCTTATATGCAAAAATTTCGTATTTAATCTTTGTGTTAATGTTTGGAGTGTCAAAAATAAAAATCAAAGTTTGCAATTTTTTTGTCGTCATTGTTGAAATTGATTTTCATTACAAAATATAAATGATTCCTTATATTGTCACTATAGTTTTATTTATTTGATTCTATATAAAAAATAATCCTAAAACTATACGAAAATGTTGTTAATATATAGATACTTTATGAAAAAAAGTTGTTTTTAATTTTTTTATTTAGTAGTTTGAGTATTTACAACAACAAAAATACGTTTTTTCCTTTGTTTTTAAAAGCAATCATGACCCAAAACAACAGGCCCGATATTAGTGGTTTGTAAAATAAACATAGGTACCTAGTTCTTTAACTGTCACTAAAGTTTTAATAATTTGAATTTACATAAAAAATTAATTCTAAAACTAATGTTGTTAACAAATAGATACTATATGAAAATAAGTTGTTTCTCATTGGATCATTAAGTAGTTCAATTATTTACAAAAAAAAATTTTTTTTTTTCTTTTGTTTTTAAAAGCAATCATGACCCAAAACAACAGATCCAAATTTAGTCGTTTGTAAAATAAATATAGGTAGATACCTAAAATGTGTTTAAATGATTCCGATAAATAATAATTCGTTAGACAATTGAACTTAAATACGGAAAATTATATTGTTATTAATATTTTAGTAAAATTTTCAGTGGTTTTAATTCAAAATGAAAAAGTGAACAAATTAAGAAATGAAAAATTCACAGATTAAAAAAACTATACCTATAGAATTACAAATAACCTTAAAAAAAAGTAGATATATTAAAATCAATTTTAAACTGAAACGAATGCCCGTTTTTTCTTTTCTAATCATGTGTTCTACATCTCAAAAAATAAGCGATGTTTCAAACAATTCTTAAAATAATCTATTGTCTATGCACAAAAATCTATCTTTAGAAACAATGTTTATGAACGTAACATTAATTAAACATCCCAAAAAAGTGTAAATAGCAAAATTAAATAAAACAAAACATCTTCAAAAAAATTAATATTTTTTTTATTGTTACGCTCAAGTTCTACAAATATAACTCAGATTAACATAAGTTGTTTTATCATCGCATTTTAGAATAGCAATATATACGAGTATTGAAGTGATTAATGTTGAAAGTTCACTCACGAGAATACAATTTGTTGTTAATTCATACCTATCACCAAACATATTAATGGATTAATGACTGATCTGTAATAATTTCTGTTTTCTATTTTTGGCTTACATTGTAGTAGGTAGTTAGTAGAATATATAGTACTGTCATATAGAACAAAGGAGCATATTGAATTTAAAAAACAAAAAACAATTAATGATTTTGAATACTAATTCATGCAGGAACTAACAGTATTTAATGCAATAACTAATAAGTATTAAATAAATTAAGTAAATGTTAAAAATCGTATTTTATTAAACATTTAGAATACCTATAAATTAATTTTAAAAAACAAACAAATATGAAGTATATTGAAAATTTGCCTAACTATTTGAGAGAAACATACATTTTAGATAATTATAATATAAATTAATCTTAACTAACAAACCAATATTAAATTTATAGATGATGGCAAAGAAAAAAAAAGAAGTAAGTTAAAAAAAAGCCTGGATCACATGAATAACAATCATGTAATTACATGATTCCAACCTTGAGTTAAAGTTTCAAAACTAATTGTCCAATAATAATTTTTTTATTGAATAAAACCCACACAAAATTGGAAATTTTCAAAAATTTTAAAGTTCTATACTTCGCTCAAACATTTTTGAAATCATTTGAAACTTGAATCAAACGTGTTTTTACCTATTTCAATATTGTGTAAAAGTTTCAGCTAGATCCGTCAACTATTTTGGAAATTATGGGCAGAAAACTAAATTGATTATGTCAAAAAAAACATTAGCCGTAATTATTAAAGTTTTTCCTTTGTTTTTCATTGAACTTATTTCAATTTTGAACTCTTGTTTTTTAAAGTACCATCAGAGTTCATAGACCTTTCATTAGAGACACTGACTTTGATAATCCGAGCATTCCTTCTATACGAAAAATTATTCACCAATCTTTAAATTTCAAACTTTTCACTATTCAAATTTGTCATATTTTAATACCGGAGCTAGAATTTCACAGCGTTTGCATATTTTTTATGAAGTCTTTGAAAAATAGCAAAGTAAGATTAAAATTTGCTTTATCGTTCAAAGATCTCATTTTTTAAATTTTATTTTTCATGTTTCTGCATATTCTGTGATTATTTAGATTTGATGCTACTTTTGGATTTTTAATATATTCATGCATTTTTACCGTTTTTTAACTACAAATGGGTCATATTTTCAGCACATATTTAGCTATATATATTTTAAAGTGCGATATTATAGGTACCGCGTATTTATGCAATTTTAAGTAATATAAAATTATTTTGAATACCAAAATTATTATTTTATTTTATTAAAATGTGTTGCAATTATGAGGATTATTATTTTATAAAACCCCATCTTTACTAGAAGAAAAACGGGAAAATCACTTAATGTTTATGTCGAATAATTAAAATTTTACACAATTCTTTTTATTTATTTATAAGGTCTATGTAGTAGTTGTTTCAAACCTAAAGTTCAATATAACGGTAAGTTATACTTTTAAATTCATTATGCGCTTCAAAACTAGGATTTAAATTTTAGATTGAAGAAAAATCAAATTTCAACAAAAGTTGAACTTAGGTTTGAATTTTGTTTCACTGAAGTCCACAAATCAAGTCCTTATAAATTGCCACAAATACATAAATAATGTTTTCGACTTTGTTATGTTGATATATTTTTTTGTTAATTTGATATTTTAAAATAATTGTTATCTACCGATTGAATAATAAAAATAGAGTTATAGTGAAATATTATGGGTACAAACCTAAAAACCTTACAGTTACAATATCAAGTTCCATAATAAAATCTGAATTTTTTCGGTTTAATTTTTTAAATTATACTGTAATTTAGTAACTGCTAAACTATTAAAAATGGTATTTCAGACCTATACATAGGTATTCAAAGATGCTTGTTAACTTTTGTTTTAAAAAAATCCAATTTTTTTCTTACTATTTTAATTATTTTTAGAAGTAAAACCACCAGAAAATTCTTCCATAACTCAAGGTGAGTCAATTGCGTTCAACGTTTATGGTTTATTTTATATACCTACATTAAAAAAATATTTTTTCTTAGAATAGACCATTTGCTACATATTAATCTAATCAATACAATATTAAAATTAAGTTGAAAGTTAAAAATTTACATTATATTTCATCCTCGAGTAATCGTTTTTTACTTGTTCTTATAGAGATTTCATGCTCGTAAGAATGATCTTAATTGAAAACGGTCGACACCAAAAACTCTTTTTTGACAAAAATAGAGTTTTCTCGTTCTTACAAAGAGCCACCCATCATTTTCACAAAAAAATAAAAGTCAATTTTGTTTTAAAAAAAGAAAGTTATAATTATATTAACTTTGTATGAAAAAAAAAACAAACAACCAAAACATCCGAAGTTCAAAATGAATCAATTTATTTATTTAATGACATTTGCACCTAAAAGAGTAAAATACTCTTCAATTTTTGTTTTAAAAATTAAATTTAGAACTATAGTTACTTTATATAGATACAAAACTAACAAAAAAACCAATCGAAAGTCTAGGGAAGTCCAATTGATTATTCATTTAATGACATTCATTGTTGATTGTGCATTTTACGTATCGACTTCAAAATTTTTATTTTCTTAGCGTAAGTTGCAAATTTGCCACATAATTAAATCATAACATGATTTCAATTATTAGAATAAAAGTTAAAAATTTTACATTATATTCCTCCACGAGGAGTCAGATTTTTCTCGTTCTTGTAGACTCTAAAAGAACGAGAAAAATGTAGAGATATCATGCTCATAAAATTATTCTCAATTTAAACGGTAAAATTCAAAACTCTTTTTTGCCCGAACAAACAAAATAAAAGTTGATTTTGTTTTAAAAAATTTAATTTATAACTATATTAATTTTTTATAGAAACAAACCAACAAAAAAAAATCCTGCAACTGAAGGTGAGTCAAATTATTTATTTAATGACATTCAATATCAATTGCACATTTTACGTGTCTACTTAAAAAAAATTTATTTTTTCTACCATAGGTAGCAATTTTGCTACGTAAAATTTAATCAATACAATATAATAACTATTGAGTTAAAAGTTAAAAACTTAACATTACATTTCCTCTACCAATACTCGAAGTTTTCTCGTTTTCGCAGAGATATACTTAGGTATAGTTAATGATGAAATGGTCTTTAATTGAAAACGATCAAAACCAAAAACTCATTTTTGACAAAAATGTATTATTCAATCATTCTTGCACGGACCTTTTATCATTTGCACCTAAAAGTAAAATACTCGTCAATATTTGTTTTAAAAATTAAATTTAGAACTATAGTTACTTTATATAGATACAAAACTAACAAAAAAACTAATCGAAAGTCTAGGGAAGTCCAATTGATTATTCATTTAATGACATTCATTGTTGATTGTGCATTTTACGTATCGAATTCAACATTTTTTTTTTCTTAGCGTAAGTAGCAAATTTGCCACATAATTTAATCATAACATGATTTCAATTATTTGAATAAAAGTTAAAAACTTTACATTATATTCCTCTACGAGGAGTCAGATTTTTCTTGTTCTTGTAGAGTCTACAAGAACGAAAAAAATTTAGAGATATCATGCTTGTAAAATTGTCCTCAATTTAAACGGTAAAATTCAAAACTCTTTTTTGCCCGTACAAACAAAATAAAAGTTGATTTTGTTTTAAAAAATTTAATTTATAACTATATTGATTTTTTTATAGAAAAAAAACCAACAAAAAAAAACTCCTGGAACTGAAGGTGAGCAAATTATTTATTT
>CM029361.1:6856304-6948129 GCA_017140985.1 Hormaphis cornu
TACAGAGGTCAGTAAAATCATAAGACTTTTTGACAGAAGGCTTTAAAAAAGTAATTGTTTGGTGCGTTCATTGCGTTTATAAAACAATTCTGAGCGAGCTCAGTTGTCTAATTAAGTCCTTGTGCCTAACTTTGTCAAAAATGTCAAAGTTCTATACTTAGGTAAATACCTCAAAAGTTTTCTTGAAGCTCTTATCAAACTCGTATCTTACCTATTTTAATATAACGTAACGGTTTTAGCTTGTTCCAAACATTATTTTTGATGTTATGGCCAAAATAAACTAAGTCAATGTGTCGAAAACACGTTTGTCGTAATTATGTTTCTTGATTGTAACTTTTCCAATTTTTAATTCGTTAGAGGTACAGACTTTAAAAGTCGTAGCATTTCTCATACCCTTAAAGTTGTTCACGGAAAATCAAAATGAAAACATCCTGGTAAATTGTTCGAGTATTTGAACGTTCTATACTCGGATCAAAAGTTTTCTAATTCACTTGAAAATTTTATCAAACATGTAACTTGCCTTTTTTTTATACTCCATAAGAGTTTCATCTGGGTTTCGATCATTGCTTTGGTTGTTATGGCCAAAAAAAAAAAACTAAATCAATATATGTAAACAAACACGTTTAGGTACCGTAATGTTAAACGTAAACGTTCAAGGTTCGTAACTTTTTGTACTTTCGAATTATAGACCCCTCAAATCATAGAGTTCATAGACCTTTCGTGAGAGGTGCCGACTTGTAAATTCGGGCCATTCCTTCTGTACCAAAAATTTTTGATAGAAAAAAAACATCGTTACAATAACAATAAGTACATTCCTGGTTGCGCGCGCTCAGAGTCTAAAAATGGAATAATATATTAATAAAGATTCGGGGAGGAACAATTTATTACGCTTTTACTGACATGCACCGTGAAATAGTCATGTTCGCACCCCTATTTGAAATCTGAAAATTTACATTATACACCAAAACACGAACGGCGTAATCGAGAATTTATTTGTACGAAATTTCAAAATCATTTCAGAAAGAAGCCACGGTTTGTCCGTGACGGTCGAAACATACGTTTTTTTCAGAGAATCAGAATCGTCGGCGGCATCCTCGCCAGACCCCCTCTCCCCCGTCCCCTATATCGTATACACCCGGTCCAGCGGCGGTCATCCCCGCGAGCATTTAGCGTCGTCGTCCGAAGATGAAAACGCGTAACTGCAGTCCGGCATGCTCGTGTCTTCGATGAGCGGTTGGCCGTCGCATTGGTTCCGCAGCGAGCGATCCAGCTCGGGGCGGGCGCCGTATTCCGTGGCGCTTTCGTCGTCGTCCCCCGGCCAATTGATGCTGCGGTCACGCCAATCGTCCGTCGAGACGGGAACGAAATCCGAAACGTTATTGCGGCCGTCCATCGGCCACCGGACGTTCGAGCCCGCGTGATGATAATAACTGTAGTTGTTTCCGCTGCCGACGGCCGGACGGGACGTCTGCGGGCCATCGCACGAACCCGACGATGACCCGTCGTCGTCGTCGTCGTCGTCGTCTTCGTCCGTTGACGTTAACGTGGACAGCGACGACAAATCGTCCGGCCCGCAGTCGTCGTCGCCGTCGACGTTGTTGTTGTTGGTGTTGGTGTTGTAATCGTCGCAGCCGTTTGGGTTCGGCCGCATGGACACCTCGACGGACCAGTCGCTGCAAAAGCTGTCGCTGTCGTTTGCCGCGGTGCGACCGCGCGCTACCGTCGCCGCCGTGGAGGGTTTCCTCTCGGACATGGACACGGCGTTGTCGACGAAATCGTCGTACCCGTCCACGTCCGGTTCCCAGTTGTCCGCGGCGCTGCACCGTGCCACGAACGACTGGTCGTCGTCGACGTTATTCCGGCGACGATTATTGCTGCCACTGGCGTTCTGAGACGACGGTTCGGGGCAGCACGGCGCGGACGAGCTCCGCTGTCTCGACCCGCGTGACGACGACGACGACGGGTCGGCGACCGGCGTGATCGCGTGACACGACGACTGCGACCGGTCTCTGCAGCGCGGTGGTGTTGTTTCCCTCCCGGGCGGCGGCGTTGTTCCTCTCCCGGGCGCCGGCTGCAGCACGCCCGAGTAGTCGCGCGGCACGGCTGCGGGACGCGCGTCGCATCTGTTCGGGATCTTGCTCAGGGGTCCGACCGGCGAAAAGTCGTCGTACTTGCTGTCCGGATCGGGGGCGACACGGCAGCCGATCGCGACGTTTTTGCGCGGGCGGCCGACGTACACGGCGCATTTTCCGCTCGACGACCACAGGGCTGCGTTGTCGCGGCGCTCGTAGCCGGACGACGAACGCGGCCGCGGCGAATCCGCCGTTTTAGAGCGCGCGGGTGCCGCCTGGTCGTTTCCCGCTCTCTGCTTTCCGCCGCGTCTCCGGTCGGCGGGACGTCGCCGCGGGTGGTCTTCGTACCGGCCGTCTGCGCCGCCGTCGAGGTTGCAGCGCGGCGGGTTCTGCGTCGCGGCCGCGCCCGACGGGCAGCACCGTTTTCCCGATTTCAGTTCCGAACTCTCGGTACCGGGCACGGCGTCGAAAATGGAGCTCAGGCAGCACCCGTACTTGTTCGGCCGCGACGCCACCGAACCGAGAACGACTTCGGGCTCGCGGGGCGGGTACTTTCGGCACTGCGTTTGCGGTTTGTTGCAGGTCGGCGTTTTCCCGGCGCCGCAGCCGCCGCTGCTCTTCGGCGGCGTCTTCTCCGCGCACAGGCCGCTCTTTGGCGGCGTTTTCTCCGCGCAGACATCCTTCGGCGGCGGCGGCGGCGGCGACGGCGGCTTCTCCGCGCTCTTCGGCGGACAACACGTACGGCGGGCCAACGGGCACCCTGGGTCCCTGGGCTTGTCGTCCAGCGTCACGAGCTTGTTGTTGTAAATGATCTTGACGCCCGTCGTTTGATACACGAACTTCGGGTCCGGCATCAGCGCGGTAGAGTAGCTCCTGGGGTTCAACATCTTGTAGCCGGGGAACGATTTCCCGTGCACAATCGCGATCGCGGCCTCGTCGATCTGCTGCTGGTTGAACGGCTGGTTCAGTATGTCCCTGCGGTGAACCGGACGGTGCGGCGTTAGTGCGTCCGATTTACGAGGGACGCGTGGGTGTGTGAAGGTGGCACGAAGGGGACGGGGATACGAAATGCAAATATAAGTGGAAATGGGGGTACAGAAAAGATGGTACCTAGTTGGGTAGAAGTAGGAAGCAGTGGCGCACAAGTAATTTTTTTTTTGAGGGGAATAGCGAAGCATTTTCACCCCCACCCGTTAAGGTCTCTCATCTAAGCTCTGCTGAAGTGCACAACACCAACAAACTTAAATAATCAACTAATTTGCTTGGTTTAATTCATACAAGCATAAACTATAGGTAGCTAAGACACGTTTTTTTTTAGTTTTTATATCGCTTAAATATTCTTAAAGTTGGAGCGCAGTAGGTATAATGTAAATAATTGCAACGTTCATACTTTGAAAAGTTCATAAATTTATCATACTTACAATATAGGTACCACATTCACGTATTTTTATAATTTGTTATTATGATTTCAATGTCTCTCGGTTGGTCAAAACCTAAACTATCAGTAAAATAATAAATCATGATTGTTACGTTCTTACGTTCGAGCTCAGAAATATCTGGACACCCTTCTTGGGACATTAATTGTAGCATTTGTTACACTTGGGTATAGGCATGGACGCCACTAATAGGGCCTTATGTGACAAATCTCTCACTTTCGGGAAAAACTTATGTACGTGCGTCAAGCAAACAGTAATGTTATTGTGTTCATTTAAATTTTTAACCAATATGCGTTTTATGCATAGAACATTACAAGTTGACAGGACAAACAACAGGTATTTTGTTGAAGGGATGAAGGGGGACGTATTTCAACTCCAAAATTCATACTTTGCACGAGACCGTTAAAAGGAAGCTATGTAATATATGGTTCTGTTCTCTAGCACCACAGGGAAATGCATTGAAAAACGTTACAATATAACGTTGTGTACGTTTTTGCGTAACACAATTTACTATTTGAAACCACCAGACAAATGAAATATAAACGCGAAACCCGAAAATAACCCGTGGGAAGTGGAGCCCTACTACTATTCAAAAAACACATTCAAAAAGTCGATTTTATAATAAAATTCAAAGGGTTCAATGTAAATCAATATGGATTCGCACTACTGTATCGATTGGTCATTTCGAAAAATCATAAAACGTAAAAAAAAAAAAAACGATTCGATTAAACCGAATTCTACAAATATTTTAGAAAGTTAGACGCAAAAAGTTTCAAAAGTTTTTTTTTATCATTTTCTAGTAGTAGAATTAGGTTCTTTCCTTAAGTGTTGAAAGATATAGTATCTGGCCCAAAATATTGCACTAGGTCAAAACTTTTTTTTTTAAAAATATTTTTATTTTAAAATTTTAAATGATCTGTAAATACGAAAATGATTCATCGTTGAGAAATGCTCTTCGTGTTATGTCGTCGTAGGGATCTAACATACAAATGATTTTGGGAATGGATTTCGAAAATGTCTGAGCGTTTGGGATTTTTGTTTCATAAGACCATTCATTTTCAGTTTGTAATTCCGGAACGGAAGTACCAAACCGGAGGTAGCTAGTCAAAGTATGGATGAAAAATTTCCAAAATTGATCGACACGATACGATTTGTTGATGTTTTTCGCTCGCTTATGGGGTAAAACACTTTTGACGTTAAACGTATTCGTAGAACAATAAGATTATGAAAATGGGCATTTTTCAAAAACGTACGTACGACATTATGACAGTGACTTTTGTTTTATAAAACTATTTAGCACGAGCATAACAATTTTGTTTTTTCGTATATAAAGGTAGTAATAAAAAAAAAGGTATGGAATTTGAAATTACAAATTTTCGTCTAAAGATTTTACGCATTAAAAATCAGCGATGAATGGTTGGTTAACCCAGTCTTTGCCGATTTCGATCAGAGTACTTTTTTTTTTTTGTTGATGACCTACCCCCCTAATTCAGTCACAGGTGTGACCACACCACCACTGTTTGATGCCTATTTTTTTTTTCAAATTTGTATTGAATATTTGACTTTTTAGAAGAAACGTGTGTTAAAATAAAAAAAGAAACGTAAAAATGTGAAAAATTCAGCGTCATTCCCTCACACGACGTCTTTGTATGAATCACGCATTCGACCGTCACCGTGTGCGCAGTAGGATAGGGTTAGCCCGATCAGATTTTAATAAACCCGGGACGATAAAACTTATTGTCATTAACACAATAACTACTGACTTTTATTAAAATTAATTAAATTCATTGAGTTTTGTATGATAAGTAAGAGCTAAAAAATAAATTAAAACGAGAGACAACAAATATTGTCCGAACGTTAACGCACCGACGATAATAATTATGACAATCGGACGTTCACCAAATTGTCAACTAAAAGATGACATGATTTTTGTTATTAATAATACCTAACCCAACGTGGTAAGTTGATTATTTTTGTCTAAATTTTTGAAATAAAACCGTGGAAAGGAAACAAATGTACGTGATCAATATTTAAATCCAGGTCATTGTAATGCAAAACTTCAAATCCGGGACACGAAACTGTGTTCCTAGAAACTTTTCTGAGATATTCCGGGACATAGACTCCAAAACTGGTAATGGAATGGCCACCCTAAGGTAGGAAAAACATTCGCGCGTGCGATCAACACTCACTGATCGACGACCAGAAAACACGGCGATTTTTGCGGTCTGATATCGTTGTTGTACAGAACGCTAAGAGGATGCCAACGGAAAGAGAACGATATGTCTTTCGTCACCTGGTTGATTTTCATGATTTCGCACCTGTATGAAAAAAAACACAACGACTGTATCGAAACGAAAAGTAGGTACCGCTTTGTTTTTTTTTTTTTTTTCTAAATTATTATTGTTTTACTTACGGGTCTTGGTTTTTGCTGTTGGCGGTCGTGCCTTCGTTCCTAAAAAAATAACGTTTAAGGCAGTCGTTAGTTTTATTTTCGTCGAGATTAACGCGTACATGTGGAGCCGGATTAAGGACGTGATTAAGACTTTTGCAGGCGACGGTCTTTTTTCCGAAAACAATTTTTCTCTTTTACTTAGATTCAGTTATATGCGCGATTGTATATAAAAAAAAAAAAAAATTTATAGGCGTATTCGAGAGAGGCGTCATTTGACCCCCGAGAACTTTTTCCAGTTTTAAGAAAATATTATACTAGTTTTTGTTATTTGGATTTCGGAAGTCGTCTAGTAGCATACAGATTTAAATCTCGTATCAAGTTTTCAAAACATTTTCTAAAAAATTAAATTTTTATTCAACAAAAATTACAAAAAAAAAAAAAATCGAAATCATCAAAAAGTTCTATAAATTTAGCTCGAAAATTTCCAACGTCTCTTGAAATTTGTTGCAGACCCGTATCTTTGCTCATTCCGATCTTCATTTTGGAAGATTTTTATGACAAAAAACACGCGTATGCCCCGTAATTACGTCGTTTTTCATAGGAATTTTCGCTTAGTTTTTCGTAACTAACTCCGTGACATCTCAAAGTACCGCGCGACAAAGTAGAGCTATCCCAGAAACTGAGTGTAAAGATCGGGGCGTTATCAAATAAGTTCTCGTGATTTCACAGTGGTAAAAAATATAAATAAATTAGTTCACTCGTGTTGAAACCGATAGAATGTGCACTCTTCGCAACACTTTGGAATCTAACGTCATCGTGTCACTCTTCTACTCGAAGTCCGGTACTACACCCGTTACACCCCCCTCCCCCCTTTAATCCGGCTTTGCGCTGTACTTACAGTTTAGTAGGTACAAAAAACAAAACTCACGGTTTGACGGTGTACAAACGGTTCAAGTACAGTTCCCATTCGTTGTGATCGCGATTGTTCGGCAACAGAATCTTCGTCGGGTTGTGCCACGAGCTCATTGAAAAATCGGATCTCGCGTAGAACGATTGTACCATGTACTGGGACGTTTTAGTGGCCGTATACGAACACATGTCCGTGGCCACGGCCGCCAAACGTTCCGAGTTTTCCTGTTTCGGTATTTCCTTGTTGGCGGACAACGCGTTCGTTTCTTCTTGCAGTTTTTTTACGTATTCCATCTGTGCGGCGGCCGGGTGAAACACGTCAAATGTTTTTAAAGATGACAGTGTAATTTGCAGTTTGCATTAAATTCGCATCAGGGCTGGTCACTGACTCGTTAAAAGTTTTAAATTAAGTTAAAGATTTAAGTTAATTACAATAAGTCGATCATTTTTTTAATTTAACGTGTTAACTTTGAGTCAATCTACCAACATTTTTTTTTTTTTTTTTTTTTTCAAAAAAGGTATTAAATAGAAGACAATTATTCCTAAGGAAAATGCGAAAAAAAATGTCGAACACAAGGAAATGTCAAATTAGGTGTACAAAACCATTTGAATTAAAACTATGAACTATCATTTGTACTTCAAGTTGAGTTAATTTTTATTTGGATAGGTAACTTTTATTCGAACGAATTTAGAAACACAAAAAATTAACCTTAAACTTGACTTAACTTTTTGTTTTTTTCCATAAACTCAACTTTACCGGTTAAAAAACTTGTTGACTTGCCTTGATTCGCGTAATATATTATGTATAATCAGGGGTGGCTCCAAGAATATGTCCGGGAGGGGGGGGGGAGAGGCAGGGGCTAGTACCGAACCAAGTAGAACCTGATCCGGAACCTCTTGTATAAAAAATCAAAACACCGTTTTTTTTAACTTTGTATTAAATTTTCAAAATTTTGTCTGGAACATTAATTTTTTTATCTGACAAAAATTACAATAAAAAAAAAATGGAGGTTCGTGAAAATATGCATGTTTTAAAAAAATTATATAATATGTTCGCCTTTGTTCCTTAATTTTAAGGCTACAAAATTAAACCTATATTAGGGTCCCTCATAATGTTCAGTCCGTGGACCGTGGGCTCCCACAAATCTAAATCACTGGTGGAAATGTGGAATAGGTAACAATTAGGTGGATCACTAATTGGGAAGGTCTGAAGCAAACTTGGAAACAATAATGTAGCGAACTCAGTGAGTCAAATACAGATATATGCCCACCTATGTATCATGTACTTTTATAAATAGCTTAGAAACGGTAAAAAATTGTTTTGAAGTTTTAACTTCACCCATTCCGATAACGTGTTAAAATTGCTATTAGTTTGAACGGCTTTTGAATCAGTAGCTAGAAGAGAAAATAACGAGGTAAAAATATTCAAAATAAAATTAAACCTACCATATCACAACGTTTAAGCTGCGTATAGAAAAACATTGTATTCAGTAAAATTGTCAACATTTAGAAGTTCTACACCTATTCAGTGGCAAACTGTTGGAAAGTTTTTCCATTCCATAAATGTTTAAAGATTTTAATAAGATGTAAATATTTTTAGAGGTGTCCGAAAACGCATCTTATAAAGATGAAAATCGTGTAAGTGGCTGTAAACTGTATAAAATGATTTTTGAAACTTTTAAACTGGGTTAAAACTGCAAAAATAAAATGAACGAATTGGATAGTTTCAAAGTTCTCGAAAAAACTTTCATAAACTAAGATAGTAAAGATCGGAACAATTGTACTATGCGAGAACAATCAACTAAAAAAAAATGAAAACATTATTGTAATCATTCAATAGTGATGCTCAGTGTCACAAACTTGGGGGTCGATTGAAAAATTTAATCCAAAATGATATTTTGAATGAGCACCTAACAAATTTTAGTTGTTGATGGGTGGGCGAACTTGAAAATTATGTTCTGTCATCCCATCATTTAAAATGGCTCGCGCCATTGTATAAATGCTCTCTACTACTTATTGCTAAGAATCTATAGTAAAAACAGGAGATTTTTACCAAGTGTTCGTATTGTAACGTGTTCAGTTCAGTCAAATCTTTTGGCGGAGGTCCCGTAAATATATGAAGAGCTCGGTGGCTTTTTATCGACACGAACAACGCTACAACGAGATAATTTCGCATCCGATCCGGTTGTTCGCCATCTAACCGGGTCAGCCACGAGGAGTAATTGAGTTTATCTGGAATGTAATATTACAATAATATGTAAACCGTTAGTTTTTAATCTAAGCATCGAGTATCATCTCGATAGTAGTAGTTTTTCTTTTTACCTCTTTCATTTTTCAGTTTTAAGATACTAGTAAGAATAAGGGGTTTGTAGAACTCGTAGGTCTTCTGTTCGTCTACAGGTACCTTGTCAGCGCCCGCCGGCGGTTTGATCCGTTTTAACCTTCTCGGCGCGCCCTCGCTGAGGGTCGTCATTTTGACGTGTGTCGTTAAAATTTATCACTCTTCTAAAATGTCTGAAATCACTCAAAGACGATTTGTTTAATTTTTTCCTAGCAAAATATTGATTTGTTACGTGTTCGTATCGTTGCTACGAACAGTAACTAGACGTTTGTTTGACAAATGAAATTTTTATTTTTATACAAGTAGGTACTTATAGTTCTTAAATAATTATAGTGTGGAACTCAGTACTCCACACATAGCTTTTTGTATTTATTTAAAAAAACAATACGTACATTGTATAAGCGCTTCTGGCCCGGCGTTTGCAATTCAATCCTAACGACAAAAATTTTATAATTTTACTCTACATTTACTTCCAAAACTTTCAATATGTTTCGCTACAAACTTATATAATTGTAATACGTTACGTTTGTAAATTAAAAAACGTATTTCCGACTAAATTGATAAAAAATTTTACAGTTATTTTTTTTTTTTTCTTGGATTCGATGTGTTTTTTTTTTTTTTTTTTTAATGTTTTGTATTAAATACGATTAATCATATTTCATAAGCCCATATGCATTTTAAGTTAACTAAAAACAAAATAATACATGTGTTTACATTTTTATAAAGAATACTGATGTAAACCATGGTTTGCCACACCGTTTTATCCGATTAATACTGTAAAATAATTATTCGTACATAATTAGCCTAAATTTGGAAAACTTACTGAACGTTTTCATCAGCAATTTTATTTACTAATTAACCATGATTTTTTGAAAGCTTGCATACAAACCTATAATAAATTATAGGTCGTTCCATAGATTCAATAGTTATCAAAGTCTCAAATATCTGTTGAAGTTTGTGCAAACATTATGTCTACGCTACATATGGTAGGTATTTACATTTTGACGACCTTCGTAAAAAATTTATTGTAAATATTATGCCGGTGTGAACTGTAGGTACGACTACCAAAACAACTATTTTATACACACGTAAAATTATTTTAAAACTTGTTTTCGAAAAAAGTAAACGGATCTTCTACGGATGTTTACACCTATTAAATTTAGTCATCTACTTAACATGTTACTATCATAACTGACATTGTTTTCGTTGTGAAGCCTGGCAAACAACTATTATTTTTTTAACGTTTCAAAATGGTCCAAAAATAGACCGAAAATCGGAACAATATTAACATTTATAATAACATAGTATATTCTAGGCGACACGTTCCAGTATATTTTAGGATTTTATTTTTTAATTCACATTACTGCAAAATACAAATATACACTATCTAAAAATAAAATAGAATTGATATTGTATAGTCTTGAAGTAGGTAATCGCTAATTAAAACATGTTTCTTTTACAAAAGTAAGAGCTTAATTCTATAGTCATATAACTTATAGATTCTGAGCGAAGCGACAAAATTATTGATTTTACAAAGAAGTTTTTTTTTTTTTTTTTTTTTTTTTTTGACATATTTACCTGACCTAGTATATATAAGCTTATAGCGCCTTGAGTATTGCTCCGTTAGTCCGATCTTAACAGTCGACGTGATTTCTGAAAGCCCAACTTATCCTGGGTTTTTTTCTTGGTGCATATTGTGTGTAACGTTTTAGTTACGATTTTTTTTTTTAAATAAGTCGAATGCATGACAAATTTTCGACAATTTTCCAACTTTAAACAACTAATAAAAATAATTGTGATTATGGATTTTGAAAATTTTAGTAGCATATGTATAATTGTTAACATAGTGCTAAATTTTTGTGGCGAATTAAATTTTTATCAAACAAAAACCGCAAAGAAATTGAAAATTTTCGTTAGTTTTTTGTCTATTATTTTGGAAATTATGGCCAAAAAACTACGAAATCGATTACTTACGTCAAAAAACACGTCAGTCGTAATTTTTAAAGTTTTTCCTCAAATTTCACTTAGTTCTTTATTGTAACTTATTAAATATTGAACTTTCAAATATGAGACTCCTCAATATACAATTAGAGTCTAAAGACCTTTTATTAGAGATACTGACTATAAAAATCGGAGCATTCGAGTTTTTCACAGATTTTTTTTTTTTTTTTAACTTTATTTTAAAACATACAATCTGTAATTTAAGTTTACAATAAGGATGTGTGCGGATATACATTAATTTGGCATGCGACGCGTGAAAAAAGAAGCCACCCAGTAGCGAAACTTTATAACAGAAGTTTGTTTAATTTAAAGTTTTATTTTTTTTTTTTTTCACTTTTTTTAATTATGGTTTAAATCACGACACCATCTTCTCTTTAGCCTACGAGGAGGATTACCAGGAATGGAGTCAGAATTTAGTGCTGGTATTAGAAAATTAGGGCGATTAGGGTTAGTCGTTTACGAAAACGTTTGTATAATAGCTTTGCAGTTTTGTCTACTGTGTTAACTCTTAGGTCGGTATGTAGAGTATGATTTGAAACATAGAATGGAGCATTTGTAATTATTCAAAGAGTTATGGATTGGAAGGTTTTGTTAATATTGGATTTTTTGGCAGCACCCCATAACTGGGCGCCGTATGTCCAAATAGGCATTAATAGAGTTTTATATAAAAGTAGTTTAGCTTTTATGTTGAGTTTTGAGTGTTTACCGATTAGGTAGGAGAGAGATTTTCGTCTAGCGTTTAAGAAAATTCGTTTGCTTTTAATGTGGTCCGCCGATGTTAGACGTTGGTCCAGTATTAAGCTTAAGTAGCGAGAGCTAGTAGCTTTTGGGATGATAAGATCACTTAAAGTGATATGTGGTACAATTCCTTTTTTTAAGGTGAAGGTTAAATGAGACGATTTTGTGTGATTAATTTTTATTTTCCATTTCGTGTACCAAGACGACATGTGGTCTAAATGTGTTTGTAGGTTATAACCAACAGTTATATGGTTTACATGTGAAGAGTAAATAATTTTGTCAACCGCAAAATCCGCAACAGAAGTGTGGTGAGTAGTCGGTTGGTCTACGTGTAGAATACTTTCGAGGGCCAGATATAAAATGATGACGGGCCGGAGTTGGCCCGCGGGCCGTAGTTTGGCCACCACTGATCTATAGATAGGAAAACTGAGGTGTGGTCAGAGCATGGTTCGAGTAAGTTTTTAATAATATTTTGAAAACTGCTGGGGATAAAAGTTATAAAAATGTCTACTATATCGGGGCGCTTACTTATTGACGTTGGCCAGTAGGTTGGATCTGGGGGGCTAGTATAAAATAATTATTTAAATTAGCTAACTGAAGTAGGGTGCGTTCTTTAGGATTAGTGGTATGGCAGCCCCAGAATTGGTTTTTGGCATTCAAGTCACCTCCTACTATAAAATAGTGACCCAATGAGTTAAAAGTGTTCATATTGAATTAGTGTAATTTTATGTTTAGATGGGAAGTATGTTGCTGCAATTGTAACAAGAATATGATTTAATTTAATAGTTAAAATTGCTGCTTGTATGTAATTTTCTTGTACACAGGAGAAGGGGGTGTACAAGAGTGAATATTTAATGATAATTGCGGCTCCAGCATGGGCGGTGTTGTCCGGGTGATTTGAGGTAATTATGTTATAACCGGGTATTGAAAATTTAGTGTGCGTTGTAAAATGTATTTCAGAAATCAAAGCCAAATCTATTCTTTTGTCATTTAGTACTGTGATGAGTTCGTTACTATTATTGGATAAGCCGTTGGCGTTCCACATAAGGATGGCTAAGGATTGAAATGTGAATGAGTTAATTGACATTTGGTTTTAAGAGACGGTCGAGAACTGTAGTGAGGAGAGAGAGTAACGGGTTTAAAAGCGATTTGAACTCGTTAAGGAAGTTTAGGAGTGTACTGTCGTTTATAAAACTATTTGGTGTTGGGGAGGAATTATTTGGGGAGGCGGCCTGCGCATATGATTTGGAAGATTTAGGAGGTGTATTAGTGTTGGAAGTATGCAGATGAGTGGCTTCAACGTAAGTGTTATTAACATAATTAACATTATTTGCAACATCATTATAATTAGATAATAATACGGATAATTAAAACGTCTTTAAAATAGTTTGCACACCTATAAATCTGCATCTATAATTGAGTATTGACACCTATATAAATCTTGATTGGAACTGTTTAGACGATAAAGAAGCATTTGTAGAGTGCCACATGGTCTCTAATAACTAATAAGTACTTATTTTTGTTTTGTGTTTATGTTATGATAAATCATAATTTGCTTTAAAAGTAAAAACAGTTTCTGAACTGGAGCAAATGATTTACCAATTATCGATTGTTCTAAATGGTTAAATAATTGAAAATTGATTCACATCTCTGTATTTATTTTTAAAGTTAAATAGCTCAGTATACAAATCAATATGGTTTTGAAACTTTTTAACCTTCTCATATTGACTTAGAAATTAATGAAAATGTTAAAGGTATGAATTAAACCTAATCTGAAACAACATAATTAAACAGCAATCATGCAGTTCTTGTTTTTTTTTTTTTTTTTTTTTTTTTTTTATAAAAAGAACATACATGACGCAACACATGTTTGAAATTTTAAAAATACTTAGAGAAGTATTTATAAATCTTTTCATAAAAAAACTTCAAGTAAAAATCTTTGCAGTGTAGTTTTTACATAAAATAATCTTTCATGTCCTCTTGCAATGTACCAGTTAAAACATCAAGCATAACACTACCAAACTAAAAAAAATAAAAAGCCTCTTTAAAAAAATTTAAGTCTGTTACATTACTCTTTGATTAGGTCCTAGTCGTTTTGTGGTAATATGATAAAACAATTTTATTTCCAGGTTAGTTTTAATATGGAACGACTGGTAAATACGGTTTATAACATACCTTATTTTTTACTGTAATCTATTTATTTTTAAATAGGTTCTTGGTGGTACCATGGCTTAACACAATTTTCAAAATGAAATAACAATAATGTGTATATGACATACATTGTACAAGTACATCAATTGTCAACGTTGTAGTTCTATAATTACTCAATTGTTAAATTAAATACTTTATTTTTATGTAAAATAATAATTTTAACCATGTTATATTCAAATATAATGTTGACTGCTATTAAAGTAAAAATATTAAATGTTCTAGTGATAATTCATACAAATTGAAAATTATAACCAATATTTAATAACATTTATTTTAAACGTATATTCCAGAGTAATACTCATCCTCAAAAGTTAAGCATAAAGCATTTATTATAATGTTACCACAGAATAAATAAAAAAATTCAAGGTGTCTAATTGTGACAATGTTTTAAAGGTTAAAAAACCTCTGTCACTTTCATACATATAAATGGCAAAACATGAGTTTGCATGAAAAATTTTCCTGATTTGTAGAATAGTGTCAATGTATTTAAATACATATATTCTTTTTTTTTTTTTACAGAAAAGAAAAAACTTCCTACAAGCTGCTTGCACATACACTACCTAATTTTGATTGGTTTCAATAAAATCTCAAAAAAAAAAAAATTAAATAAATACTAATGAATATAGACCTACTTTGAACAATAAATATAATTTAAAATACAATTTAATAAATTTTTAAAAATCAAAGCCCAATGTTTCATGTAAGAAGCCATTGTTTTTCCAACATAAAAACAATATCATTATCATAACCTAATTATCTTACAAAGCATAAGAGGTTTTTCAAGAAGGCGATGAGGAAAGAGGCATATTTTGAGGAAAAAACAGTTTACGTGTAGAGTCTGTAGACACTGTAGACTTCCTTAATATACATTTTTATGAGTTAATCCATTGAATCAAAAAATTCAATAAACTATCAAGTTAAATGAAATGTTGATGAGATAAATATTTTATTTAATAATTTATACATTGAAAGTTAGACAAAAAATATTTAAAAAAAAAAATTATAATAAAAATGTGTTAAATAAAACCAATCATATCAGTACATTAAAAATTAGAAATTTTAACCAAAAGAACAATCTAGAAAATTTAGAATTTTTTGTTAGGTATACAACTTTATTATGATGAATACATAATGAATAATAATGATGATATACATACTCCATCTTAGCCATACAATTTTGAATCAAGCCACTCTTTATGATATTGTATGGAATATTTTAGCATACACTTCTTGAATTCTGTAATCATGTAAGTATGGTATATAATTAAATCCCTAATAGAATTTAAAATAATTGTATATTAAAATAATATCAACTAAATAAACCTAATTGAAAATTCATTCTACATGTATACTTGCCTAATTTTTTGTGTATGAAACATGTAAGATCACAAATTTGAGGATCCACAAACAACAACTCACAAGCAGTAACTTCAATGGCAGGTAATGGAGAACTGCTCGTAATGAAGCCAGAAACTTGTATTTGATCCGGTTTGATAGTTGATTGTACAATATTGGTGTTAGCATCGGTAACGTTTACATTCCTTGCAATAGGAATAACTAATGATGATAATTTTATATTGTCTGTAGTGGTATGTACTGTGGAACTAGGTTGGACAATTGATTGTAAAACATTGAAGTTAGCATTAGAGATGGGAACTTTTGTTGAAACAGGATTAACGAATGACAATATATTTTCTGTGCTCGTATCAGAAATTACCATTGGGTTATGTTGAACAGTTGATTGTGAAATATTTGTGCTAGCACCAACTTTGGTGACTTTTGTTGCAACAGAAGTAACAACTGATGATATATTGTTTGTATTGGTATTGGGTTGAATAATTGATTGCGATATATTGGTATTAACAACATTTTGAGTGACTTCTGTTGCATTAGGAGTTACAACTGTTGATTTATTGCCAGTAGTGGTATTGGATTGAATAATTAATTGAGAAATATTGGTGTTAGCACCAGTTTTGGTGACTTTGGTTTCAACAGACGTAACATCTGATGATATATTGTCTGTATTGGTAATGGGTTGAATAATTGATTGTGATATATTGGTATTAGCAACAGTTTGGGTGACTTCTGTTGCATTAGGAGTTAAAACTGTTGATATATTATTATTGCCTGTAATGGTATCGGATTGAATAATTGATTGAGAAATATTGGTGTTAGCACCGGTTTTGGTGACTTTGGTTGCAACAGACGTAACTTCTGATGATATATTGTCTATATTGGTAACGGGTTGGATAATTGATTGTGATATAGTAGTATTGGCAACAGTTTCGGTGACTTCTGTTGCATTAGGAGTTGCAACTGTTGATAAATTTCCTGTGATGGTATCAGAAACTGCTTCGTAATCAGGTTGCGAAATTGATCGTGCAATAACTTTGTTATCATCAGACTTGATAATGCTATGTGAGACAGTTGTACTGGAAAAAAAAATTTATAAAATTGTATAAAACTGTTTAAAAACAATTAATTTAATAAAAACCAAAATAAAAGATAATATAAATAAGATATAGGTAGATTAATAGAAACATACAATTTATAGTAATTAAATTCATCAAAAATAACTGCCATTAACTTATTAAAGATTATAAAATTACAAAAAATATTTAACATATTATGACATTATGAAATTTGATCCGACTACTCAACTGATATTGTAGGTAGTAATGAAAAAACTTATGAAATACTCAACCAGACATTGTACACTATTTTATCAGCTTAAAGAATATTTCAAAAGTCTCTCTTGTTTAAGCCATATAAAAAACCAATAATATGACTTTTTTAAAATGTTTAATTAAATATTGTTTGAATTACCAATTTATTTCTTGTACAAAAAAAAATTACTGAATTTATTCAATTAACAATATGTGCGAGCATATTAATTACATTTTCAAAAAACTGAACCAGAAGCATTCATTATCGGTTACTTGAGGGAATTTTAACAAAATCAAAAAATAATTTTTTAAATTATTTCATATATTATATCTAGTACCTACTTATTGTTGTTTTAAAACTTTTTTTTAATTATTTCAAACAAATACTTGAAATCAAAATGTTTGTGGGTTGAAACCAAGTTTCAAAAATTTTATAGATCTAATTTAAATACACATACGCTTAAAAATTATTATTACCAGATTTCAATTACTTAACTTAAGTTAAAATGTTTAGTAAATTAATATATGAACTTATTAGTACAAAATGACAAATGTAATTTATTATAAATACCTTTCATTTGAACAATATAACTTTTGCAACAGCTGTAATGATTTTTTTTGGTAATTTTGCATAATTTCCTTAATAACGACAGTGCTGTTGACATCAATATTTTTTCCTTCTTAAATTAAAAATATTTAACCATTGAATATAAACAAATATTATATAAGTACATGTAAAATATTATCACCTTTCTTATTAGGCATATTCTTACCTGGACAAATTAGAGATTTAATAATTTTTGATAGATCATAATTAACATTTTTTGGCTCATCAACATCACCAACTGATAGCTCTGCGTAATGCACAACAACAAGTGATGCTATCATAAAGAGTACAACAGATTTCATGATTGATTCTGAAACATAGGTACAATTGATGAGTTCAAATTATTTTATTATTCCTGATATAAACAATGAAATAGAGAACTATTTAATCAAAAAATTGTACACATCTAGTTTTACAAGACACTTGTTTTGTATTTGTGCTTTTCACCTTATATACCTGCATAGTTTTTGAAAAACCAGAATAGTGTAGTAAGTATTGTCCGTTAAGACTTGGTTCTGAAGTTATACAAATTTTAACATATTATATAATAATAATAATATTCTCTATTTTGTTTCTAGCCTATTACGTTGTTAACGGTCAGGCAATACAACACAAATATGTATTATTTTAAAATATATTTTATGCTTCGTATTGTGTCCAAAAGAGTTTCCCATAACATAATCATAGACATTGCAAACAGAAGCTAATCTCACTGGACACAGAGTATTTTAATATATGTAACAATTATCATTAATGTGGCATTACATCACTATAATTTTAAAACTAATGATTTTATTTATTTTATTTATTTCAGCACTACCACTTATAACTTCAAAAAACAAGCAATTGCATAATAATAATAATAATAATAATAATAATAATCAAACTATAACAAAGATATAATAAAAAAAATTTAGGCCTCTGCATTAATATTTTTCTCGTCATATCAACACATGGTCAAAAAATTAGTGTTTCCAGTAAACTTATTACAAAAAAAATTTAAAAAAATAACAAACACAGACTGTAGAATTTGCCACTCGGTCTGGCATGTAGGTAGTTACCAAATAAATTATATGATTCGGGTACGCCACCAAATGATCGCTGTAGCAGATTTTTGCCACAAAGAGTGCTAAAAGATAATTGGGCCCTTTAAAAATCTGGGTAGCATTCGATTTCATAAAATTGAAGAGGCTAAGCAAATATGTATTCTATTAAATCAAAAAATTGCAATATTTCCGCAATTATAAGCATTGAATTGGGTGTTTTGTTGATTTCTAAAGGGTAGATTGTCTGAAATCACAAAGGAGATTTTTTTTTAGAAAAATATTGATTTGTTACTCTCGTATCGTTGCTACGAACAGTAATTAGACGTTTGTTTCAAAAATCACATGCAGTTATAATCAATAAATTTATAAGCGAAATGTGTTCAAAATTACATAAATATATTCGTAACTTGAAGATATTAACATGAGAAATTTGTTTGAAATTATTACAATGATTGCGGGATAACACAAACTCTGAAATATCGAAGTCTTTCAAAAATCAGTATTGATTTCGTTTGTTTATTAGTTTACCCACACCAACGGCGTGTAAAAATTGAACGTATTCCGGACAACTTTTGAATACTGCATCAATTTAAGAATTTAAATGATTTTGTGGTGACCCATGACACACCCAGAATGTCCTGTGCAATCACCTATGGACTGATCAATGATGCAAATTTCAAATTTAATTTTTATTGAAGTAAATGGCTCGAGTAATTCGTAAAATGAATTTGTATTACAAATTGAAATTAATAAACTTTTTTAATAATAAATTTAATTTTCTCATCAAATTAGTCGTTTCGAGTACCTATGCTAATGCCATTTGGACTCTAACCAGTATACACCAAAACATGTTCTGTAAACTACCTATATCTATCTACCTACCTATTAATTTAATCTTGTGTCGGAAGTTGTCTCTTATTAAAATACGTTAATTACGTAGGTACCTAATAGGTGTCCCTTTTAACGTTGAAATGGGGAAAAAATTGTACTTACCTCGTGACTTAATAATTGCGTTGGACCCAAGAGTCAAGACGATACGAGCGGACGTCGATCAATTCCAGTGGCAGCAGCGAAAATGTCGAATGCCGAATTCTGATGAGACAGCCGATTGCCAAAATCAGGACGATCGATATCAACCGCGGTTAATATTGGTAACAGACGCTACATGTCGATGGTATACCGAAACTGGTTGTGTTGTGACGCTGCAAAGAAAAGAGCGCGATCGGCGGGAATTTTGAAAATAACTAACTCCCTCAAGGTAGCGCATAAAAGGTAGGTAGGTAAGTGATAAAAATGGCCGCTGTCTTGTAATACTTCCTCCGCTATCGACGTCAAAACACTCATTCTTCACAAATGAAGATTTAGGATATTTACTAGTTATGCGAATAAAATATCAATCAGCTACAATAGTGCTCAAAAAGACTTTGGGTGATTGAAACAAAAGCATATGACCAACGTTTTGTCTCCAGTCGTCGGCAACACAAAAAAGTTACAATGTTCAAAAGTTTAGGTTTTCATGATTGACACTTCACACAAATCGTCATTCATCAAAAAGTTAAGCAAAAGCATCTCACCAAGGTGGATCCACCTTGCATCTTACAACACGTAGTTTCAAAAAATATTTTACCTTTTAAAAAAAAATTCTTCAATGACCAAGTATCATTATGGTACATACCTGTTTGTTAGTGTTTTTTAATGAACTGTTTTAAAAAAACTGACATTCTTGGGTGTATAAGATTTAAATGCAAAATATTGTAGCTTCAAAATTCTATAATTTTGAAATTAATGATTTCTGTTTTCACCATCCTACTTGTAACATTAAAATATGGAGGATTAAAAAAAACAAAAAAATAAAAAATGGCATGGACGTTTCACCACATTTGTTCCTTTATAAGAATCTATCGAAACACTTTCATTTTGAACCAACTGCACACTTTTTATACTTGAAAGTGTGTTGCACACAATTTAGGAACCTGAGTCTAGACGTACTTATTTGAAATTATATAATATCTGTTCTCAATAACATAGCGGCTAGTATGTAATTTGATAAAACCAATTCATATTGTAAAACCCGGGATTATTTACTTAAAAACAAAACAAAAACAAAGTTCACCATATACAACTATTATCCAGTGTTTTATAATGAGATCATGTAATAAATTGTTAATATCTAAAATTAGGTATGTCACAATGTTTATGATTTAAACTCAAAAGTAACAAAAAATTCTTTTCTAATTTTAAAATTCAGTATTAATTCAGAATACCTATTTAAAACTTTTAAAAGCTATTGACAATTTGTTATACGTTATACGTTATGTATAAGTTTGCATTATAACACTTTGGATAGTTGCAATATTTTTAAACACGCCTATATGATACTTTAATTCAATTTTATGTTAACAAACTAATACATTATTAATACCTACATTTTAACTTAAGATGACCATCATTTTGTGAAATTGTTAAAAACTAACATTAGGATTAATATAAAAGTTTAGAGGTAAAGATATGTAAGTTTACATGATGCAAATATATTAAAATTAAAGTAAAGTTTTGTCAATACTTGGGGTCAGCTACATTAATATATAATTAACCTACTCATTGTTAATGCATTACCTATATTTACTGAAACCTTTATGCACAATATTATACTACATTTTATAGTAAAATATTATGACTATTGCATGTCTCTTTAATCTTTTGACACAGTTCACTTGTAGTTAGGTATATGAATGCCTATTTATTTTTTACATACAACTTAAAATATTAAAAACACTTTCATATTTATTGTTAGGGTTTATTAATAAACTTTTTATTACCACAAATTTCTCTACAATATAAATCTTAAAATCTCATGTTATTTTTTTTTTTAATTTTGCTTCAATTAACTATTTATAGATTTAGTAAATAAAATGACCCGCCAATATACATATACTTTTGTGTAATCAACTTAACAATAAAAATACTGTCCGAGATCCAGTTAACCTTTCAAACTTACAGATATTGGCTTGGATACAAAGTATAACTATTAATATTCATATGTAAAATAAAAATTCAAATTTTTATGAAAATGTAGCATAAATATCATTTAATTGCCTTTGAAATTAAAGCATTGTCTGTTTAATAAAAATAATAATAATAAAAACATACTCTTATACCTATTATATTGTTGTATAATTTTATAGTAAGTACCTAACTTATAGATCAACTAAAAGTAAATTAATATGAAACTTTCAATTAAATTTGGTTACTGTTAATATATTTAGATAAGCATCTAGTTTACATTATGATTTGAATGAAATTAACTTATCAAAAATTGTATAAAATATTGATCACAAAAAACTTTAAACATTTTACAAATACAATCCTTCAGGCACGTTTTCTTTTTTACGGTACAAAACATTCTCTTTGGCCTTTATGAAGTCTTGTAAAGTCACTTTTATACGGCGTTCACGAAGAGCAAGTAAGCCCGCTTCAGTGCACATGGCCTAAAGTTAAAAAAACAAGCATGAATTAGTATGCATACATTATTTGGGTACAAAGAATAAATACATTCAATTACAATTTTCAAAACCAAAAATAGCAATAATTAAGCTTAATTTGGTGTAATTACAACAATGAATGTCAAACACAATTGACAATAATCAAAAGTAAAGTTATAACTAATAAAATTTCAGGAATGCATATAAATATTGAGTAATCTAGATACACTAAAAATAAAATACTTCAAAAGTCTAAAAATTGACAACTGAATTAAACAGTTGAAAATACCAAATAATAAGAAAACCTTGTTTATTTTACATACAATTTAAGGTATAGAAAATAACTAATAAGAAACGGATACCAAAGCATAGCGTAGTTTCTAATAACTAACAATAATTTACAAAACAAACTTTAGACAAATACTTACTATTTGAAATTTTGCTTTAAATATGTATCTCACAACTTTATTTAGGTTATAATATTTAACACATTACATAAATACAAAATTCTTAAATTAATAATATTAACTCTGTAAAAGTGTTGTTACTAATACCAATTTCAAATGTATAAATAAATTTAAATAAAAAGAACTTAAATCAGTATTGTGTATAATGTAAATAATTGTAGGGCCTATTAACTAGTTTTTTTTATTATGTACCATACCCAAGAGGGGTACACCTCAGAAGGAAGAATGCCAAATGGTAATGCTTAAATTTAGTTTTAACAAAAAAAAACATATTGATAAATATTAAGTCGGTGTTCCCGTCAAATAAATTTGACTTAAGTAAGGGAATATTTAGATTTTATGGATACCATAATCCAAGATCCTTTGAAATTTTATTTTGAAAAAAAAATATATAGATATACACGTAGTAATGCTTTAAATCCAATTCAATAAAAACAACAAATAATTGTTTTTGTAGTTTTTTTTTTTTTACTAAAATAGAATTATAACTAAAACTCAACTTCCAAAATAAAAATTTGGGTTTAGTTAGCTTAAATTCTGTTTGTGTATGATAGAGATAACAAGTTATAAGTTAGGTCTTCTTGACAATAACAATATATAAAATATAATAAATATACTAAGTATTATTATAATTATAAATTAATTTATGTTTGCTTTTTTTACAGAAGACCAATTTTATAATATAATTACTTTGATATCAGCCCCTGAAAGATCGTCTTTGGCCATTATAAGCTCTTGTAATTTATCTTTATCAGCCAATTTCATCCTTGATGTATGTATATCAAAAATTGAATGTTTAATTTTTTCATCTGGCAATGGGAACTCAATCTTGCGATCAATACGACCTGGACGAATCAAAGCAGGGTCCAAGGATTCTATACGGTTTGTAGCCATTATCACCTTAAAAAACAATAATGTATTCAGACATTTAAATAATTCAAAACGTAATAAACACAAACATATTATGTTGTTAATTCAACATAAATTTACCTTAACATCACCCCTTGAATCAAAACCATCCAACTGATTAAGAAGTTCTAACATAGTACGTTGAATTTCACGTGAACCACCTGAGTTTGAGTTATATCGTTTTGTACCAACTGCGTCTATTTCATCAATAAATATTATAGATGGAGCATATTCTTCAGCAACCTCAAATATTTCTTTTACCATTCTGGCACCATCTCCCTAGACATAAAAAAAATTTACATACTGTAAGTCATGATCATAATTTCATAACCAACTAATCATAACATAATATAAGCGTCAAACATAGAACACCAGATTATTACCAAATACTTTTGAACGAGTTCGGATCCCACAATCCTCAAGAATGTTGCTGAAGTTTGATTGGCAACAGCTTTAGCCAAAAGGGTTTTACCTGTTCCTGGAGGTCCGTACAGGATAACACCTTTTGGAGGGTTAATACCCATTTCTTCATAATATTCAGGATGAGTTAAGGGTAATTCAACAGCTTCTTTAATTTCTTGTATTTGTTGATCCAAGCCACCAATATCTGCATAACTTTCTTGAGGGGCTTTTTCTACTTTCATGATGGCTACCATAGGATCTATGTCATCAGCCAGTACTCCAACTATAGCATGAACCTTAAATTATATAAAAAATGTATTTGTAAAATGTAGAAATGCTCATCTCACCTCAACCACGTAATAAGCAGATATCACCAAAATATAAAAATAAAGGAAATAAGACATAATCTTTTGATTAACCATGAGAACCTATCTGCCCATCTGTATGGCAAAAGGTGTAAATCAGACCACCAACAACCTTACCATACCTTAAGCTGAGTTTCATGATATTTTCCTGACCTTTGTGACCACTTCAAATAACATCTAACATATTTTATTAACGTATACTATTTAGTATTTACCTTGTAATTAAGCAGAACAGTACAATCAGGTACTAACTGATCTTTATCAACAAATGATAATATGTTAACATAATATTGACTTCCATATAATGTTGATACTAATGCATGGTTGTCATCTATAATCTCATCTAAATAGGCAACCTTCATTGGGCTTCCACGTAATTTATCAATTTGTGAAAGTTCTTCCTAATAATTATACAGACAGAATATATAACCACACTAACAAATAGTTTTATAGTATTTGTTTGTTTCAATAGATTGTTAATAAAATATATTATAACTAGAGCTTTCTTATTTTTTTGTATTAACCTTTATTATTTGTATATTAAATAATGAAATTTTTGTTAAATAATATTTTGACAAGTTCATCAATGTCAGACTTTGTACAGATAACTATTACTAAGATAATTTTGATAGCAAAATAACAAACACATCTTAACATCAAACATACTACACACTACATACCCAATGCTAAATAATCTATTTATAAATAAAATCATTGTTTTAAAGATTTTATAAATAATAAATCTACCCATTTGCTATTTTGATAAAAGTAAAAAAAACCTAACATAAATAATGTGTAATATTAATTAGATTTTCAAACAGTTGAAACCAATTAAGGTAAATAAAAATGTATTTTTTTACAATGTTTTTTTTTTTTTCAAAAATCTTTTTGAGTAGAAGGAATGCTCCATACCTACATACTTGTAGTGAATTTAATTACAATTCAGGAAATTTTTATGTGTTTCATATTTTATCAATCATTTATTAAAATTACAAAATTTAATATTATTATGGGATCAGAATTTAGAAACTAATCTTAGTTAAATTATGATTATAACCTGAATTTTACTAATAGTTTATACGAGGATTACAACTATCAAAATTGTTTGTGATGTAACAATAGTACAATCTCGATTAATGGGGAGTTCAGAAAAAATGTATGAAGATAACATTTTATTGAATGACCAAAACTAAAGGTATGTAACGTACATCAGCGTTATGATACAAAACACATAAACAAATGACTTTAAAAATTGGAGCACTTACCATACCTCCCAGTTTGTAAATAAGAAAAAAAAACATAATGGTTCTGAACCAAAGAAATCTCAGACTTATTTAACACAAACATAATAAATTAATAGTATTGTGAATATGATTTCAAAATAACAAAATTGTTTTCATTTTGTTAATTGCATTGTTTTAGATGAACTTATTAATCTATTTTACTGCATACTGTTTAGTATTTTTATGAGGGTAAAATATTAATATTCATGCTAATATTATAATAAAATATCTTAAACGGTGGGAAATAATTAAAAGATAATTTGTTTTCTTTAAATATACTTAACTAAGAGAGCACACTCAAATGATTTGAACAAGTAAGTACCCAAATTATATTTACATTAGTTTTTTCTTGAGGTTTTAGTCTTTTCTGGTTCACTAGAAACTCTTCTTCCATAGATAGGTAATCATAAATACGATCCAGTTTTAACATCTTTAAGCCACAATTTGTACGTGGAGTGACTACAAAATTAGCCAAATTAAAAAAAAGAATTGACATCTACTGGCGATTATACACATACTTATTGGTAACTTAAAAGATGCGTCCGGACCCATGACTCTTTTTTTTTTCTTGCCAATTGTGGAGGGAACTGGTGGTTCAAATTTTTTCTTGGTTTTGTCTTTGTTTTGATCACCATTTTGACCGCCACTGGAATGATTTTGACCCTGAACACATACAATATATTCATATTTATCTTTAGTTTGTCAAAACATAACAGCCTTGTGGTTAATAAAATAAGCATAAAAATAGCATAATGTAGGTATAATAAGAATGTTTCATTTATGTACACAGAATGTTTTATTACACCAAAAAATATAACTCATCTGTATAGGGTATTTTACTTACAAAGTTGACAAGAAAATAGAAAAAACTTAATTGCAATAAAAGTATTATATGAAATCAGTACATAGTTACAGATTTACCTATTTGCAGCGCAAAACCATAACAATTCCATATTAGGCAGCAATTTCAAACAGCTGTATAGCAAGTTCGTCTAACTTGACCAATGCAAATAAGGCATTGTGTTAATAACTAGTTAGTTGAAAACAATCAATTTTCGAGGTTTTAACATACTTTCATAGCAACTAATGGCAAAAGCAATGGAACAATTTTGAAATAAAAGCATGTAATTAGCAATCACTAATATTAGTATAAACTCATATATTTATATTTATGGTATTAACTTACCATTTGTGACTTACACTTAAGCTACCTTATAAAAGTTTATTTTATTTAGAACGTAGAGCAAAAACAATTATATTATAATATTACATTCAATACTATCAATTCGGGTCCGTCGTATTAAACGTATTAGTTTTATCGTTTTATATGTTATATCTTAATCCGTGATCGCTGGTAATAAACGATCGAAAAGACTCTCGAAATTCGAACTTCAAATTGCGATTGACATCAGCTTTGTTGCCAAATCTATCCAAATATGCACGTCACACAGAGAGTCTATGTGGCGTCACCCTGCTTGCAGTGTCAACACGATGTAAACATCGTGATAAGTGTTACCTACATCACATCGTGAGTGTCGTAAAAGTCGATGGCTGATAAACTCCAAAGACGATGCAAATAGCTGATGTAGAAAAATCATAAGCCACGGCACAGAATTGATAAATAGCAATAGATAAATGGCCAAGGTGTACATAAATACACCTTGTCGTAGGCGGAAAATTTATTAAATTTTTAAGGGTTTTTATTATTTTTTAAACCAGAGGGGTATTAGTTTGAAGATAAATCAAATTTTTGGGGGGCTTTTAGTATTTGGAAAATCTGGCCTATCTGTAATATAACCAAAAATGACTTCCTATATTTCCTATATTTGATCCGGGTACATAGATTCGAAAAAATATAAATTTTTGTATTCTTCCCACGGTGTAGAGAAGATTCTTCTCTACACCGTGATTCTCCCTCAGAATATACTACCAAAGAGTTTTACTAGGATTTCCATTTTGGCACTTTTCCATGTATCTCAAATACCTAAGTCAATAAATATTAGTTTCATATTGTACTGATATTTATACCTACTTTATAGATGGTGGAAATGACTTGATTATGGTTCAAAAAATCAAATGTAATTATGGTTAAAAATTTGACATCAACAAGTTGACTGCCTCGAGCGTTTTATTTAACTCTCACCTTACCTTGCAATTTTGTTTGATAAGAAATTTAAAAACCGTCTATATTAGATTTGAGAGTTAAATTTGATACACACTGTGGTTGTTGTTAAGGGCCATGAGCATAATTAAATTTGACTCTCACATATTATATTATTTTATTTTGTGAGAGTTGCGTTTAGCTCTTATTCATATGCATCACTGGAAAGAGGAGAAAAATTGAATATTAGGATATAAAAAACGGGATCAATTTTCATTGTTTTGTATGTATTGTGTATAGGTACATAAAGCACCCAAAAATTATTTATTTTACTCAAATTAAATATCAATATACTATCAAATTAATTAACAGTATGAGTACAGGCAAGTAGGTAAGTAAAATCATACAAATTAAAACATTTTGATAACTACAAAAATATTGTGAAAATACATTTATTGGCTATGAGCGTCAAATTTAACTCTCATCTAAAATTCTATCTATTTTAAGCACAATCGATTCAGAATATTGTAGACATCATATGATAAGATAAACATCTATTTTTATTAAAATAAAACCAAAAAAATTTATGACCAAACTCATTGTTTTGATTAGAGCGAGGTTGACCTGATTAGGTGAGTATTAAAATTAACTCACAAAGCTATTACAGAGGTATTCTCAAAAATTTGAAGGCTTGTTAAAAACTACATTGCAAAGTTAAAAGGATTATTTCTGTGATTATGGAGGTATTAAATTTGCAGAAGTTGAAAGCAAAGGGTTGGAAATCAATTTAACAACAGAATTGGATGCTGAAAAAACAATAAATATCTTTTTCTACAAAAATTATGTTTTTAAATTCTCTAAATAATACTGTCTAGTATTTACTAATTGCATTATCAAGTCAATAACCTTCTAATTAACGTGTTTGTAATAATTTTCAATGTAAAAAATTAAATAGTAATCGATACATATTTGTATCACTATTAGTGAACTATATTGGCACTAGGGTTGGTTTTTAATTCTTTTTAAATTAAATCATAATCTTATGTAGACCAAGACTATGCAATTTTTAAAACAAATATTTTTTCTTACAAACAATAATTATTCATATTAACTTTACTTTATTTTTAAATAATATTGTACCATTACTTTTTTTCTTATCTAAGTAATTTTCAGCTTTAAAACATTCATTAAGATTTGAGGGTCATCTTATTGAAGTAGAATTATACTCTTAACTCCTTGTATAAGTAATTATTATTTTAATTCTTGGCAAATACAAATTTCTAGCTTTAATAAACATTAATTATTTAATTGGTTTGAATTATGTCTACAATTTAAGTTCAATAGTTTATATGTATTTTTATCTTTTTATTATTTTGTCAAATGCAAATATCATAGGTTTTAAAATACAATTTAAATGGCTTAGGTATAACTTTGTGTCTTAGACAATACTACTTTTAAATTAATTTTTTTTACCCTTTAATCTAATTTACCTATTAATCTTTTAATTTTGACACATTTATTTTATTATTTTGATGATTATGTTATCATTGCTTAGTTTACAATGTTTTGTCATTTTTTTTTTTATTCCTTGTATCTTCAGTGGTTTTTGAAAATAAATTACTAGAATATCATATTCATAAAATCTAAATTGGTTTGTTACTTGTTATTTTTATGTTTCAAATTTTGTTTTTTCAACCTTTTTGTATAATTATTTTATACATGGTTTTTTTTTAGGTACCTTGCATTGTATTGCATTTTTATTCCTGGAAAAGTGTAATTATTACATAAAATCATTATTTATCATTAAAGGTATGATTGTATTTGGGTTTTAATCATTATCATGGGAATTATTATACCTAAATGTATTCAAAAAATATAACCGATCATTACTTGTGTTTGATTAGGTATGTAAAGTTGTATTAGTTCTAAATCAATTGTGAAATAAATTTTAGGATAGTTGATACAGTAGGTACTACTTTGTTCTTATACATTATTATTATACTTAAAATTATTAAATTTTATTGTAAACCTTATTGTTGTAGTCAAATTTTTAAATAGTAATATTTTTAAAATTTTAAAAATAATTTTTTTAAAGACATAATCAATAATATTTTAGTACGTATAATGTGCTAAAATTAAAATTATATTTTTTTTCATTGTCAATTTATAATAATCAACATAATAATTTTTTTTTTTTAAATTCAGTTGTTTTTTTTTAATTTAATTTTTTTAAATTTGATGCGGACTTAAACTTTTTAGATGATTTGTTATAAATTTTATTGTTATTTGACAAATTTTAGAATGTTCAATAAGGTTAATTCAGCTGTGAGTCATTAATCTTTTCATTATTCAGATATGAGAACATATCAACTAACAACTTAACATTGGTGGAGATCTGCTAAAATACTTAAAAAGCATGGGTCATGCAAATGACAACTATATAAAGAGACAAATTGGACCAGTTCTGTGATAATAGTTAATTTTATATTTCTTTTTGTTTTATTAATTGTGACCAATATTGAGTTTTTATTTACAATGTTTAACTTTTTTTTTTTTATTATTATTAATTGTGACCAATTTTGAATTTTTGTCGTCAATATTTATAGTTATTTTTTTTCACTGTTGCCAATTTTGAATATTTTATAACAAATTTTTAACTATTTTTAATTAATTTTCAATTTGTTATGTAAGGTTTACAAAAAGTCAAACAGTTAAACTTTGATTTTTTATTGTTAAGTATTATTTGAATATTTAAAATGCAGTTCTAAGATAAATAGGCAGTGTTCAAATTGAGGGGGACCTAATTTTTTACAAATATTTCAACGTATGATATACTCCTTCAAATTTACCAGACTCTGTGATCTAGTATAGGTGAATCGGAACACTTGCAACTTTTTTTCATTGGCGTCTCTCTTTGATTTTTTTTGAAATTTGACGAGGGTAAGAACATCAGTGACTAACAGTTTTACTTAACAAAATTAAATTCACTTCTATTTTAAGTAAATATATATTTTAAACCATCATCAGTACAAAATACAAATTGGATTTACTTGTTTGTCAGTTACTTAAAACAATACAACTTTAGAATATTATGTAACATTGTTAAAATTAAATTAAATTCAACCAAGTTTCACTGATGCTTTTAGTTTTAGCATAGTAAAATGAATAAAAATAGTTTAATTCATTTTGCTATGAGTTTTAGTACATTTATTACCTGTAATATCTGTATGAATTCTAAAATTAAATCACACAATTATTAAGTATTATGCATTGAATACAATATTTTAATATTAAACAAATAAATTTAATACTTAATATTTTGTTTTTTAATATTGTGTGTGCCACTGTGCCATATCCTTATTATTTGTTAAGTTCCTCATATGGAATTTATTCCAAAAACTAGATTGGTACTATAGTCGTATTGTCTTATTAATAATTCGAAGAACTGCCTGTAACCTGTAAATATGATACGTGATATTGCCGATCAGTCTTATCTACCAGTAGCACCATGATTACAATTTAAAGTATTTTATTCTGTGATTCAATCACCAACACGTCAAGCGGTTCTCACTTCTCATATTGGTTCAGCACATAAATGATAAAAAAATTAAAAAACAATAAGTCCCGTTACTTCACAAATGGTGAATTAAAAAGATTGGTACCGCTAAATACCACGTTTGTGGTAAGTGCATTTTCACGCACGTATTTTGCCATAATATCTATTATCTACAGAGTAAGTGTAATAATTTATTACATCCCACCAGCCACCATTTAATTTAATTCGTTCATATTGATGGTTCCTCATTTTCTCACTTTGCACACAAGGCGAGTCTCGACCTATACACTGTCATCTGCTTTGCATAATACATTATTTACACGTAATTATATTTTCAGCGCCGTTTGATGTTTAAACGGCACTAGCACAAGACGTCTGCACTAAACAGTTTTCAGTTTTTACCTTATTTACGAACGCAAAATGAGTTATCTAGGATGGCAAACGAACGACCAAGTGAGTAGAACGAATTTAATATAAGTGTATTTTATCATTCAAAAACACGTGTCCGTCCGTCGAGGTGACAATTTTGAGTTTTCTGTTGTAGATTCTAAGCGCAGCAAATATTTTTACTATGATTTTTTTTATTCTGACGGCCAAAGTGTCCCATTGCAAAGTGTCAAAGCACAAAAAAGTTTGAATGGTGGACTTAGATGATACCTTACTTAAAGCTTTTTTTTAAATTTGTTTTTGTTTTTGACCTAAAATGGCCCAAAAACCATAAGATTTTCTTTAACATTATCAGAAAACTGCTTGAAATTTCGACATTTGTAATTTATTTTATTGGTAGCTCCAATCTTTACTTCGAATACCACACAAAAAAGTTTAGATTTTCGTTTTAAAATATATTTTATTTGAAACATATGTTGATATTTTGATTATTCTGAGTTACCTGCCAAAAACTACGAAAATTAGACCATCAGAGCTCTCTGATCAATGCAATTTGTAGCACAAAAAAGTTAGGGAATTGTATACAACTTCCAAAACATTGGTCTACCCAAAGAAGTGACCCACTTCTAACTACTACGCCCAACAATTTCTTGACGACCTCAAGTTTATTCCAATTTTTCCTTTTTTAATTTTTATTTGCACGATCTTCAACTCGCAGCATCCTGTGTTTTAGATTCCAAGTGGAGACGTACCTAGTTTATAGTGTAGCCAATAATGTTTTGGTAGTAACATGACGTGTATTAACAAATTTTTTACACACAGTGCATACTAGTTGTGACCACGATAACTACTTCAAAAATGCTCCAATCTATATACACTCGTACCTGGTTGGTTTCCTTGTTGGTTTAGTTGAAAAACTACTCGAAAATTAAGTAAAAGTTTTTTAAAATTGTCAAAAAACAAGTGTTTAACAAAATAACAATTATTGTTATGCAATTTTAATGACAATGTTTCATCAAAAGACGTGAATTGTAATATAGGCACATATTTTGGGAAACATTATGTATAATTCAAGTTTTGTACAACTTTCTAAGTTTTACATTTAATTATTAGCCATTGTTAGTTCTTATTCAATTTAATTTATTTGATTTTTTTAGTTAATCGTGGGACTATGTTTGGTGCCAAATGTTAGAAATTGTGAGCCTTCACATTTTCCGCGTCCAAGTGCACCACCACTATCCAGTTATTCGCCACATTTTACGTACGACCGGATTACTGAACAAACATTTACGGCTAATAATTGGAGAACGGTGAGATTACTTTCTATATACTTTACTTTACTTGCAAATGCCTGTGTTTAAGTAACTTATAATGATTTATAACTGATTAATCAATGATCCTCGATCCAATTTAATTTGTTATGGATTTTTAAATTATTTCAATTTATTTTTACAAAACTTGCAATAAAAATAACAACAAGACATTATAAAAAATCTAGGGATTTTTTTTATGTCTTTTACAGTTGACTTTTGCTGAGTAGTGCTAATGTAAATGTTTGAAAATAGTAAGCAAAGTCATTTTGTATTTTTTATATAGAAACTACTAATTTTGAATACATTGTTTTTTTATATTATACTGCAGAAAACAGTCCTGTGAATTGTTTAACGTATTATGGTATTGTTTTTAGTTTAATCCAATATTGCGTCCTTTAACTCTATTTTATCCACAACATGACGCCGAAACGTTGTTCAAAGCTATTCACGAGTCGGTACCAGACACAAAATCTATAATTCAGATTTTGACACGTCTAATTAACGTGCAAAGGGAAGATGTGAGCTTTTTTTACGGAGTGATGTATAACAGGGTATGTATAAACACTTTTTCCTTTAAATCCTTAATAAGTGCCATGTATGTCTCAATTATTTTTTTAGTTACCTATATCTACCAAATTAACTTGGTAGTTATCATTGTAGGTACCTACTTCAGACAAATTCTTCTTCTTCTCCTGGCATCTCTACTCTCTAAGAGTTTTTGCCGCCATTACTACACTTCGCCACCTGTCTCTATCTTGGGTTTTCTCCTCCAATTATCAACTCCAAGGATTTTTAAGTCTTCTTCTACCACATCCATCCATCTTTTCCTAGGTCTACCTCTAGGTCCTTTACCTTGTGGCTTCCATTCCAATGCTACTCTAACTACTTCGTTCTCCTGTCTTCTCATTATGTGACCTAACCATTGTTTCAGACAAATACTTACAGTAATTTTTATTTGTTCTGGTGTTCATCATGGTTATTTTTATTGAAACGTTGAATGTGAAATGAGAAGTTTAAAAAAAATTATTGATGAAAAAGCATTAAAAATGTTAACGCTAAGACAGGCAAATATTTTATAAAATAAAATATTAAATTGCTAAACTGTAAATCATAACAAAGTTGATTATTTAGACGTACAGATCTTTGAAAAAAATTGTTTGTTTAAATTAATTAAATGTGTTTTGTTTAAGGATCTACTTACAGATCTGCAGAATAATCTAAGCGGAAATTGTGAAAAGCTGATTACAGCACTTATGACACCTACTTTTGAACTTCTTGCTAAAGACATTAGAAACGCAATTAATGGAATTTTTATCAATGAAGAAACAGTCATAGAAATTTTGTGCAATTTGTCAAATGCTGAAATCAATTGTTTAAAATTAGCATATTACAAGTGTATGTTATTTATTTTAAATACCTACTTAAGTACTGTAGTAAAATTTTGATAGTATTAATGATTTTAAGTTGAATTTTATATTTTAGTGTTTAAAAAAAACTTAGAAGAGGACAATATGGGCAACATACCAAGACTTTTCCACAGATTTTTAGTGTCTCTGAGTCAGGTGCGTCTTAATTCTATATTAATCAATACTGACACAAAATCATATTTTATGTCTTAGCCGGTTCCATGATTAGGCAATAGTTCATTCAAATTGGAGAAACTAGTGTTAGTTATAGTCACACTGCACACTGGGTTAAACTGTTGGCTGAATCACCCCCGCCTCTCTTCATTAGTTATTGTACTTTACTTGGCGTCGGATACTCGGTGTGTGAGTCCGTGTCCTGAGTTGCAATCTCTATTTTTTTATATCTGCAAAAATCATACAAAATTAATAAAGTTATGTGCGTTAAGTTTAATGTACATGAGTTCCATGAGTTATTTATGTTAATACTGGGAAAGTATGAATCTCCTTGAAAAAAAAAAAGTATAGTGATCTTGCAAATTGAGTTGGTTCCTGTTTTAAATGGTTCACCGGTTTAAAAAAAATAGATTAAAAATAGACTTTTTTATTCAATTTGTGATCATTAGGTAATAAATCATTAGTTTCATTTATTTTCAAGCATTTTTTTTACAACATATGACAATTTTTGAAGGAACTGTGATTAATATCACTTGACAGAAATGAAAAAATAACAGCGTATAACTACTATATACTAAAATTGTATAAAAATTTTTATTAAAATTCTGGTACATTTGATACATTCCACACATAGAAAAATATGTTGTTAAGATAGTTGTATGTTTCAAGATCATTAACTGAAAATAGGCGGTTTGATGAAACAATTACTGTGTAAATAGGTCAACAATTTCAAAATTCTATAATAATCACTAGATAATTGTTAAAATTGATTCTTGGTTTCATTTGTATGTTTATTTTACCTATTCGAATTACTGTAAATATCAATTCAAGTCATTAGTTGTTTGGAGTATTTGGATATCATTTTTAGACTAAAAAGCCGCGGATATGTTAAAGCACACATGTCACACCCTGTGTGCTTTGCTATTATACGCTTGTGCTGCTATTGTAAGACACAATAGTTTGTAAACAATTATTGAATTTTATTTCAGATCCTAAATGTTATATCCTCATAACTTTATGAATATAATGAGCCTAATGCCTTTGGATAGTAAATTAATGCATAGAACGTTAAATTATTTTGATGTTATATAGAGTTTTATAGCTTAAAAAATCCCTGTTCAATAAGAGCGTTGTAAACACAAACGTGTTTAGAAACATTATAAGAAATGCATGACCTATCCATTATTTAATCACTTATGAATGATTTGAATAATAATCACTATACTGTGGAGTACTTACCACCCAAGTTGAGCATGTTTTACCAAAGTGTATAACAATAAAATGAGGTATCTACTTAGATATTAAACAAATGAATCAAAATCAAAAATTGTATTATGTTGCCTTAATAATTAGACTGCCCTATACAAAAAGTAGAAATAAATTTGAAAGTGGTTGAGTGATCCCATTTGTTTTTTACTATAGGGGCAACGAATTGAAAATGTATACATGGACCAAGGTTCCGCTATAGCCGACGCACAAAATTTGATAGGTAAATATGCACAGGTAGATTATTTCTACTATAGGTGCAATAATTTTTCATATTATTAATTTTGATTCTTATGATGTTCTAGGCGAAAAAGAATTTGACACCGACCAGTCTACATTTAGTATGATTTTACGGTCCCGTAGCTACATTCAGTTACAACAAATATTTTTGGAGTATCGTAGATTTGCTGGTCGTGACTTTGAAGACATGGTCAGAAGTGAATTTAGCGGAGAAATTCAGAAAATAATCACAGCTATCGGTGAGAACTCAATAAATATAATTTTTTTTTTTTTATTGTACTTTTACTCAAATTATTAAGTTTGTTAACAGTTAAGTGTTTAAAAGATAAAAGCGCTTTCTATGCTGAACGTTTACATCATAGCATTATTGGACTCCAAAAAAACGATTGCAATTTGATTCGTATTGTGACTACTCGGTGTGAAATAGACATGGGAGACATAAAAAATGCATTTTATTTGATATATGGCCAATCCTTGGAGGCTACAGTCTCAGTAAGAACTTTTATTGTTTTGTCTGCAAATTGTACTTAGATAATGCTTACGTTATTCCTACTGTTATGTTACAAAACACTGAAGACATTATTGGTTTAATATGTAATAATTATATATTTTTAAAGTGTGAATCCTATTTTGTTTGTGCACTTTACTACATTATTACTTCTTATTTGTTTGTACACATTACTATAATATTAATATTGTTTTATTTGTAATTAATTAATCAATTAAATATATTTCTTTATTCGGGACTTAAAAGTTAAATGGGAGGATGTAGTGGTCCTGTCATAAAAGATTATTGTTCTTCATACACTTTAAAAATATATAATTATTACTTATTAATAATTAAACCAATAATATCTTCAGTGTTTTATAAGTAAACAAAAAACAATAATTTTGTAACTAATATTATTATTTGGCTTACTATCTACTTCCCTATTGGTTTGTTGTGTTTTCTTGTGACTACTGTATGGGTTCTTTTTCCTTCCTTATGACTCAATAGCATCTATCTTTTCAACTGGACTGGATTTCTGTTTATATATTTGACTGCATCATGTTTGCTTGTTGTCTACCATCCTCTGATGTTCTGCAGAAGTTAGCAGCCTTTTCTAAGTCCAGTGAGAACTCTAGTCGTACTTCAAGTCCAACGTTCCACAATCTAATTGTTAGCTTGTCTCTTATCATATTACTTTTTTTTGTGAATTTGCGTGACAATGATGAGGGTTTTAGTTCCAATATGTAATTGTCAATTGATTGGTCTGGTTTTTGATTGGTATAAAAAAATTTAAACCTCTCATACACTATATTTGTTTTCGGGTTGCAATATTCCTCAAAAGCTTAAAGACGGTTAGAACCGCTGATTTTCTTTTTCTGTCTGTCACACGTAAATCATAGGACTTAAAATGGTTTATACTTCCAACATATCAATCGATCTATTAATTTATTAATGCAATAAGGAATCTGTAAACTGATTTCTATTCTTCAAGGTATCGCTTTACACCAAGCTACATTTTTTATTTTCTTGTCATACTTTTTTTAAGAATAACTAACTTTAAAAAACTCATATTGGTTTCTTAAAATTTAATTTGTAAAAATGTAGAAGATAAAATCAAAAATGTATCTTGGTGGTTGCAAAGTAGACGTCATGAACAATTTAAATCAGTTTACAGATTCCTTATCACACTAGTACATTGATCGGTATGTTGGAAGGAAAAACCGTCTGAAATCCTATGATTTACGTGTGGCAGACAGAAAGAAAATTAACGTTTCCCACCGCCTTAACAATTAACATCTGTTTTGATTTTTTGCTTAGGTAAAAAGAATTAGTTGTTTATCTCAATACCTTAGCTCTCCCAGAGAATGAATATTTCTCTGTTGCCTTTGTGTAGAGATCAAATATTTGTTATCACTTTTCCATAATCCAGACAATTTACCTTTAAAAACTAGCACTAGAGGCGCTTAAATTTGGTTATATACATGACCATACTGTTTCTTCTTTTTAACTGCATATATATGAACAAAACTTTTCATACCTGACACCATGTTATGTTACTTACATAACACTGAAGACGTTAATGGTTTAATAGTTAATAATTATAATAATAATATATTTTTATAATGCATGAAAAACAATAATCTTTTATGACAGGTTATGAGACACAAACTTAAGTATAAAAAGATTATATAGTTCTTACAACAATTACAAAACGGTAGATAACAGGCAATACATGATAATAAGCATACTGTATAATCACTTATGTTACACTCATGACACTTAGTAATGTCTTGTGGGAGCGGAGAGTCTGAGTTTTAATTTTCTAATAAATAATGTATAATTTTTATACAGGCATTTTTTAAAAAACAAAAAAATTTTTTGGCTTAGGTGTCAATGATTTCAAAAATAAAATGTGATTGTGAAATAAAATTGTAATTATTACTTTTTAGGGCAAATTTGGTTTTTGGTGACAATTTTATTTTTCACATTTTGTAATTACATTATAAGTTATTTTAGAATCCTTACGGTGTAAACTCCTTTAACCCATTCATATCTTGAATATAAGTCAATGTCACAATTTTGTTGTTTCAGTCTAAATCTTCTTCTTCTTCTTGGGTTTATTGGGCCTTTAAGACCATCCCGTCTCACAACCAAGCTTCCATCCTGTCCAACGTTAGATCTCTCCTATTGGAACCACCTCCCATTTATTTAACATCCTTTTTTATGACATATCAGCGCATCCTGAATCTCCCCAAAGGTCTTTTACCTAAATGATTTTGTTTAATTACTGCACGTAGTGGCAGATTTTGGTTTCTAGTTTCAATCTAAATATATAATTTTTTTTTTTCAGGATAATACTTCAGGAGATTTTAAACAGTGTCTTTTAAGTTTGATTAAATGTTAATTGTAGGATTCTTGGTTTATTCTCTAAGAATCAAAATAACATTTATTTTTTTATATACTATAATTTTTTTTTTTTTATTTTACTTGTATATTTTTTTATTTATGCATTATTAGATGTAAAATTATTTAGTCCTTCATCATTATTGTAAACAATTTTATTTAATAATTAAGTTCTGCTTAATACCTAATGTTTTTTTTGTTTTTAATTTATACTTAACTTTCTTAATGTTATTGTTTTTTTTTTTTTTACTCATTGCATTATACCAATTTTAACTTTTTAGAAACATTGAAATATACCTATTTGTTGAGTAACCTTATTGGAATATTTTTACAGTACATTTTTTACAAAACATGGTTTTTAAATTAGTAACAATTTCTATATTTTCTATGTTTTAATTCATTTAACAATGAGTTCCTACATAATTGTGTTTATGTAAATTTTTAGTAAAAAACAAAATATAAATTTAATGTTATTTTTTTTATCATTAAAAAATAACCATCAATTTTTGCTAATCATTTAATACGTATTTTAATTAAATTATCTTGGTTATGAATAGTGAAACTACGATAAATTGGTAAAATGTTGAATGCGATTAAGATTAACCGTGTATTGATTACAATTTTTTTTTTTATATTGAAGTGATGCAGAATGCATAAAAAATTATTTTGAATCATATAAACTTAAAAATTGAAAAAAGGTTTATTCTTAAATCAAATTAAATCTATGTGTGCTAATTCATGTGGAGTCTTAGCACAATGCATAAAATAAGCATTACATATAATATCTACTATAATAATGGATTTAACTATGATCATAATATAAAAAATGTAATATTTATCAGGACCATAAAATAAAAGTAATTGGCAATAGTAAATATTTAGTTTGAAGATTTATTCAGTCACTTCGGCCTCTTTAAATCCAGTCCTGAGTCACAACCCTTTTGACTAGAGTACTTGAAGTCTGTATAGTGAACCATTTACCATTTTATTTTGAAATATGAGAAACAAATCTAATAATTATTAACAGCATGAATTATAACGACGATGGCATGTAAAAGAGATTAGATTTTTGGATGGTTTCTAAGAACAGCAACACGTACAATCATTCTATATTTCTATATAATGCCTAGGAATAATACCAAATACAGCCGGTAATTTGTAAAATTTTAAAATAGACCTAGGCACTAATGAAATGCCAAACAATGTGTAGGTAATGTATTATATGAATCTTATCTTATGTTCCTGCTCTATAAAGTTGTACAAATATGAAATAACGTATGTAAATGCTTAAAAAATAAAATCTAACAAATGTAAATTTTGATTTATATTAATTTGCAGTGTTGTAATAAACAAACGTCCTGTATTGTGGAACGTGTTTAATACTTAAAATATTTATGTTTAATGTATTATCTATCTTAATAAACATATTTATTATTTTTTTTTTTTTTGTAGAATACTTATAAATGTAATCATAAAATATTTTTAATAATAATACATAATTTTAAAAATATTTTATGTTAAAATTAAATCAAACGTATCAAGTACCTAATCCTAGGAAATTATATTTGTTTGTTACATTAGTAAAATATTTTTAATAATATACAATTTGTCAAATTTTAAAAACACTTTTTGTTCAAATAACAGTTTATAGCTATATTATATACTTAGTAAGTGTTTATAAATAAAATGAATTATACATTGAAATAATTTTTTAATATGCAGTTTTGTAAAAATACAATAATGTGTTTTATAATATTATAATAGGTAATTAATAACTAAGTACTACCACTGCCATTCAAATTAGTTTTGTAAAAATACAAGCGATAAGAGTGCAACAAGAAAAGTACATTTTAAATTCATTTTGTTCTTTATAAATATCTCTTGAGTAATAGTAATTTTTTAGCATTATGGTTAATGGGGAGTATTTAAATAATATTAGGTATGCTGACGATATGGTAATTTTTACTAATAACACTGTAGGGTTACAATACTTAATGAACAGAGTAGTAGAAGTCAGCAAAATGTATGGCTTGATTCTAAATACAAAGAAAATAATAATATCAAAGAGTCATAACTTAGTTGGACGTTTAAGAATTTTGAAATAAATGTATAGAACAGGTACTGCATTCATTAGAAATACAAATTTTTAACTATGATTTTCACTTCGAAAAAGTGACTTAATCCCAGTGCACACGACGCTTGTTTCGCCGCTGGATTGCCTGATGGTTCATGCACAAATCCATCAGACAAACAAGCACGGAAAATAGCACGTTTTCTATCACCGATTTCCAGCATGCATTCACGCAACGAAACCAGCAGTTACGTAACTATAATTTACCGGAGCCAGCACAGTTGCCGTAACAGCTCCCCGCAAGGAAATATCAGCAAAACAAGCGTTGTGTGCACTGGGCTTTACTACAGAGCGAATTTTATCCGCGAGCGAGTCATGCGGGCAGCAAATTTCACCCAAAGCACAAAATTATCTATAATCGTGCTCATAAGCTAGAAGAATCCATAGATAACTGTTATATAAATATAATATGATAATCGCGCTATCAGCGTAAACGCTGTAAACATCAAGCGTCCATGACCACGGCTGTATATATATATAATCTATAGTTCGTGACAAACGCACCCTACATGAAAATGTCTTATTGCTCGTATGATAAAAACGGCCGTCACCAAATAAAAACATCGATCCTTTGTTCTCGTATTCGAAAGTGTGGCGTCCGTCATTCGAGGGGCTACATTTCGATCTCGCGCAATCCTCCTACTTCGGATTTAACGGAAAACGTCGCGATGGAGTGGAGCCAGGCGAACACGTTGAAACTGATCAAGCATTTCGAATTTCAACGCGTACTGTGGGACGTGACACATTCTCTGTACTACCATCAGATAGTAAAGCACGAAGCGTGGGACTGGATCGGCCATAGAATGGGGTGTTCGAGCAACGAGTGTAAACAGAAGATGAACTCTCTGTTGGCTACGATGAGAACGGAAGTGGCCAAAGTGAAGCGAAGCACGGCTACGGCGCACGGTAAATACCTACGTGATTGCAAAATGTGTCCGCTGTACAGCTTTTTTGCCATAATGCACTTTATCGACCCGTGACCAAAATGAAATTTTCTTTTTTTGTTGTTCATTTATTCTTTTAATAAATTAGATTTTATGTGGCCATTACTATTAGTCGGAATTACTTGTTTCCGAAGTTAATGCCACTCATAGTTTGTTAATTTACTCGTCTGTCAGCTATCGTGTTCGGGGGTGGGATAAAGTAATCTTTGAGGTTTAATTTTAACCCTTCTTCCTTCACTTTCAAGTGTCACTTTTTGTTAACGTTCAATATTCTCTTCAAAGCGGACTTGCTCGTTTTGCCAAAACAGCAGTGACGACAAAGTGGCCCATTGATTTATTAGCTTTGTCCAATTTGCATGTTATAGCAAGGACAATGTAATCGTATTAGCAGAGCAAGTACATAAATATCCTGATTGAAAACTATTTTCATTAGGTAATTGACTAGTTAATAAATTATTTTGTTCGGTTTATCTGTATCTGTTTGAATTTAGTTTTGATATTTTGTATAGAATCAAATTTTTTCATTATTTTGTTTGTATAAAAAAAAGGAGTGTGTCCTAAATGTTTTCAAAGTTAGTTTATTTTTCGGTTGATTTCATCACAAATTTTGAGAACAAAATGGGTTGGTAGAATGCATTTGTGCCGCACCGCTTTTACACGCACAATTTTTATGACATAATCTTTTTAATGTTACAATTCGCACCAGTCAACAATTTTCGGGTATAAGTATTTAAAAAAAAGCATTATCGTAACTGTGTTTTTTTTAAAATCTCTGTTTAAATATTTATTTTAGGTACAAGAGAACTGTATCAAAGCACTTGGTATGCCTTTGAAAGCATGAAATTCCTTTGGAACAGTGGCATGCTCTTGCGTTCAACAACAAGCTCTGTGAGTATAATTGTATGTATAAATAAGAATAAGTACACCAATACTTAATGCCATTTGCAATAAAAAAAAAAATAAAAAAATACAAATGTTACTTATAAAAGATAATGATTTTTGTTTCTAGTTTATTTTCCAGTAAAAAAGCTGTATATTAAATATTTTTTTACTTAACAATCATATACATAAATATACACAATTGTTAATTTCTGGATTCTTCATTATTGCTGTATTGTTTTTGGTTTTTTTCCAGTCCCCTAAAAAAATTCCATTGGCACCTACTGATATATATATATATTGAAATAGATGGTAGTTATTATAATTTGATCTCAACTTTGGATGATGGTCCACTAATATCTCTACTTAGATAGATATCTGTCATTAGATACTAATTGATAGGTAGGTATTATTGAAAAAAAAATTCAACTGTTGGGCCTAAAATAATTTGATTTTTTCACATGTCATTGAGATGGGTAAAACTAACATACAAACGTCATTTGAATTAATTGTTTGGCGTTTCCCACATTTTTGTTATGTATACATTTAAAATATCATTAAAGTTAAGAAAAAATTTTAAGCCATGCATATAATTTTAAAAATTTGATTTAGTATTTGACTTATTAAGTTCATTTAACATTTTTATAAGCAATCTATTGCTTACAAATTTACTATAAACATCAAAAAATACATCTTTCAAACTACTTCCCGCTCTAAACAAAATATTACCCAAGTTTTCCGCAAATTATAATTTACTCCCTTTTTTTATTATGTGTTTCTTGTTAGATATATAAAATTTATGTTTTTACACTTTGACAAAAAATTATTTAGTTTCAGTAAGGTTTTGCTACAAGTACTTTAAATATTACTTCATCATAAAGGGTCACCCAAAGTCATAGTATTCATCTACATTCCATACCGTATTATTATAATTTGTTATTGAATATTTCGTTCAACAAATTATAAACTATACAAGTTTTTATTTTCCAGGTACAAAATGAGAAAGAGATTGATACTCAAAAGATATATAAAATACCATTTCCTACAGAACCATATCTTCATCAACCAAGCCATTTTTGCCGACCTCTGGTACCACCTAACATATTTTTACAACAATCTAGTTTATATCAAGAACAATCTGGCAGAAAACCGCAACTAACTAGTGTATCTCTACAACAACCTAATAGCCCACCTCTAAAACCTCTTAATCTATTTCAGAATCAACCTAGTTTATATCTGGAACAATCTATCCAAAATTTGCAACAAACTTGCATATCTCATCCACCCAAAAGCTCACCTCTGGAACCACTTAATCTAATGCTGCAACAATCTAGTTCATATATGAAAAAATCTAGCCAACATTTGCAACAAACTAGAAAAACTCTGACACCTATGAATCCACATCTGGGACCATTTAATATAGTTCTACAACAACCTAGTTTTTATCAAAAACAGTCTGGCAAAAACCCGCAACAAACTTATGTATCTCTACAACCTAATAGTTTACCTCTGAAACCTCTTAATCTATTTCTGAACCAACCAAGTTTATGTCTGGAGCAATCTAGTCACAATTTGCAACAAACTTGCATATCTCAACCACCCGGAAATTCACCTCTGGAACCACTTAATCTAATACTGCAACAATCTAGTTCATACGCGGAACAATCTACCCAACATTTACAACAAACTAGAAGAACTCTTACACCTATGAATCCACCTCTGGGACCATTTAATATAGTTCTACAACAACCTAGTTTATATCAAGAACAGTCTGGCAGAAACGCGCAACAAGCTAATGTACAACGTAATAGTTCACCTCTGAAACCTCTTAATCTATTTCTGAATCAGCCAAGTTTATATCCGGAACAGTCTAGCCAAAATTTGCCATTAACTAGTACATCTGTAGCACTTAAAAGCCCAACTCTTTCACCAACAAGCTTATGTCTAAATAAAACGTCTTCAAATAAAAGAAAGAGGGTGACTGATGATCAAGAACAATCTGGAAGAAACACACAACAAACTAGTGTGTCTCTACAATCTAATAGTTTACCTCTGAAACCTCTTAATCTATTTGTGAATCAACCTAGTTTATATCTGGAACAATCTAGCCAAAATTTGCAACAAACCAGTTCATCTTTACCACTTAAAAGTCCAACTCTTCCACCAACAAGCTCATGTCTAAATAAAATATCTTCAATTAAAAAAAAGAGAGTGATTGATGATCAGGAACAATCTGGCAAAAAGACGCAACAAACTAATGTATCTTTACAACCTAATAGTCCACCTCTGAAACCTCTAAATTTATTTCTGAATCAACCTAGTTTATACTTGGAGCAATCTAACCAAAATTTGCAACAAACTAGTACATCTTTACCACTTAAAAGCCCAACTTTTCCACCAACAAGCTCATGTCAGAATAAAATATCTTCAAATGAAAGTAAGAGGGTGACTGATAATCAGCTGGATAAAGCTTTAGATATTTTGTCTGCTTTTTCTGCATCATTAATCTCGAGCGATGATTTACAGGACTTTGGTAACTTTGTGGCAAAAAAATTAAGGAAATATTCTACAAGATTACAAAGTCTCATACAAAATGCTATCATTAGTATATTTGTAAATGCCGATAGTGGTTCTGTCAACTTGGTTTTACAATAACCTATCACACTCAAATAACAATTCTCAAAACAAATCAACAACAACAGTACACCTGTAATTTCTGGAAATTTTAATCAATTGTCTAAAAACATCCCTCAATTGAAAATTCTCATTGTTATATTACATTCTCTTTTCCCAATTATCGTATACACTTATGTAGTATAGGAAAGTTGTAAAAGGAACATATATTAATAAAAGCAAAGTATTTAACTAATAAGAATTCAAACAAAAGAACTCTTTGTTAAACTGTACAGATTTAGTAGAGTCCAATATTATTGTACAAAATGGTCTCAAACGTAAGCTCCCACATGGCCAAGATGGTCAAAACATCATTATCATTATTAAAGATCAATAATGATAATATTAAATATTTAAATAAAATGTACTTAAAATACTAGTTGTTAGTGAACCTGAGGTCATTGTAATATTCCTTCAATATAACCTTCAAGCCCTTGTGTATGCGGAATTTACATTGTTTTTTTTTTTTAACGTGCTTAATTTTAATGAATGGAGACTGTCAGGTATTCTCTAATTACTTGTCAAACATCTATATGGCGAACATATTTTTATTTCAGCCATCATCTGGCCATCAAAAGTCGCTAGTAAACTTAGCATTGTGATAATTGTATTTTTGGAAACGTTTGAGCAACCAGGCAGTTAATTTTGTATATTTTCATTATTGTGTAATTAAAAATGTATACTTTAAAACAGAACTTTTTGTTGAAAAGTATAAGTAGTTGATTTTATTCAGAGAATAAAAATGATTTGCAAGGTAAAATAATTTAAATACCTACCTTATAAAAATAAATTAAAGGAAATTGGAAGGCGATGAAAATCACTGACGCGTTGTTAAAATACATGAACGCTTCAAGGTTAATATTGGCTATAGTTTATATTAGCAGATCTAGACAAATTATAGTGATAAAGTATTTGTTATTCAATTATAAAATATAAACTTATAATTAAATAAACAAATTCTTAGAAAAATAATTGTATTTTACAAACATTTTTGTAACATAATATAAATAATGAATAAAACGCCTGAAATATTATGTCACATTGTATAATATGAATTAGTACATGTAAAAATTTTAATTATCTTAATATATTAATCATAAATCATTAATAGTTGTTAATTACAAACACTTTACGTATTAAAACAAAATTTGATATATGTTTAAGATGTAGTAAATATTTGTTTGTTTTATGTACCTTTATGCTATAAACATTAAAACTTTATATTATATTTTAAGTTATTCTTTTTTATATAATTATTTTATTTATTCAAAAATGGTTTAGAAGTGTAATCAAATGATTGGCAATAGCAAAAAATGAATTTTATCACTCAAATAAGCATTTTATGCTAACACTTTTGTTAGTTTTCAAAAGGACTTCTCCAACAAAAACCTATACACCTAACTATTCAATCATGGGGTTTTGGTTTTAGAACATTTTGTTCAGAATAGTTTGTATTATTCCGTTGAGCATTTTCGTCATTAAACCATACATTCCAATATGTAAAATGAAATTCCCAAACATAAGATTAATTTTGAGAGTATAAATATTTGTATTTTGAAATGCGGAATGCTCTTAATAACAGCCTTAATGGTGCTGATGTTTTTTGGTAAAATGTTTTTCTCCGTGGGATTTATTAGATTACCAAACTCGCTCAGAATTGTTTTCTTGTAGGAAATGATTTATTATTGCTTTCAAATACCTACTAAATAATATTTTATAATTTAATATACTGAATTATTGACCTACCAAAATAAGTGGTCCAACCCGAAGCGTAATCGCAACTCCAAAAAACTTCTCACCCGACCTAAAATTTACTCTTATACTTATATCAAAACCTACTATAAGTTTAAAAGACAAGTTCTTTCAGTATTTATAGAAGAATATAATAATTCATAAAACATTATATTGATTAAAAATTTATTTTCATTAATTTTTGCTATATCTAAGTAGAATAAACACCCATACATTTTATGACACTTGATTATGCACACGTGCCTTATAAATTACTTTATTAATTCGTGAAGGATGTCAATCCAATGCACTGACTATATATTTTAATTCAATGCGTACATAACTTACAGAAGAATCTATGGTTCATATCTTATTTAATATAATTTAATTAGTTTTTTTTGAAGGGAAGGACGTTGAAAACAAGGAGAATTTGTCCTGAAAACGTATTCATGCCACGCCAATGTCAATGGCCAATATTAGAGTTCTCTTGCTCAAGCTTTACACTTGGCTTTGATCCCCAGTGACCTTCATGTATTATCTTTAGCATAGACTCAATACATATGGCAAAATAATTTTCTTACAATACTAGTCCTTCAATGACCAGTAAATCACTTTTTAGATTCCAATAAAATTTTTAATTTTGTAGAACTTTACTTTTGGTTTTTTTGGCAAACCATTATTGCACATTGTTTTACATTGGTACTTAACGAACCATCTTTCCTTGTTTCTACTCTAATTATTTCTTGTTTTTCTTTTGACATAGCTAAATGTTAAATTATCTCTAGAACAACAGTCTCTATTTCAGGATCTTTATCACCTTCTGTTATCTTTATAACTTATTTTTATTTTCTGGATACATAAGCTTTGTAATTGCCTCAATACATTTTCTATCTGGCCTCACACCTTCATGTGAAATTTCATAAGCAATATCATGTACAATACTATGCTTCAATTGCAACTTTTCTTTTCTAAATTTTATATTCTTTAGCTCTTTTCAACATTCCAATAAAAACTTCACCATGGTCTTCTTCTGTTACTCCTGATATAATAAGATCATTAAAATAGCATAGTACACCACTTGTACAATGAAGGTTTTAAAAATATGTATATAAGCATCTACGCGTCTATAGCACCACAAAGTTGTTTACTGTAACAAAATATGCAGGTGAGCAGTTGCAGCCCACAGACTTTATACGTTTGTAACTTTCAAACTAAGTACGAGTATTGATTAGATAAAATTAACAAAAACTTGAAAATATCTACTTGTAAGCAGCTGGTGCCGATTTTTTTATACATCTGTAAGTGCGTTACAAAAAATCCAAATTTATTCACTGATAACTTGCAAACAATGTTTGTCGACTTCTTTTTAGATTCTGTTGTGTCCACAAAAAGACATAAATAGAATATATTTCGAAAAACCAAAAATATTTTTCTTAAGTAAATTTAAAATTTTCTGGAATGTAATCAAGTTTTTTTTATAGAAGGAGTGCTCCATTAAGCAGGAATTCTTCACATTATATACCAAAAAAAAAAAAAAATTTTAAGTATTATAATATATCAAATTTATTTAACTACAAGTTGGTAAATAAAAATTAAAAATTACAATTACATCATAAAATCAAACTTAAATTTAATAAATCACAAGTTACTGAATGTATAAAAAATAAATTGAAAATCATATTAATATTATGATTTAAGATAAAGTCAAACATTTTAATAAACCACAAATTAGTAAAAAAATTAGAAAAATTAGAAAGTTAAATTATGATTTAAATATTTAAAAAAAAAAAATCATTATAATACTTTAATACTTTAGATAATACTTAAATTATAGATAATACTTTAATTAATAAAAAAGAATACTATAGATGTGTAAACAAAATATGCTGTTTTAGAGAAATTGTACAAAACATGTTGTTGAACCATCACACCATGTTGAATATTCGGCAATCTTTTCACGACATAAAGGACAAGTTTGATCACAGTCCAACCATGTAGTAATGCAAGAGTCACAGAATATGTGGTTGCACTGCAACATCACAGGGCTAACAAATGTTTGATAGCATATTGGACAACTGTAGCCAACTTTTGTTAGCATTTCTTTACTGGGTACTGACTTGAAATCCTGCAATTGTTAATAATAATTTAGATAGTATTTAATCGACAAAATGTATAACTTAAGTGCATGATAAGTATTACAAATACAAATAATTCTTTCAATTATACGTTAATCGTTATAGATTACTAGAATAACAATTTTACATGAAACTTAGAATACTGCACAGCAATATAAGTAGAAGATGCAAAATTGTATACAAAAACCAAAACAAATTTCAAAATAATTAGTTTTCCTGATTCTTAATTATCTGTTAAAATTAAATTATATTGAAATGTTAAATTAAAATTGTTTGTAGCAATTAAATAAGTTAGTAATTTAAAATAGTTTTAGGCTACCTCAATTTTCTTTCTTCATTTGTCACACGTATATCACAGGACTTAATACAGTTTTTAGTTCCAATGTACCAATTAATTTAATAAAATAATCGAATCTATAGTAAGCTGATTTATTCTTTAATTTAATTTAATTCTTTAAGATGTCAGCTTTGAATTCTTTGAGCTACATATTTTTTTTAAGAAAACAAATTTGTTTTTAAAATTTAATTTGTAAAAAATTAGAAGATAAAATAAAAAATATGCCTCACAAAGTAGACGTCTTCATGAACTCAAATTAATTTATAGATTCCTTATCGTATTAACAGATTATTTAGTATGTTGAAACTAAAATCTGTCTAAATTCCCTATGATTCATGTAAGACAGACAGAATAAGAAAATTGAGGTAGCAAGGCCCCTTAAACGTATAATCTTACATAATATGTAATATACAACAATAAAGATTAATTATATCAAATCAATGATTTGTCATGAATTAAAATATACTGGATACAGAACAACTGCAGACTTGAATCACATTGTTGTTCAGATGTTTTAGAACTATAAGCGCCAGTCTAATTCTAGTGGACATTTTATTGTATTAATGTATATAATAACAAACGGCAAAAAAAACACTAAGAGAAATTGCGCTAGGTGGTTTGACACGCCTTTATACAGCTTTAAATTTTTTTTTATGACAATGCGCTTTATTCCAGTATATTTTAATTCATGGATAATGTTCATACATCCCTACAAATAACAAATAAATATTATCAATGCATTTCTTCAGTTTAAAATATTACAAAAAAATTAACTTACAATATTACTGAATAAATTGCATGAAGCTTTCCACCAGAGTTTTAAACGATACAATACATCAAAGAATTTTAACACATTGTAAGTAATCATGAAAAATATTCCAAAAACTTGATATGACCCAGATTTATTCAAAATGAAAGTTGACCATGCCAAAATTGGCACACAACATCGAAGTAACTGGGAAGTAGCTTCAATGAACAAGTACACTTTCCCCTAAACAAATATGAATTAAAATAATTTTTATAAAATAATGACGTAAAAGCCTACATACTCGTTTCATAATTGGTAAAACACTTGTAGACATTATCGCCACAATCATTTTGAATAACATGGTAGTTAATTTCAATGCGTAATCACCCAATACTGTTGAACATAACATACTTGTAATACTTAAGGGCTGGGAGTATGGAGGAATAAATATCAACCTAAAAGTAAAACAATATATTATAACACATGCACCATGATTGATTATGATAACTAGGTATGATTTATTATAATCTATATAATTACCCAAAATATAAGTAAAAAGAAGCGTAAGAAATATAATAGTGGTTAACTAAAATCATGGAGATAAAAAAGATACCACACAGTAAAAAACCAATACTGCGTTTTGATTGCAGGGCTACTTGGCGCTTCACAAATTGATTAAAATAAAAAAAATCAATAAACATAAATAGGAACGTCAAAATGGCTGTGAACAAAAAATAGTATAAAAATAGATTTTTAGTTAAATCTTAAAACATTAAAATTTTTTTACATATATATTGTATTGTTATCTTAATACTGTATATACTATTTACTTGTTACATGGTTGAACACAATTTTTAATATTAGCATCAATATTAATGCTAAGTATGAAATATGACACTTGAATTCTACACTCAACCTTACATTATTGTGGCTATCAACACCTCCTGGATTGGCTGAAAATAAAAAATTTTACTTAAGAAAAGAAATTATTCAAAATATTAAATAAAACATAGTAAACACTAATTTTGTTTGTGTTATTGCTTAAATAAATTCAATGATAAATCCCAATACACAAAAAGCATATTTTATACCATTTATAATTTATTTCGTACCCTACAACAGTAACAATACATAGAAAGTAATACATTAGTAAGATAAAATTAAACTAACAAAACTTTAATAATTTATATCAATATAAATGAGGTATTATGTTTTCATCACTGCAACTATTTATTGTTCTATATTTCATAAAAGTAATGTTTATTGTATAAGTATAATGAATAAATAGTATAATATAGAAATTAAGTCTTTGTATTTGGTAGAAAAAGTTTTTTTTTTAGAACTATTAGAAAAAATAGTTAACAGAAATTAATCACAACTCTTCAATTGTTTTTACATAGCTAATATTTTTACACCAGACTGGACCAATCATTCCAAAAAGCCACAAAGCAAACAGCAAGCACACGTAGCAAATAAAGTCCGTTTCACATGGAATATGGAGTATTTCAGGTTTCTGGTTAAATTGATTTAATTCTTCCAAATGTAAAAATTATCATAAACAAGCTTATTCTGTGACAAATAATTTGCAATGTTTTAACTAGATACTACGCCAATAAGTAACATCTGATAATGGTATAATTCTATACGTATTTAGAATACCTATTACAACAGTTATACTGATGAACTTTAAAGTTTGATAATTTTAAAACTAATGATTTTTGCCAGTACTTTTTTTTTGCACTATCATTTAAAAATAATGGGATTTGGAAAAAAAGTTATCGGTCATTTCCATAAACAAGAAAAGTTTTCAACTATGATTCTTAAAACCAAATATTGATTAAAGATGTAATTAAAACTTGGATGTTTATAACAATAATCAATATTCTAGTCTGAGCATGTATTAAATACATAAAATAAACTTACGAAAATCAGTATTGTTATTGTTGGATCCATTTGTTGAAGCCACTCCAAAGTTTGAAGGCAATTGATTTGTATCTGTACTTGGCATATCTATCACTGATCCATACTGAGTTGTAGTAGACAATTTTTGAGCAACTATAGGTGGACTTTGTGAAACTTGAGAAGTCATTGCAGATGAACTAACCACTGTAGAAATAAAAGAAAACAAAACTTATTGATTTACTTACTAATAACATGAATAATAGAAAATTTTACAACCATTAACTGTAGATACTGCATTTTGGTCTTGATTTTCTATTAACAGAGAAATATATGCATTACCTTTGAACTCCGTGGGTTGCGGCAATAGGGGGCTACTCTCATTAGTGGGAGTGCTGATGTGAAACATGGCAGAGTCTTTGGCCGGTATTTGTTCCCTGGGTTGAGCAGCCATATTCCTATTTGGGAACATGAAATACACTCAACTGTAAATTAGTTATTACTAGTTGATACTCACATTGCTGTTCATCCAGGATGTCATTTAAACTTAATAAAAAAAAAATCTCTTATATAAAAAATGATCTTATAGCGTGACGAAACCTTATCCGGCTCAATGGACTTGGACAACAGAATCGGGTGGTATACAATTTTTTTTTTAATACTTGAATAAGCGATTTGACGTTGTGAAGAAGTGTGACCACTATCTGGTTGAGACTTGAGTACCTACTTAACCTAACCTAAGAACCTTGTTGCTATGTTTAAAAAAGTATTCATTGTGACCATGTCGTTGGACATAGGTGGTTGCCGGTGTGGCAATCACATCGGTTGGTGAGTGGCGACAGAGCCTTTAACAAATTATTGGACACAACGCCTCAACAGAATAAAAACTATCGATTTATTCAGTTGTTCAAAGTATTTAGTTATTTGATAGTTTTAAAAAGACCAAATATTTTTTTATCAATTTAAGGCATTACAGATTGTTTTTTAAGTATAAAGATTATTGAACGAATTCACGTTAATTGTAAACACGCAGGTACCTATCAAAACATTGAAAATAACAATTGAGTTAAAACAAACGCGTTTCGCACAATTATATTCAATCACACGATATTTATAATCTGAATAACTATTTGATAGTTTATTTTGAGTAAATACCGATTATTTGAATTTGATAGTTGTGAACAATTCTTCAGTTGTGCAATAAGCGCAAAGCCAGACTACTGAATAGTGAATATGATTGTGAAATGTTGTCAACGTAAAAAAAAAATTTTATCAAACTAGCAGGAAGCTGGTAAGTTTACTGATAGAAATTTAAGCCGCCACTTCATTTCATTGTTCGCAGTATAAAATATGTGGAGAACGCCGCTTACGTCATCATTTAACAGCCCAGTTTTGGAGGGGAGCGTGTTTATTTTTTATTTTGTCATGATTTACAGAACCAATAAATTTATTAGTATATTATACGAAACATTTATGCTAATCAGCATGTGAAATAGTCGTGCGGTCAGGGTGACGGGGTACCTATAAAATTTTTAAAATATACAACATCAAGAAGTGTATTGTCAATCGTCATAGGGATGGGGAAACTAACATACCTACAAATATACAAACAAAATCGGAAACAAATATTCATCATACGTCAACATGTGGAATTTTCTGTACCTACCTACCCATGTTATTAAACTAATCAGAAATGATTAAAGTTGAAACACCATTAAAATTTTTAACGATTACGTAGTAGCTAAATTATAAAACTTTAAAATGATTTATTGTCGTTTGCAAATTTAATATAAAACACGTCACCCAACTATAGGTGACCATTGCGGACACGAGCTGAGGCCTGTGAATGATCCCAAACTGTGCCAATTTAATCGCTAGGTCCACTTTTATAAAAAATATTTATTGATTTTGGCTTTTATTGTGCATGCACAAACATTAATTAACAAAATATAAACGACAAACATTAATTACAAAAAAATCATACGTACCTCGTAGCCAAGTGGTCGTTACTTGTTAGAATACGGACGAGTATAGACAGCGGCAGACGTGGACCAGACCGGAGGGATGCGACGAGAAAAATGGCAACTTGTGTTTTCACACTTCACCAGTTTAAAGGACGTGCGACGATCGTGCTGCAGGTGACGAGATTTGGCAAAATGAATGGCATTTTGGATATAAATGCGGTTATTGGTTAATAAAACAGCTGTGGTCGTGGTAACTGAAGCGCTAGCCACGATTTAAGATAGGTTCATGTATCTTAATTCGTGGCGCTAGCGTAGCTATCTCGACAAAAATGGTAAGTGCACGATTGCCGCGGGAATTTTGAATTCTACAATGATCATGACCGATTTGAATGACTTTAAATTACACACTGTCTACGAAGGACAAAGTGCCCTATATTTTTCAGGTAAAACATATTTATTTTGGATCTAATAGAAAAAATAAAAAAAATGATTGATTGGCAAACAAATTTTTTTTTCCTTTTTTTAGTATTACTTTATTAGTAAGTAAAACAATAAACTCCAAAGTCAGTTATGGTGTCTTGAGTCTTCTTTAGCTTATAACATAACCACAGATTGTATTGTTTTTACATTAATAATTTTTATTTCTGCTATAAGATTTTTGGTACTATTCATCCAATGAATGATATATGATTGGCCTGAGATGGAACTTATTTGAAAACTTTTTTTTTATTTAATTAAAAAAAATAGGATACCTTATTTTGATTATTATTATCAATGGCAACCATGATAACGGTTTAGTTTCAAAATCGAGTTACATTCTAAATTATTTTTATATATATTATATAGAAGAAAAATCAAATGCATTTCTATGTGAAATTGAAACTAATTTTCAAAATGTTTAAACAATTTTGGCGTTTATCGATTTTTGCAGTTATTTTGATGAAACCTTTAATTTTCTGTTTAAAGAACACTTTAAATTACCTATTATCTAAACTCTAAACAATATTTATTCACCTGTATGTTTGGAAAGTTTAGAAAATCGTTCAATACAATTTTGGTATATAGACGTTTTTCTGTCGTAATTTTGTTTATTTTTGTCATAGGGTCATATTCATTTTGTATTGTTATACCTACTTTAAAATTACTATACCAAAAATTTTTCAAATTAATTAGAGTCAAAATTTTTATTAAAAAATGTTTTTCATTTTGGAGCTAAACTAACTAAGAACTTACTTTTATTAATTGAAAAGTCACTTTCTGTATAGTCCCATAAAAATTTGATTAAGATTGAATCATTTGTTGTTAAAACAAACTTGTAAAAATCTATTCATTTACGCACCTCACTCACTTCTATGTTAGAATAATTTTATTATACATCTACCATAGAGAAAAATAATATTTAAAACAAAATGATGAACAATAAAATATTATATTGAGATAAAAAACTAAAAATATATAAAAAAATTTTTTATAACATTTATAATATAAAAAAAGAACAAATAATAATAATTGAAAAACAACTAAAATTAAAAAAATATTGATATGTATTTAAAACAAAATTTAGTATTAAAAAGTCACAAGAGAATTACAATTGGGAACTGTCAAGAAAGAAACATCTCATCGTTATCAAAATGATAACTGGTGATTTGTGAATTTATAACAAACTAAGAGGACGTCATACTCTTGAAAATTTAACATAAAAACACGTCGTTATTTGAAATTAAATTTGATTCAGGTTCTATAAAAATGTATTTTATACATCTATAATTAACAATAAAGGTTTTTTGGAGAGTTAATTTTTCATCATTTTAATTTGAATTATTTTGTTTAAAAATAAATATGTCTATTTATCAAACAACATTTATTATTCATTTTGGTCAATAATCACATTGGTAGCAAACAACATCAAACATTGCAGCAAACTGTTAACTAAATATTTACTAACCAAAACACACTTAATGTTTTCATAACTTTTATGGTTAAAGGTAATAATAAATATAAACAAAATAAATCTTATAAATATCTATGGCATTAAACTCCCCAAGGTGGGTAACAATAAATTAATTGGATTTTAATATAATAATTAATAATTTTAACATTATTGTTAGTCTATGATTTATGTAAATGCAAAATATTTGGGTTATTTTGTCTGGAAAAAACTAGTAGAGTGATCAGAACTCAGTCAAACAAAATTTAACAAAAGTTCTATTTTTAAATTTTTATTTTAAGTACTGTATGTTATAATTAATAAAAAGTTACAATAAATATATTTACATTAAATTATGTGATTTCTTATTTATAAACTAATTAATCACATTGACATGATTATGAATTGTTGTTTTACTAGTAGGCGAATCAAATCCTAGAAATTGCATTACTTATCTTTTGATGTTGTTCTTGAGACAATTCAGGAAGACTAAAAATAATAACAATAAAAAACTTGTATTGGTACTAGAATTTTTTAATAATAATTTTGAAAACAAAGTCAAAATATCATTATTTGGGTTTAAGTGCTTACCTAGTTTTTTGATTATAAAACATAGAAAATCACAATTTGCAGGATCCCAAAATGGTTTCTGACAAGTAACGTAAGATGGTGTATTATCTGCAGTTGTTCTAGGAGCTACTATTTCATCAGGATTAATTAATCCTAAATCATTAGTGACGCTATCAACGTCAGCAAATTCCGTTGAATCATGAATAGAACTAGGACAGTAAAAATATTTTATAATAAAATACTCAATATATACATTATTAACTATTAAAAGATTAAGTATAAAATAATTATACAATTAAAAAACAAAAAGCAATTGACAAAAAATAGTACTAGGGACTTAAAATACCAACCATAATCACAATTATAAATATATTTTAATAACTGTCAAAAATTTAAAAATTACAAAAATTAACTCTTATTACTAAAGTGTAATGTTAGGTTTTTAAATTTTACCATAAACAATTTCAAACAATTAGCTTATCAATGTAATACATTAAACCTCAGTCACACCTAATTTAATTTAACAGTTTGAGAAAATTCAAAGTTGCCATAATTTTCAAAACAAAATTTTGATGCCCATTAGTGAAAAAGAAATAAGTTGTAATTAAATTATAGTTTATTATTTAGTAGTGTTATTTTTGCTAGTATTTTTTACTTTTCCACTTTGTTTTAAATGCATTAAAATATCTTGATTTTGTTTAAACAACAAAAAAAACTTGATTTATTAATATTTGTAAATAATTTAACTAGAAACAAATTTTGTATGGCCTTCAGCTAAATCTAACTTATCATCAATCATCATGTAACTACTTGAGTATAAACTATTTTTTAATCAAATAATATGATAATAATAATGATTATCATATTAAAATATTTATTCGACAAATTACTTTCAGAATAATATTTGAAATCCAAAAGTAATTTAATTATTGAATCTAGAATGTATATTTAATTAACTTAGAAAAGTTTAACTGAACTAAATACAACACTAACAAAAATTTTTTACATTCAAATCCAATGTTAGGCAAGTAAATAAACATTATAACAAGTGAAATGAATAAGTTTGCTATTCTAAAAATACTAGTTTAAATTAGATTAAATACCTATCTTCGAAACAATATAATTGTTTAATTTCTTCTATTGATTTATCATAAAATCTCTGCATGATTTCTCCATTAGCTATGATGTTGTTGATATCAATTTGTTCTCCATCTGAAATGAAATTTCAGCTAATTGTAATTAATAAATAAATTACGTAAACAATATCTCCAAAAATAATGTTATGCATTAGCTCACAGTCACAAAAGAGTAATTTTATCATTTGTAATACATCTTTATCATTATTTGTCCATTGATCATTGTTAACGTTTTTGGGTTCTTTAATGTCACCAATCAACGATTCTGCGCAATCCACAACAGCAATTGATGCTACCATTATAAAAAACACCATTAACTGCATGATCAATTCTGCAACATCATTTGGTTATGATTAAAATTTAAATTAGGTAGACCTATTTCTGAGGTAGAGGTTAATGTTCTTTGAGGGTAACAGCTATGTAAAGTATAGTTTGGTGTAAATGAAATATTAAATTTGTTTGTGATGATAAAATATCATAAAATAATAGTGTATAAAAATGAACTCATTATTAAAAGAGTTGATCAGAGCATAAATATAAAAATTTATCATTAGTCTTGTATTTAAGTTTCTGGTCTCAAAATGAAAAATCAAAGGTTTCAAATTTGTATAAAACAAAATCTGTGAAATTAATAAATTTCTAAATTACAATGTTGTAAGTAAGTTACAAAGTTTAACAAAGTAGTAAGTTTTAAAGTACTAGTCCTTCTTCTTCTGCCCAGACTGTTGCCAAACGTAGATTGTCATTGCGCCTGTGGGCTACGTGTCTAGGACTCTTTCACAACCACAAAAATTTGTACACAGTATTCTGTGAGTGTTTTTTAAATTTAAAATGTTTAAGTTCATACGCACGCATGTACAATGGGTTTCTGTTATTGGCGCTTGTACTTTGGTGACTGGTGTGGACTGGCATGTGTTAAGTTTAAACTTCTGTAGGGTTACTATACATCCTGGAAAACAGGGAGTTTTCCTACATCCTGATGAATATATTTGGAACAACTCAATGTCCCGGCTTAGAAAAAAAATTTAATTGTCAAGTCGAAACATTAATATTGATATTTCGACTGATGTCAAGCAAGCGTCAAATATTGTGGTTATAATCTATTTTAATTTATTGACAATCATTTCTAAATAATAAAATACATGGGTAGAGGATGCAAAATTATGTTAAGCATGAGGTTTTGTCCATCTCGCATATAAAAGCGGTAAAAGTGTAATACCTGCAACTAGACGCAGTGAAAATTAATTTTTTGGTATCTATTTATGACGTCAAATTTTTATAACTCCTAAAATAAATATGTTCCATAAATTCTAATACCTAACATCATTGTTGTTTGTGTAAAATTATGAATCAGTTGAAAAAAAAAACTATAGTTAGCATAGGTTGGACGTTGGTTAAACACATTTGTCCCATTGACCAAACATTGTAACAATTATATTGAATTTTCGTATAAGGGCATGTTCTGATTAGGCTAGACAAAATTATGGCAACCCTAAACTTCAGTCATGGCAGTACCGTCGAGTGGCAGGTACCTACCTAGATGACGCGCTTTAAGTCCTGAAACTATGAACTTACACGTATTAATAAAAACTGTTTAAAAATCCAATGTAAGTACCCGATAATTTGATAGAGTCAAAGTTCTTACGATAAGGCGTGCGGCCAATTCGAGACATGTGCGTCTAGAAAAACGGCGATTACGTTTTACAAGAAAAAAAAAAAGAAGAGGATTGCAAATTGCAATTTTGCATGTATTATAATAATTATAATAAACAATATATTAAATATTATTACGAAAATAATCACTAACCAAGATATTCTTATCTTAGCCCGTGCAAGTCATATCACAAATAACATTTTTATGTAGCTTTATTTTATTAGCCTTATAAATCAGTTCATTTACTATCTATGGCTTATACTCAGGGCCGGCGGAAGGCACAGGCAACACAGGCATTTGCCTGGGGCGGCATTTTATAAGGGGCGGCATTTTCACAGCACCCCCCCCCCTAAATCCGTCCCTGAGGGCGGCAAATTTGGATTTTGCCTATGTATAAATATTGCCTTGCGCCAGCCCTGCTTATACTCATAGATCTTATACTATAATAGTATTTATAGTATTTAGTATAGATAAAATGAAAGACCACACTATATAGATGAATATCGGTAAATAGGAAACAGTTTCACTCCATCCGTTTTGCAGATGATATAGCTCACCTGTAAAAAGCTATAACGCTATAAAGCTCACCTATTATAGCTGACAGCGAGGAAGAAATGAGTTTGATGCTTCATGTGTCTGACTCGTCTCTAGATAAATTCAAACTAAAAATTAACTCCAAAAAAACAAAAGTTATGGTTATAAGTAAAGTTATAACAAATACAAACATAACGCTTAACAATGAGCAGTTACAACAAGTAAACGAATTCTGCTATTTAGGTAGCTTGATAACTGATGACAACAAATCTACGAAAGAAATAAGAAGAGGAATTACATTAGCAAAACAAGCATCCGAAAAGGACACTTTTTACTAATAAACATCTAAGTATAAGTTCAAGAAAGAAATTCGTAAAAACATACATTTGGAGTATATTACTATATGGTTGTGAATCTTGGACGATAGGAAAGTATAAAAAAGATAGACTGGAGGCTATGGAAATGTAGATGTGGAGGAATATGACTAGAACAAGCTGGATGGAACATAAGACGAAGCAATGCTGAACGAGATCAATGAAGAAAGAACAGTGACGAACACAATAATGAAAAGAATAATAAAACTAATTGGAAATCTACTAAGACAATGTGTTCATCACTATCATATACTTATGGAAGGGAAAACATCCAGAAGAAGACTTTCTTTGAAGAAATCTTCCGACGAATGGGTTGTACCTCTTACCAAAGTCTCAAGAGGATGGCATGTGACAGACATGATTGGCTATAACAACAAGGCTTGGCCTTTAGAAGCTGATGATGAGTATAAGGTCTATGCCACGGTTGTAGAATAGAATTCTATTTATTTTTTTATTTTTTGTTATAGAGATCCTTGATAATAAGACTTGATGATATAATCAAGACTCTCTAGCTTATACCATCATAGATAATAAAGAATAAAGAATTTGAAAAAGGCTCAACACACAAGCGATGTAGGAAAAAATCTAATATTGTTAAATGTTTGTTCCATTTGCCAACTCCATTTGCCAACTCCTTCTGTGTAATTAATAAATTTCTCCAACTTACAAAAACTACTAAAACGTTATATACATAATAGTAAAACTAATTGACAATAAGCATTTGAATGCCTATTAAAAATATTTAATTGTAAGTATAACACAAGTACACAATGAGAATAAAATAAAACAATTTACAAATATACCAAAAATAAAAACATTACATGCATGATTTTCTAACTAATTGACATTAGGTATTTGAATACCTATTTAAAATACTTAATGAGAACAAAATAAAAGTACACTATTGGTGAGAAAACAACTAGATTTTATTTAGTTTATGCATTTTGCTGTTTGGGTTTAAGTAGTTACAATAAAACATTTTTCCATAAGATTAAAGTCTAATACTAAGAAATTTTTTGATTAAGATGGTGATATAATTTTGTCTTTTCTTCAGTATTGTGAATTGGGGCAGTTAAGTGATGAAAAAATTTAAGGTTCTAAAGAAAATTTGTGAATACAGTTATATAAAATTTTTGTTTCTAAATTTTGCACGGTAAGATTTTATAAATTTGATTTATAATTAATAAATAATTTCAGCCCCCAGAAGAATTTTGAATGCTAAATCTTTTAGAGTTGACTGAAAAAATTAACTATTGTTTATTAATTATTACTATGCAATACAAAGACTGTTCTATTTTATGTTATCATGTCTTAATTCCTACATTAAATGAATGATAATATGATTTTATTTTTTAACTGAAAGACTTAATATTTAATTAATTTTACTAATATTTACAAAGGCTGTTCTGTTTTAATATATTATTTAAATTACTAATGAAGTTTGTACAGATTAATTCTTAAAATTTTAGTATGATATGTTGATAAGTTTCAAATGTTTAATACAATTTTATTAAACCAAAACTACCCTTGTTTGTATTAATTTAATATATTTGTGTACTATTTATAGTAAAATAATTATTTTATTAAAATTAAAACATATTTTTACTATTGTAAATACTATTTTATATCTATATTAATTTATGTGGTGAGCAAACACCTGCACGAGCCACTACTGTTAGTATATACTTATTAAATTTGTCTTCTTTTTAGTTATATTCATATAACATATAAAATATTTAAAACACACATTAACATTAGTTATGTTCTGTAAACAATGTTTTAATAAATGTCAATGTTAATACATTTATAATATTGTATTTAAAACATATATATAGATTTTTTTTATGAACCACTATTACAAATATGTAGTAGTGGCATTACTTTTTTGAATAAATAATTAAAAATAAATAAGTAACTTGTAACAGTAACTGTAACTTTACCCAGGTACAGAATTTATGTATAACTTGTAACCAGTTACAACTAATCGAGTAACTTGCCTATTACCTCATATTTGTAAATACCTTAATTGTCAAATTATTTTTTATCTGATGTTTATCTTAAATAATAGCTAATAACAATTACAATAAGTGTAGCTGACTAACAGATTTTTAAACAAATTATTAATAACAAATTAGTGGCATATATGCATCCTATACTCAAGTACACATATTTAATAAACTAATACTATAAATAATTGGATTCCTCTGTGAATCTTTGTTCTGCACAATAAACATTTACTTATACATTTTAAACTTAAATAACTATAGATACAAGACCACTAGATATACCTTAATTCTTGTGAGTTGTTTAAGTTGTTTTAATTGAAAAACCACGCCCGCAATGGGCCGCTTTAATCCTTTTCTTATTTACACTTATCCTATTTTAATTTTTTGATTTTCACATTGAACTAATAAAACTATATATTTATACAATATTTTAATAGTTCTGAATTAAGTGATTAAACATTTATTTTAATTTTAAAGAGTACATTGTATAGTATACAACTTATGTAACTGCTTCATTTTCTTTATTTTTTATAAATTTATGAAGGACCACAGAGGCCTTTATTATTCCTATTACAGATTCTTCATTGGCCATTATTAGTCTTTTATATATACTCCATCATCTTGATATTAATATGACAAAACAGTTTTCAATACAACGTCTTCCTCTGCTAAGCCTAAAAAATAAAAGATTTATAATAAAAATCCTGGATATGGATATTTATATTTTACCCTAACTTTATGTTAATGAATAGTTTTTACCCATAGTTGAAAACTTCAGGTTTAAGAGGTAAATTTATAGTTCCCCGACCAGGACAAGGTCTTATTAGGTTGGAAAGAAGCAAAAAAGCTTCATTGGCAGTATGGTATGTCACCAGAAGTTTCACTAATGGGTTTCAACTATTGGTAAATCAAAATTATTAGTTTAAATTTGTTTGTCCATTTCATTGGACCCAAATACTTCTTCATCACTGCATCTGCCAGGCATTCCAATATCAACACTGATAAAATTATAGTTTGTGTAACACAACACTAATAAAATAGTACTGACTACCTTTTTAGATACATTTTGTTGAGCCGCTATGAGCAAATGCCTAAAAATGATAAGTATACTAAATTATTAAACAAGATAGATAATTTATTTTAAATTATTACAATGTAATATAAAGTATGTCATACTTCATGTATAACATGTTTACTATCTAAAACAGCTACACAGTGGGGCATTTGCCATTTTTTGATAATCCATTTGCAAATATTTTCCATTTAGGTATATCAGGTCTTAACAATATCTAAAAAGCGTATCACGACTAATTTACACAATATAATATACTTTATATTATAATTAGTAAGTGTCTTACATTATATATCAGCTTTTCCCATGTTACATGGCAGCATTTCAAAACAACTACAGAAAAAGCTTATTTTTCAATACAAAAACTGTACATAATGTCTGTTATAATTTCATCAGATTCAAGATATCTATTATAAGTACTAACAAAATTAAAATAAGTAATCATTCATCAATTATAAACATAATTGTTATTCAATCAAAAATTTACCTCATTGAAGCTGCTAATATTTCTCTAATACTATAAATATGTGGTCTTGAAGGAAACCGTTGTAAGAAAGGATCAACAAGTACAAGTAATTCTTCAAATGTTGATGGTGACATTCTTGCAAAATTGAAAAATAAACCAGAATTAATTAATGTTTGTTCACAGACTATTGTGTTATAATGACTACGTTGAAATCTTTCGCACAACAATGGTCACACATGCCATCTATATTATTATGGCGAAAATATAGTTAGTAAATATATACCATCTACATCAAATTTCAAATTTGACAAAATATAATATATAGTTTATATTTTAAGTATAAGGTAAAATTACCTTCTCTCAGTTTTGTACCAACCGTTTTTCTTCTTTGGCTTAATACAATAAACACGACACAATACATATTTGTCTCCGATAATTACACTATACTTATTGATATTGTATTCATATAATTTTCGTTTGACTTGTGGATTCATTTTGAATAAATATGGATAATTTGTATATTAAAATTTAAAGAAAATATTGATGAAAAACTATTTTACTTATACTAATATGATATCACAGATAAGATAAAACTTATCTTATCTGTGATGATATTATGATATTATCACCAGACAACAACAAAGACATTGTATAAAATATATGTACTCTGTTCGATGAGAGAACGCACGGAATCCGCGCATGTAGACTGACGGCGGAGCCAATCAAATGCAAATCCGCGCTCTAGTGACGTCCGACCGTTCGAATCGACGAATCGATTACGGACATCGGCCGGTAGTGGGTATAACATGCGCAGAACAAACCAATTTTCGTCGGGCGGCCCGTGCGTTCTCTCATCGAACAGAGTGGTGGTGGCTGGTCTGTTTTTTTTCAATTCCCGAAAACCGTATACAATACCGTAAAAGCTCGTATACAGCTCGTATATATACGTATCACGTGACACGACAAAAACGTCGTTCGGTGCAAATAGCGGCGTTAGGAATAAATATTGATAATAGCCAACCACAATGGTTGAACGATGACCACATAGTATACTGGTAAACTTGGTAAGCAATCTGTGATACAGCCTCGTCACCTTGTCGACTATAGTAAATGCTCGTCATATCTGTTGACTCGTAAGCGGCCCCGTCGTGTTCACGATCACCTTAAAGTTTGAACTTTTCTTTATAGTTTTTGGAACGTTTTTTTTTCGGTCGTTTGTGTTTTTCTCCGTCCGCAAACATGCCGATTATCAAGTTGCAGAGCTCGGACGGCGAGGTGTTTCACGTGGATTTTGAGGTGGCCAAAGTGTCGGTCACTATCAAGACCATGGTTGAGGAACTCGGGCTGGAGAATGACGACGAGAAGATTGTGCCGCTGCCCGAGGTGGACGCCGGAATCCTAAAAAAAGTCATTCAGTGGGCCACGTACCACAAGGACGATCCGCCGCCGATGGAGGAGGACGATGACAGCGAGCAGCGCACCAACAATATACTTAAATGGTATGACATACGTAGATGGGACTCGAACTTCCTGAAGGAGGACATGAACACGCTGAATCAACTGTTACTGGCCGCCAACTATCTGAACATCAAGGGCCTGCTGGACATCACGAGCAAAACAGTGGCCAACATGTTAAAAGGAAAGACTCCGGAAGAAATTCGTAGGACATTGAACATCTCGATCGACGACAACAATTCCTAATATTAATATTTGTTCATAACTATTGTAATAGGAATTGTATAACAATATACGGTCACGCTACTAATATGAATTTAATTTTTAACTAGATACCTAAGTTATCCCACTGACAAACTTTGGTCGCTTGAAGTAGTAATCAGATGAGACAAAAAACAACGTTATGAGTTATGATTCTTGTATAACTGACAGTAAAAATAAAAAACAAATATTTTAAAATTAAGTAAGCTTTCTTTCATTTTTCACTATTTGGTGAGAATTAACGGCCGATGGCAATCTATATCTAAAGTAAACTCTTGAAATGCAGTTGATTCTTACATTTTATTTAAGGAGTTAGGTTTTAGGCTAGATTTTGAAAGTTTGTCATTATTTTAGTTTAAAGCCTTAGTGTTGGGTTTTTTTCTTGTTTGTTTGTACGTTGCGCATAACTCTTACGGAAATGCTCTGATCCATACGTGTAGACCCATTTTCTGGTTGTCCAACTTGTATAATTTTGGCATTATACCAGCAACTATAAATATTTACCATACTTAAAACGTTACACGCAAAAAACCTTTAGAAAAGACAAAAAAAATTATGGCAAAAGTGTTTTTTACAAAATGGATTTTGTTAGTTGTTCATAACTTCCAATATAATGATTTTTAAAGGCTACTTTTATCCCGGTTTTTAAAGGTAAAATATACATATAGATACATCTGATACAAATTTAAAAATATTTTGAAAATTGTTATTCAAAGATCCTTAAAAAGAATTAAATACATTTGTGTGTAGACAATTTTAGTTATTAATGTCATTTAGCGACAAGATTCCAACAAAATACGAACTAACTACAGTAACTTAAACGATTTAAAAAACTAAAATAAATATTGGCTCATATTAATGAAACTATTAAAATTGCATTACCTACATAGCTTCAGTTTAGTGAATAAACAATTTTAGTTAACATTATCTCTGTGCTCAGTTTTCAGATCTCTATCATAATTCTGTCAAATATAAAACCACATCAGATGAAATAGTTATTAAAGTCTATGTCTACACTTTCCATAATTAATCATAGTTAAGTCATAGTCAAGTTATGACTCATAACTCATAGCTAAAATTAATAACTTTATTTTTATGAATAAATTTGCGCTTATAAAATAAAGCAAGCCCACTCGTAACATCCTGGTATTGTATTTTAGATGTTGTTCACATTGGTACACTATTTACAGTCTTACCATTCAAATTTAAAAAAATATTTGGCAAATAAAAATGAAGGTATTTCTAGCAATCTGTTAATATATACAACAAATTAAAAATTTTAGTTTGCAAGACATTAAAAAAAAAGGGCATATAGGCACTCAAATAATAACATTTAAATGCACAGGAAATGCTGTGATAAAAAAAAGAAAAGGTTCCCTAAAATACAATAGTAAGTTAAAAATCAAGAATCCAATAATATAAACTTGTTGTAAAGATAACAAAGGTCAATATACTGAAACTCAAGTACAAACAACTTTTTATCGCAATTTTTTTTGGTAGAATGTTGAGGAGAAAAAAAATTTTGTACAGAAACGCATTTATGGCAAAATTCTAAAAAAAATTTTGTCAATACTCAAATACAAAAATAAGTTGTATTTAATAAAACGCAAGGGTTGAATAGGTTGAATTGTTTTGTTTTAAAAGAAATAACAAAACAAATTCAAATTTATGTTAAGTAGGTACATTGATTTCCAAATCAAAGTATACCATTTGAGTGGATTCAATCGTGTCACTTTTTTATATCGTTTATTTTTTTAAAATTATTTTGATGATTTTATTAAAACAGTTCAATTAACTAAAAAAATCTGGAAAATTCCTAATCTGTTGTAATATTATATACGCACACCACGGCCAGACAGATAAGAAACATGTTTCTTATCCGTCTAGATTAAAATGTTCGTCGTTGTCTATTTAGTCTTGTATATAGTTTAAAACATTGTCAGTATTCAGTCTCTCGTCTGTAACCTACTCGAATAAACTCATACACTACAGCTAGAAAACGTGAATTTATTTTTCTAGAATAAATATAACATAGACTAAAACATGGTGTCAGAACGATCCCAACGTGGCGCATAATTTTTTGTGTGTGTTTTGGTTATGTGTGTGCTAATCTGGTTCAAAACCAAGCAATATTTTGCCTTTATCTCAATTTAATTTATTAATTTAATAAAACAAGTAAGTACAAATAGGTTACTTATGAATCAAAACTTTTAATATGTACCAATGTATTAGAATACGTAATGAAGATTGTAGTCTAGCAAGAGGCATAAAAACCTCATTTTTATATCCATATAAAATAAAAGTACTCTTTAAAACACTTTAAATAAAATTTATGATTCATTTGGAAAAAGTTTAAAGGCAATAAATATATTTAAATTTAAATTATTCAATATTGAAAACAACTATACTTGTCATAGCTAAACATAGATTAAAATGTATGTAAAACAAATATTTAAGGTTATTAGGCGTATGAAATCTTTTGTTCTCTAGGCCTTGGGTACTAAAAACTTAAAACTGATGTCATTAAATGTACCCCATAGTTCAATGCTGACCACCAAATCAATAATGTTAATCTTGCTATTTGCTGATATATTCCCACTCACCCTTACTAGTAACTGCATTTCTGTATATTTTGTGTTATAGTAAATGTACCTTTTATTTCCGTACCGTACGCGTTTTATGATTACTACTTACTTTGTTATAGTACCACTACTAACTCTACTGTAATTCAGCACTTGTAGGTCTTGAAACAAAAGCTAATTTGGTAAACCCTTCTATTTTTATTGTTTGGCCTTAATGTAAGGAACATTCGTGATAAAAATCATAAAAATTGGTTCTGGTGTTTAACCGTGAATGTGAGACAGTCAGATACATAGATAAAATACTGAACGGTCTAGTCATTTCAAAGACCTTACTTTGCTCAGTCAAAAAAAAAAACTACACATATTAACTAAATAAGCAGCGTTCTTAGTTCTAAATTGGGTTCTTATACTATGAAGTTTCAATAGGTAATTACTTATTAGTGGTTCACATGGGGGCCCATATGTAAGAGGAGACATGTCCCCACCGTGGTACTTTAAAATCACATCAAAATAATATAGTATACATACAGTAATATATCCTGATCATCAAGGTCATGTTATGTTGATTAAAATTTTAAAATGGAGTTATACTAGTTTGGGTGAGTAGCTTGTTGGAGAAGCCAATTACAGCATTTGGTGGGTCATTGGTTTGGAATTTCTATTTTGTTACTTGTATTAAATGTGTAAGTTGTGTTTTGTTTACAAAAATAAAAATCTAAGCGAGCTCAGTCAGTCAAATACTCAACAAGTTGTGAATTTTTGGTTACATGTTATGTTCAACTAAAATTTTTTAAATGACATTTTAAATTTAATAAGGTTTATTAAATTAAAAGGACATTTTCCAATAAGGTATATAACAATGTGTAAAATTACAATTGGTTTAACTATTTTTAGAAGAATTATTAGGTACCAACAAAAATAACATTTAAGGCAGTATTAATTGCAATTAATGAGGGCAAAAGTTTCTAGTCTTGAGTATGAAAACTAGTCTTAGTGTATGAAAATTACATGACTATTATAATAAGTCTATGAAATAATGTTCTATGTTTTGATAAAAAAAAGTTTTAACTGTTTGAAGTTTGTTTGACGTTTAAAATTCATTCATTCTCATATGTGTAAAAATTCAATACATTTAAAAAATTTAAACTCATATAAACAATTATAGGACCGATTTTAGAATATTTTCGCTTCACCTAGGTAAATAAAGTTGTTTAGATTGTGTTTAAGGTTCAAGTAGAAATTAAAAGATTGGTGAATAAATAACTTCAAAGTCTACAAATATTAAAACTCTGTAAATTGATAAAAACATACTTAAACTTGGTTTTTATTGCCCCAATAATTTTACTTAACCCTCCTTAATAATAAGAGATGATTTCAAATTTAGGTTTTTGTTTTTGAAGTATAATTAAAAATAAAAATCCAAAATCCAATAAACACTTCAATAAAAATACCAAATTATCAAATAATAAAAAAAAATTATCAATAATCTTGGACAAATTATCAAACTTTCTTGTAGTTCGTCATTTCGTCATTCTTGAATCTTAACGTGCATCCTAATCTAACGTGCATCTCCGAACTCTTGGTTGTTTTTGAAACGTATTTTTTTTTCTTCCCTTTTTTATATTCTTTGTCCGCCAACATGCCGATTATCAAGCTGCAGAGCTTGGACAGCAAGGTGTTTCACGTAGATTTTGAGGTGGCCACTGACGCAGTCACGATCAAGACCATGGTTGAGTATCTTGGGCTGGAGGATGACGACGAGGATATCATGCCACTACCCAACGTGGACGCCGGCATTATCAAGAAAGTCATCCACTAGGCCTCGTACCACAAGGATGATACACCGCCGACGGAGGAGGACAATGACCTCAAGAAGCGCACCGACAATATATCTAGCTGGGACTTTCAGTCTTATTGTAAATATTAGTTTTTGTTGAGTGGACTTGACTTGACTTGACTTGTTGACTTGAAGTATAAAACATCACACATACAATTAATACATGAAATTCTTCCTATAAAATAATCTTCCTTAATGAATGATATTTCAGGTATGTAATGCTAAACAGAGCCTCTATAATATTATAGTTGAAATATAATTACTATTCAAAAAATTCACAATATAAGATATAATTCCTGATAAATAACAATGCTGTCACGCATTTTATCAACACCAGTGTGATTAACAAAGTAAATCCATTGCTATAGGCAAGCACTGGCAATTCACCATGAGCTTGCTAGTAGGCGACAAATTGTTTAAACAATTATAAACAAAATAACAACACTGTTAAATTAAATAAAAATTTTAAATTCAGTATTTGTAGTACCTAATAATTTTTAGATTTTAGTGAATGCCATTCATGTAATTTCAGAGGTGATTTCAATAATCAATTTTGGGGAAGTACATAGTTTAGAACTATGTGCGGTACAATGTATACAGACAATGTTAGGAGGGAGATGTGGGAAGCAAAGTCTCCACTAGTCAGTTTGGTCTAAATTTGTTTATTCAACCAAGGTAAAAGTTGAAACTGCGTCTATACCTAGAACTTACTTACGCTTTTCTTACAAACATAAGACATTTAAGTATTTTTTAAAAGAGGCTTATCGCTCATCAATAGAAATGGTTTAATCATCATAAATTAACTTTACTACTCTTCAGTAGTATGTTTTATTCAGACTTTGATTTTTATCAGCTACAATTTGAATAACTAAATACAAATATAGATGTATACTAAATAGTTTTTAACATATATTAAGCTTAATATTTTACTAACAAGATATAGTTTGACTTGTTTTTGGTTATCTCAATCATCATTTACTGTAGTATCTAATGTAACAGACACATCTTTTTGGTCTGCTTCATTCATCAAATGCGTTCTAGGTGGAATAATAAATGCATTCTCTTCAATCTCCTTATTCTAAAATCATTGAAATAATAGTATTACAATACAATATGATACAAATAATCTTAAAATATTGCATACTTGTTTTAAGCCAAAAGATATAATGATACAAAATAGTAGCAAATAGTTATGAGATTTTGAATTGTAAAATTCAATTCATGAAACAACATTTAAAACTATCTACTATCTACAAGGCCCCTTATAATCATTGCACTTACTATCATAAATAAAGATTGGAATAATAGTTAATACTACAACCTAAAAACTATCCAGAAGAGTTTAACATTTGTTTCTGTTTATTAAGTCAGAAAACATAATTAAAATTAACCTAAGTCCCGAGCATTAAATCTAAAGAAAATTAGAATTCAAATTAGGCAGTAATAGTATAATAATAAAAGTAATAAAAAACTAATATTTTTTATAGACTTTAAACCCAGGTACACCCAATAAAAGTGAATTCTGGTTTGAAAAGTTAAAATTTATTCACATTTAAAATAAACAACTAACCTTTGTTGTAATATGATCCAGAAGAACTGAAGAAATTGTATTAATTTCATTATTAATAGTTGGAGATACTGGAATAGTAGTTTTCTCACGTTTTGATGGAGAGTCACAAAGAACTTTTGATAAGTTTGAAAATCCAGAAAGGCCATCAAGCCTTATTAATTGAGAACAGTTCAATGGAGACTTACGAGCAAATTGTTTTTTACGTTCTGACAACTAAAAAAAAAATTCAATACTACAAATTAATGAAATCCAGGTACAACAAGAAAACAAGAATTTAAAATAAATGTCATAAATCACTTGATTTGTGTTTTTTTAACTGTCTTTAACGTAAATGATATATTCCAGGAATTTGTTTACGGGGACAATTTATACAATTAATCACAGTTCATACTGTTTTTAATTTAAGTGTTTTTGGTCTCAGGAATAATACTATGAGTAAATTAAAACTATTCATATTCATACTTCACATAACAAGAGAATATGTTTATTTTATTTTATACACAAAACGGGCCGTGGCCCAAAGTACAGTGGTAGTAGATGTTCAAGTAAAGCTCACACAAATACAATTTTCAAAAAACATACTAAAAGATAACTTGATAAAAAAAAATCATGATATATCACAACTATAAATTTTACGTACAAAAATTACTTAATATTTTATATAGTTTTAAATTTAATTAGAAAAAAAAAAAACTTGACATGGACTAAAGCTATCACAGAAATCTTAACAAATTGTTGTAAATATTTATCTACAGCAATAACTTGAAAAACACCGTGAAAAAAACAGCAGAGAACCAGACTACGTCTCAAAACCCTATCAACGAATCAAAAGTAATGCTACCTAGATTGCTGCCAAGTCTGCTTTTTTTTGTCCATAACCTCACCCTCAATTCAAGTTTCATGAGCAACATTGCTCTATTATATGTATAGCTTAACAGTAGGCTAATTTCTGAACAAGACATAAAACAGACACAATATCGGTATATTAATAATCAAACAACTATTTTGCTAGTCTGACTTTTTTGGGATATTGTCTTGAACTTTTTATTTGATTCAAAAATCTTTCCTTCCTATAACCCATGTAACTTTTATGTGAGTACATAATTTGATTCAAATATTTTATAACTAATTCAAAGACTATCTTTAGTGGCAAACAATCAAACTTAAGAAACATTGTAGCTCATGATATTTTATGTTTTATTGGCCTAACATATATTCTAAATTTCAAAATTGTATTTTGAGAAAAACCCAAGATTATTTATTCAGTTATTTATTTAAAATATATTAAAGAAACATTGGATTTAAAATAAATACAAACTAATAAAAATGAAATAAGTACATTTTTAGAGTACCTACCACACAATTTCATTAGCATGTAAATAGAAAAATACATAATATAGTGTACTTAAAAATGTAAAAACTTACTTCTCCATGATTGAAAAACGTATCCCATTTAAATGATGGTAAAGCTTGTGGATAAGTTATACGATGTTTTGTTGTAGTTTCTTGTGATTTCAATAAAGGATGTGACTCATTTTCTCCTAGAAATAAAGTATTAAATTATAATTAATGTTTTAGAAAATTCATTGTTTTTTGTGTAATACAAATGAAACCATAATGAAACAAAATCTTTCAAATAATTTTATATTTATTAATGACCTTAAATTTCATAACCTATCTCCAAAAAGATTTTTGGGTCTACTAAAGAACTTATACTAGTATACAAGAACTATATACAACTTCAGTGTTGTAAAAAGCATGGAAACATACTGTAGGAATGTAGGCATAATAAAAATATAAATAAAAACAAATGGCTTGCTGATCTTTTCAAAATTAATTTAAGATAATATAATCATGGGTATAAATCTAGTTATAAGAATGAGCTATTTTTCAGAATTTTTTTCCCCAATTTACTAAAAACGACAATAAATATCAGCAAAAATCATTTGTTTTATACTAACAAAACTTTAAAGTTAATAAATTTAATGATTATACATGCAAATGCCCAAAAAATCACATTATCAAGCAACACCTGCTGGTGTACCAGTTACAACATTGCAGTACCAACCACATGATACCTTTATGAGTCCATACATCAAATTTGTTATGGTTTTTAATTGTATTGGTTTTACAATGATATTTTTGTTTTTTTGGTGCACTACTTAAAGGGTAGTAAAAACGCTGCGATTTTTAAAGTCAATACCTTTTCTGATAGGTCTATGAGCTCTGGTGGTACTTTGACTCAAAATTGAAATAGTTACAATAAAAAACTAATCAAATTTTAGGGGAAAATTTAAAAAAATTACGGGTTATGTATTTTTTCACATAATTGATATAATTTCTTTGGCAATAATTTCCAAAATACGATCGGAACAAGCTAAAACTTTCACACAATACTAAAATAGGTGTGATACAGATTTTAAGTGATTTAGAAAATTTTTGAGTTAGTAGATATAGAACTTTAAAATTTCCATTTTTTTTATTTTTACGTTTATACAAAATTAGTTTTCCACATAAGTTTTGAAACTTACATGCCAATATGCTACTAAAAAATTTTTTTTTTTAGCCGTTTAATGTTGGAAAATTTTCAAAAATTGCTTATACTTTTGACTTTAAAAAAAATATGGTAACTCACAAATTTGTTATTTAAGATTTGAAATACATAAATAATAAGTAAAACAAAATTTGATAATTGTATAAAAATATTTCAAAAAAATCCCCCAGATATATGCTCAGATTCTGAAAGCGTACAAAAAACATTGTTTTGATTTAAAAAATGATATTACGCATTGTATTATACAATTGATACTAAAATCGTATTTACTCCTCAAATAATAGTCTAAATGATTTGAAATGTTTATATTATGTTATTTAAATTAATATTTTTTATACGTGGATAGGATTTTCAGAATTTTGGACCATTCTTAGAAAAATTCTAATAAAAAAAGAATTGATACAACGTTATTATTTGGATTTTGTTACATTTGCTTTGTACCAACGAATACTAGATAAATGACCTCATTCAGAATTGTTGTTTTGAAGATATTATGATAATTGCTTTCAAGAATTAAATAATAAGTTTGAAGCACAACTTCAAAACCAGTAAAAAAGATTTGTGAAAACCGTTTCTAATCTTTTTCATCAACAATAAAAAATTCAGCTGGTTTATCACGTCATGTAATAAAGCATTAAATTACTAAAATGATAGTGGGTTGCTTATATATACTAGAATACTTACACTAATCAATTAGAAACTAATGTATTTGTAAAAGTAATTTTAATGAGTGTTTATTATTTTTTTTTAATACCCTTTGGTTTTTCTGATACAGATAATTTTTAAAATAAATAAAGATATATGTGTAAAAAGTAATTATTTAGTACATCGTATTATTTATTAATAACCAATGGTTGTTTATTTACAATTACCACTGTAGATGTTGATTAAGCAAAATTGAAAACAAATGTTTTTAAACTTGGCTTTCTAATATTTGTCACATCTAAAGCATTTAATTTTTGTTTTAGAGAACCTGCATTAAAATGATACTATATTTAAAGTTTGGTAATATTTGTTCCAAGCATCTTATCATACTACAATAAACATTAATTATGTACATCAAATGCAGTTAATATAAATAAATCATATTGACATATATACTATGAATATTGTTTGATTTTAAAAAATAATAAGTAAAAAGTATAAAGACTTGGATGGGAAAACCTTGTTGAATTAAAGATTTCTTTTTGGAATAAGTCACAGCTTTGAGTAGGCCACTTGTTTGATGTTTATATTAAATTTGTAAGGAATGAACAGAATTACAATTCTGCGTGAGCTCAGTTAAATTCAAAAAGTTGTAAATTATTAAGTGTTATATAGGGTCAAGCAAAAAACCTCCCGTGTATCAAAGTATTTCCCAATAAATACGTGAGGTATTTTTGCCGGATCCTGTATTTGGCTCAAATGTTTTTGAAGCATTTATGACTCAATCCATCCTAATAATCTGTAAAAATATCAACTAAGAATAATTAGAATAGTTATTGCAAACAAAAAAATAAAACAATAATGCAATAAAATAGGGTAAAACAAATATACTAACCTATTATAAAAATTTTCAATAGCAGATAAAAATTTTTTCCAGATTATTTGTAAGTTATATTCAGTAATCAATCTAGCTATCCAGACATAAGTATAAGCACTTAATAAGTTTTTTAAAAATGTAATTAATTAACAGTAAAACAATATTCCTATAGAACTATATAATAGTAAGTAAAACAGAAAACATTTTAAACAAGACAATGATTGAATATAAAAACTATGTAGTTAGGAAAATATGTATTTAATATATTTAAAAGTACATTGATTGAAAATATTGAAGAAAAAACGTATACCTATACTCACTTTTGCTATCAATAACAGGATTTGAGGTTGAAGAATTTGATTGATGAGTGAATTTCGGACTTTGTTTACTTGTACTTGGTAGACAAGTAGCAGCAGATATTTCAGGTAACAGAACATTTGTATCTATAACAACAGTGATTGAATTATAATGCAAACTGAGCTAATAGTTTGTATTATCTTACGTGAACTTCTGTAAGTGTCAGGAGAATTTGGATCTAAACAATAACGGTTGTCCATGTTTGTGGATGTGTTATCCAACGAGCACAACTTTTTCATGAAAGGTTGATCGTCGTTTTCGTTTGAAGACAATGCCTCATCATCTCCAGCCTTCGATTTACCAAATAACATGTTCCTCCAAGCGTTGGGCAAATACTCAAACACACGTTTGGTGGCTCTCCGAATGAGAGACTGAAAAAAACCATTAAGATTTAGAATATCAATTGAGTCGTTATTACAGCCAAACTGGTGTCTTGAACACCAGTAAAAAAAAATATACTATTTGATTTTATTCACAAAAATTACATTGTAGTGATGTTTTATATTTGGTGAATGAAACTGAATGCTTTTCACCAATTCATGCCCAGAATCCAGATTTAAATTTTTTTATAAATATATGGTTAATTTTTTAATTACTAAAACCTAACCTGTTAAAACGGTTGTATGGAACTGGCTTATTTCAAAGTGCACCTAACTAATACAATTTAATTTTCCTGTCGTCTGCTAGAATTGTATCATATTTTCTCACTCTTTCTATAGATGAGACAGGGAACCTAGGGTTTAGTTGAACTCAACTTGGAACCCCTCCCCATTGAGAGCGTTTTTTTATTTTTATTTTAATCAAATTAAATTTGACAATACAAACAATACTAACATAAATGCCTATACCTAGTGTCCTAATCACAAAAATATTTTGCATTTGCTCGATCAGCGCCAAAAAAATTCCCAACTTTTATTATAATACTTTAACTAAATCCAACTACTGTCTAAACTCTGGGACTACCTAGGTACTTGTGTTAAGGTTATTGCGAAACCGTGGCATTCGAGTCGCAACGAAAACATTATTCAGGGCACGGCGACGATCTTGGTTTCCGCAACCACTTAATGGCGTTCAAAGCGTCCCGGGGAACGGATTCCCACCCCCAAACCATAATTTTGTGATCGCTATACGGAAACCATAGGAAATTTGACGCTTGACCGCGGGCGTAGGAGACCGGCACGTTTTGCAAATATTTAACGCGGTGCCATATACTTACGTTGGATACGTCGGACGGCTCCATGGCGATGGCGAAACAACAAAGTTTTGGACCGAAAACACTGAGACATACAAGCACTCGCCACTCAATGGTCACACTATCACCAGTAAGGAGTATAATAATCTATATAATAAATAGATTTTTATAATAGTCTGTGGCATAGATAAAATTACTCTATGATCTGCGGGCACTACCATAAATAAGTATACCAACTACAACGAAGTATAGGCATTTACTCTACCTACAACATACAGTCACGTAAATAATTGTATACGTAGGTTGTATGTTTGTTAACCAGAACACACACGGTTATAACCACTATTGAACCGTGGTATACACTAATCACAGATAACTGTGCCATAGATATTGTTATATAATACCATATAGGTATCATAGATAATATTAGTACATAACTTCATAAAAGGGCCCATATCTTGTATCTTTCTCTATGGTCTCTCGTAAGTCGTAAATCTTTACTAAATTTATGCTTGTCTTATCGTGTTGAAAGATTACAAATTATAATTTACAAGGCGTAATCCGCATTGAAACGTTGTCTATTTTGTTACGACGACAACGACGAAAAGCTACGTAAGGCAAAAGTAAATCTTTCTCTATACCTATTTTATGTTTAATCCAAATAAGTTATTTACGTTTTCAAAAATATAGGTATATTCACAAAGTCACTACAGTTGAATAATATTATTAATTAGGTGCCTAAGTAGTAGATGGTACCTTTTTAATTGTAGTTTTATATTCATTGCTTAATTGCTTACCTACCATATTTATAAAGAAGTATAAAAATAAACATTTATTATATTCCTCTGAATAATATATTGATCATTATTCATAAACATACTAAATATACTATTGAATTATTTAAATAACGTATATATAAAATTATAATGTATTATAATAAAAAGAATTATAAGTTATTTATGATCTTACAGACACATTTATAATTGAAGTCTGACAAAAAAGTGTAACAATGGACAATCCGGCTAACAATGAATTACAAAAATTAACAGTTGAATCTTTTAGTATAAATGAAAAGATGATAATAACGAGCTTCAAAAATAAATTACTAAGTATTGTAACCAAGTATGTTTTATCATCAAGTGTAAATTATAAATTTGTACTAATAATTTAATGTATAAATTGTTTACTATATTTCAGGACCAAATTCAAGCAATTTATGGGGAACGTAGTATTGCTAAAAAAAATTGCCTTTTCAACAATTACCTAGTAAGGTTAACTCTTGAAACATTGGTGTAAAATGGATTGTGTTTTGACATGTTAAGAAGTTTTCATTTCTACGCTCAGGTTTGTTGGTATACTTACTATTAAATTTTTTTTCAAGATCAAATTTAACCTTCAATATTTTAAATATGTTGGGTTAATTTAAAATAATAACACAATAGAGTTTTTGGACTTTACTAATATTTATATAATAAAATAGAGTCAAACTGTCATCAAAAAGCCCTATCCACAATTTCTTTAGGAGGGCCAAAACATTCAGAAAATTAAATTGCTTGCATCTTTTTCATTTAAATTTTATGGTTTATTATAATGTAGTATGGTTGCATAGAATAGTTACTATAATAGTTTTTATCATAGCATTCCTATACTATATAGAAATGAAACTCCCCCTACCACTTGTTGTGTGCACAGCGTGAGAACATAAAGTTACAAACAGTTTTTGATTGTCATAGCCCATAGTGGTAAGTTCGATTTTGTAAACAAAGGTTTGAACATGAAATTATGACACATAATAGATGAAAAAATTTCATCTATTCTGAGGTTTTACAATATAGGTACATCTTATAAAATGTTTTCTGGCAGAACTGTGAATCAAGATAGGAGTATCTTAGCCCATGGCCTTAGAAAAGAAGGTATGTCAATTTGTCTTTATCAGCCGGTTAATTAGCATTATACAAAAATTACAAAGAAATGTAATATTTTCAAAATGTTCAAATAATGTTCTATAATAGTTTCATGAGAATAAAAAAATAATTAAATAATACATGTTAAAACCTATACATTTTTCACTACACTCAGAAACTAATGTTAAAGCAAAATACTAGCCCAAAAAAATTTTTAAAAACATTTTGATGTATAATTGTTTACTATAGCTGCTTTGTATAATCCAGAAACACATTCATTTATCACAGTCAATGTAGATTTCAAAGTTTCTTTTTTTTAAATAATTGAAAGCAACTTTTGCTCAAACCTTAGCAGTTTTCAAATCATGGTTATGATCATTAATTTGCTTTAAAATTTCTAAGCTATTCACTTAGGTATGAGCTTGAGCATTACACTCGTGCTTATATTTACTCCTCCAAATTTGTTTAAGATCGTCAGAACTTCATTTATTGTAAACATACATAAATCTATTTTTGGTTAAAATATTTTTATTTTGATTTAATGAAATAATTGATGTATAATTTTTTTTTTTATATAACAAGCACGGCTGTCAACAGCTATTGGAAAACTAAACCTTGTTTTAAAACCATAACTTATGCTCATAAATAAAGTGAGAATATGAAGTTATCAGACAGTTCTGTTACAATTTTTATGTATAAGATTTCTAACAATTCTTACATTTTTGTCAAGTATTATTTTTTTGTGTATAAAATTATTTTTGTCGCCCAAATGCCCTCACGCCCAAATAGTGGTGTCCATTTGTAATAGATTTTAGAGTTTGGTTATCACTTTTGAACTGCATTCTATGGGTTATGACTATTTTAATATCGTCAATGAATGAATAAAAATAAAAATGTAATTTATTTGTCATCACAAGGACCCTATTGCCCCCTAAGAGCCCTAATTTTCTGAGGGCCCTGTTCGGGAATGCGAACTAGCGTTCGGGCCAGCCCAACTCTGCAGGAACAGATTAAATGGTTATTCAAAGAATGGTGTGAATTTTTGAAAATATATATTAGTTAAGTTTATCTAATAATATTTTTGAAGTTGATATAGAGGTTTTGTAAAAAGTTGAGCACATTGTGAATAATGTGTCATGTAGGTGTACAATTTTACAATCAAAGTGGGATAAACTTTTTATATCAGAATAAGTTTTTCCTAATTCAAGCCCCATCTACATAACCCACTGAGTTCATTAAAAGTCATGCGTGTATGATATTTTTTATTAGATTATATTAGCAGAAAGGTTTTATAATGAAAAACGCAAAAATGAAGATGGTCGTATACCATTAATAGAAGCCGCGTGTGTTGGTACTTTTGAACTTGACAAGTTTTTTATTCATGGGTGTGATGTAAATGTGCCTTCATTTAGTGGTTAGTAACCTTTTATTACTTTGTATTTTAATTTAAATATGTACAATTAATACTAGTATAATAATATTTTATCAAATTTAATATTTTACAGGAAACGCGCCATTAATGTTAGCATGTAAACAAGGTCACGTTGAAAATATTAAAGAACTTTTGCATCATGGAGCAAATATTGAACACCATAAGATTTATGGTGAAACCCCTCTCACTGAAGCAGCAGCTTCTGGAAATGTTATGGCTGCAAAAGTATGATTAAGTTGTGGATTGTATGATTATAACTTTGTATTTGATACTTTTGTTTAACTTTAATTATTTTGCATATAGGTCTTAATAGAGTTCGGAGCTAGTATTTATGCTGATTTCAATTAATTTATGCTAAGTGCTTTGGCAGTAGCGTGTTACAATGGTCATTTAGAATGGTTCAGTTATTATTAGATTCTGGATCAGATCATGTAATTTCAACCTAATTTAAAATATTTGTATTTCATTAATTTATTTGAAGTTTAGTATAACATTGCTGAGAAATTCAGATTTCTGTAAACATTTTATTCTAATGTATTTTTTTGAAGGAACACAAAGAAATAATAATGTACTATGCTTTGATTGATGCGTCATTCAAAGGCAATATTGAAATTGCTAAGCTATTACTTGATTCAGGTTCTGCAGCTCACATGCGTAGCGAGGATATTGATACACATATCAAAATTGCTTCACATGAAGGCCAATTAAATGTAGCAATATTATTAGTTTTGTATGGTGCCGATATTCAAGAAGCTATTAATGATAATGGATACAATCCTGTTGTAGATCTTATGGTAGAACTGTATAAAAAATGTTTACAACATATGAAAAAAGTCGTGGTAGGTAATTTAGATGGATGGTAATTTAATGTTAGGTGCAGACCTAAATTTTTAAACTCACCGCCACAGCAAATACGTGTAATATTAACTTATATTTTTTTAATTTTTGTGTTGTAGCTAATTCCATCAGTCTGGAACTAATATATATATATTTTTTTTTAATGAAATATTAAATTTTTTGTATTTAGTATAGGGTTTTACTGAAAAGTAAAATATAAATTAATCTTTAGCTTTTAACTCTGTGTACACCTTCTAATTTTAAATTAACATTTTTCTTGAAAATGAATGAGGTGGTATTATTTTGTTGTAGTAACTTTACTTTACCATTATTTTTAGTTGTTGCCATATCTTGAGGTTTGAATGCACAAACGTTATACTTATTTTTGTTGATGTCTGATAACTTTGAGCAGTGCTGTTCTCATCTAAACTCTTGTTATCCTTTGAATTTACTTCAGACTTGAGTTTATAACTATCATACCAAAACTTATAAAGATTTCTTGGATGTCACTGAAAATAAAACTTCATGAATTCTTCAAGATATGCTGGAAATAACTGAGAAAAATATCTTGGGACGCTTAAATATGCTCCTTGTTACAAAAAATCTTAAAAAAATTTTTATTTTTACATGTATTTTCTTTCAAAATAAAAACTGTTTACACTTTCTCTATCATTTTTTTTATATGATAGCCCAGTTGTTATGAAACATCTTCTTGAAAGAAAATCTTACTTACGCTCAGAATTTCAAGTATGATTTTTTTTTTGGTAGAACATGTTTTATAACAATTGGCGTATCACATAAAAAAAAATTTATGGAGAAGATATTATTATTGAAAAAAATTAACCTTTAAGATATGTCTTACTATATAAATGAAACAATAAAATCAACATTATTTGTTTAATATGAATTTAAGGAATCAAAATCTGATGGTTATGGTATAGATCAAATCCCTGGTACCCATCATCAATTGTCAATTTCAAAAACTGCTGAAACATCTAGTGAGCAATACTTTTTAAAATAAAGTTACAAACATCAATATAAAAATTAAATGGATTTGTTTCGTTTTATTTGTGATCTACAGCTACAGGTGAAGAGGTATGTGAGGAAAGTGTTAAAACACGTGTTATTTCAAAACAAATTAGCATTGAACCAGAAACACGGTGCAATATTTGTTTTCATGGTATAAAAAAGTCAGTAGCACAATCGAAAAAAAAAAATAAATGGGAGCTACTCAAGGCGTATTTTAACGTGTTTTTTTTTCACATTTTACATAGTTCTAAAATAAAAATACACTTTTATTGTCTATAAGAAACTTTTATTTCTGACTCCTATTAAACCCCTTTTTATTTTTGTTTATAATATTTAGTTTTAAATATATGTCTCAGTTGGTGCAAGACTGCAATAAAATATCTGTGTTTACTACATTTTGCTTGTATTTGATTCACTCTATTATACTTAATTACCCCAATAAAAATCTATTTAAACTTTATCTCAAATAATTTTGTAAATTAAAAACATATCTATTTTGAATTTATTGATGTCTATAATAAGGTCATAGACTCTTTTTTTTGTCAATTTCTCAGATATCGTTTCATACGTTAACAAATATTGACAGTACAATTATTATTTGAGTTAGGCTGGTGCAAATTGCTAAGTGATTGGATGCTATGAAATTGAACTAGTGCAGACATGTACTTCTAAAAATACCATAAAATAAGACTTGAATGAGTATGCGCACAACTCGTCAGCAACTCTTTATTTATTTTTTTCTATCACAAATAGTTAATAGCTAATGAGTGCAATAATTGCATCATTTATAGTTATTAGTTAGTTATTTATTGCTTGTATTCAAATCACTTTATTTGTCATATCATTGTATTTTTATTGAACCGTTTTTGTTAGTTTTTTTTTTTCTTTCTGGTATCATTTTGTATTCAACACCGGGTTTTTTTTTTGACGTTTGCCCAATTTTGGTACATTATATTTACAATTTGTGTTATTCAGTATTACTTTACACATTCTACTTTTTTTATATACATTTTCCTATTTATACGTCTAAATTGTAATTCTGTTATTGTTTTTTTTTACCACAATTACACCTAACGTGGCCAATAACCACAATTGATTGAGATCATCGTTTGCCAGCTATCGTGAGTGGTGATGTTTCTTACTAACTGTTCAACAATGTTAAAATGTTAAAAAGTTGAACATTAATTTAATTCTTTAAAGGTTGGCCTTCAAGGTATTCAAGTTGTGATACTCACATTGGATTATTTAATAGTTATTAATTATTTTCATTACTTTACTATAATTATATTATGTTTCCGATTTTCTGTGAAGCCTGACAACATTGCCCCAGACCAATTAGATCAAACAAATCAGTCCCCCAAACGTAAATCAACACAGTATTCTAATTTCCATAGGAATTATAATGAACTTGCTTCCTGTCTTCAATTGGTTCAATCTATTGGTTCCATAAATGATCTTTTCTTTCTGCGTTGAGTCGTGAAGTGTGGCTTCACATAACATGTAAAAATGTAAGTTGCGGCTTTGATTGCCTGTAAACAAATTAACCTAACTTAACCGTAGGTATGTTTCTTTTGTTGTTGTATACATAAACATGTTTGTTAATTTAGGCTCTTGAATTGGTATAGAAAAAATAATGAAATTAATATATTAACTGTTTTTAAGAATTTCAAGGAGAATAATACTTAATAATACAACTAAAAAAATTACATTTCAAATTATATACTCATTAAAATCTATTAATGTTACAATACATACAGTACATATATAGAAAAATACCTTTTTCTAATAAAAATAAAATTTACTTATTGCTCAGTGCACTATTAAGAATTCAATATTGATTATTATAACATTGAGTAAAAAAAATTAATTTTATTTTTTTTGCTATAATGTGGTATAATGTCAATAGTATTAATACTGTATATTAAGACCTATTATAAACAGGGCTCGAAAATTATATTGCCCGACATGCCCGGGGCATGTAAAAATTCCGATCGGGCATGTATTTTTCACCCTCACATGCCCGATCGGGCATGTAAATTTTTAATCAAAAATTCCTTGACTTGCGCGAATAAAATTTTCGGGCATGTAAAAATTTCATTCGAGCATGTATTTTTGAGACTAACATGCCCGGCAGGGCATGTAAAAATTTTGAGATTTTTCTAGCCCTGATTATAAAGTATTTATAAGTTTTATATTACCAATTTATTTTATTTGGGTATGTATTTGTATAATTCGTATAAGTTAATATTTTTAAAAAACAAAATAATCCTGGGCATTTAAACAATAAAACATTAATATATTAATTTTTTTCACAAAATTTATTATATAGGACAAAATTTAAAAATCAGACCAATTTTTGAAACAAGTTAAAAATGAATGTGTTAGTAACGATAGTTTGTAAGTTAATATATCGGGAATTGGTGATAAAAATTGTTTGTCAAGGAGCTCAATGGGAGAATGCTCCGTCACCATATGAGAGATTTGGGTTCACAACGCAGATTACTTTTCAGGCTTTTTCCAATTGCTAACATACATTTATAATTTTATACATTGTTTTTAAGTTAATTTTTTTTGAAGCTCTCCAGTACTGGATAAATATTTTCATAAACATCATAAATTTCTTGCTGTACTTTAGCACCTGTAAATAAAATTAAATGAACAAGATAAATATTAAATAATAAAGCAAGCAGACTGTATAAATAGTTCAATACATAAAGAAACTTAGTAGTAAAATTCTATAACAGCAGTGGTTAAATTTAATGTTTTGAAAGTTTTATATTCAAAGCTTAATGAATCAAGAAAGTAACAAAACAGAAAAATAAAATCTTTTCAAATCTTATCTAACATAAATTTAAACAACTATACATGTATAGTAAATATTATGTTTACATTTCTATACGCATGAAAAATTATGTTTTATAAATGCCCTTTAAGTCATAATTGACACTGTTCATAAATAATTAGTGCCTGTTAGTACAATTTTTCCAGACATAAAAATAATAAGTAGCACCAATGTTTACCATTTTAACCATTATCAATGTGGTTTAACCATTTTATAAATAAGGTCTGGGAACAGTTCTGGTTCATAACTATAAAAAAGTAAAATTTATTAAAATTATAACCGTTTAATTTAAATTCTAAGAAATAACATGCTAAATTAGCTATGAGTAACTTGTAAAGTAAACTTTCAAGACAAACAGGAAACTTAACGTCACAACTGGCAACTATGTTTTGAATTTTAAAACCAAAAATTTTTCCTTAAAATGAATATTTATAAAAAAATTTGGACAAATAGAAATATTGTTTAAATTTTATATTATATAATTTAATTGTTGAATACAATTTATATAATTATCACTATAGTAATAACTTGCAGGAAAATTAAGCTTTTGAATAATCCTAGCATATTTTCTTGCAGCCCATCTAGAATCTTTTTCACTTTTGCACCAGTATATATTACTTTACCAGAACTAAAAATAAGAGCTGTGTTTTGTGGTTCGCGTAATCTCATTTTTACAGCGGTAATTCGTTTTGGGTTAAATTCTGCTTTACAAGCATGTGGGTAATGCAATTGTTTTAAGATCAAGCAAACAGCTCAAATTCACTGTTGATACTAAGGAATATAGATTCCTTTAAATTCAAAATTAAAAAGAAGATAATAAACTATTATATAGAAATTCAGAAAAAAACTTACTGCTCCTGAGGAACAATTTCTGAATCTGCTGAAGCTAATGTTTTAGGAGCAAGAGTTGCTGGATTTTGAATCGTTTGTAAGAATGGTGTGACTGAAAATTATGAACCAATATATGTCAGAGACGCCATACTTTGATGCACCTACAAAAAATATTGTGTAAGTAAAAGAAGATTCCAAAATGGTATACAAAATAAGACTACTGGTGTTTGTGGATGTATCATGCTGGGTGGTGTAGCATATCCTATGTTGTAAGTCTGATACCCTATGTTCACTGAGTTTTGTAAACTACTGGAACTAAACTTTGTGGCTGTAATGAAAACATTTGCATTATTTGTTGGTCTTCTTCCGGTTGATGTACCAATACTGGGAATATTAAACCCAGGACTAGGTAACATTTGATTCATTTTGAGCAATTACAATGAAGGATTTATATTTATTTACACAAAAAAAAAATAAATACAACATTGGACATTTTACAATTTGTAGTTTTTGTGAAAGTAAAAAAACCAAATCCATCCTATTATAGTGTTTTGTATCTGTGACATACACATATATACGTAGTATATATAATATAACATATAATATAATATAATTACATGTTATCTCTTATCTAAGAATTATACTCTGTGGGTCACAGAATGATATACATTATATGTTATAATATAACATATAATGTATATTATACATTATATGTATATCCGTGCTATGGATCAAGCCATGATATTATCACAGATAACTGTTTCAACATTGACATTATCATGCATTAAGCGACCGGCTGATAAGACAAGTTGATGACCGGACGATAATTATTCTGTGGACATACATAACTTTGACATTATAAATTTTAATACACGGTACCATAATTTATTAAGCACAGTACATATAAGTTGACGGCTTAGGTATTATATTATATAGTAAGTGATGGTTGATAAAACGATTATAAAATAAAAAACCTCATTGTTGTTATAATATCTTTTTAAAATCGTGGTCCAACACATATTTTTTTACAGTCAAATAAGTCACGTGTGAGAAGTCAGTGTTATTGTTCATGGTTAAGCGTTGACAAAATGAGTGACAAAGATTTTAAAATCAGAATTAATCTTTCCGCATTGCAAAGAGTGGATCAATACACCGATGGTATTGTACTAACAGCCAGGCATGTTGTTTTGTATTCGTACAAAGCAAACGCATGGCATAAAATATACGTGGAAGGTACGTTGCATGTGTACACACGATCCAGCCAACCTTGGTACGGCATTATGATAATGAACAGATTGAATACGAACAACTTCATTGAGCTAGTGACAAATGGACTAGATATTGAACCTAAAGAACCGTTTTTACTCTTCAAAAACAACAGTGGTTCCATTTATTGCATTTGGTTTTATGATGTTGATGACTTTGTCAAAATCTGCGATTACCTAAAATCGTTGATTAAAATTTGGTCAGTCAAAAAAAGCGATGAAGATATCAAACAAATAACCGGTAAAACAATGTTGATTAGAACGCAAGAGAGTTATAGGTAAGATTAAAACTTTTCAGAAATTGTGCATACTATTACCTACCTACTGGTTGTTTATAAATAACTGAGTATAATATACAAGTATATTTTGTGTACAGCATGTACTTAACTAGAAGCGGGTTATGTAAACGGCTAAAACGTCTTTTTTCTACAGAAAAAGAAGTAGGATTGTCGACGTTCATACGTTTTATTAATTTCTAGACTTGACCGTCGACAATCTGTCATTCAAATGCCATGACTTAGATTATCATATAATTCTAATTTTTTTTTACCACTTTAATTTATACTGATTTTCTTTTTGAAGTAAGTATATAGGTATGTCTTTTTTATTTTTAAGGACCACTAAGACTTGGCCAAAAGAAATTGCTGGTATACCATTGAAAACAGACAAAGAAAATGAACCACCTCGATGTGTAATGGATTTTTTTGAAAAGGCAGGCAGTGAAAACAATTTTTCTGATTGGCTGAATTATGCGAATACACAAAGTACACAAACTCCAGAATTGAAAATAGGATCTAACAAAGCTGTGTTACACAAGTTAATTGCCAGTCCAATTCATACCGTACAACAAATTGAAATGCAACAAAGGTCAGCAAAACCTAGAGTAGATGTTCATGGTACTATACCATATGTAAAATCTAAGACAATTAAACATAGTTTACCCAATGGTATAACATCCCAAACCTTATGTAACCAAAAATTTCAACAAGCTGAAGAGAATATTTATCGCATCAACCATAATGGAGTTCATCAATCAAAAGAAAGTAAAGAAGATCTATACAGTATGGAGTTGATTGAACAGTCTCTTTATCAAAGTTTCTCATTTATGAAACCAGGGAAGAAACCGGATGTGGCAGTTGGTAAATATATATTTTTTGTGTGCAAAATTAATATTTAATGTTAGATAATCATTTTATTATAATATAGCGCATCTCTTTTTAAAGATAACGCTCAATTTTTTAGTTATATTGAAATCGGATTTCTTGATTAAATTAAGAACCATTTTAACACTCACTTTAGGGTTACTTTAATATTTTTTACAGTATTCACACTGTATGCCCAATAAAACTTATATTTGTTTATAACCTGCATTTTTTGCACCAAATTTAGATGAGTTCACTAAGTAATGTATAAATATGGTGGTATACTTTTGTTTATATGTAATATAAATAATATTTTTATATTATTTTAATATTATATAATATTTTTATTCTATTTTATTAAACTTATAGGCAAAGTGTTATACTAACTTTTGTCAAAATGCATATAAATTTTCAATTGTTGTTTTATGTTTAAGGTGCATTCATGGACCTAAAATCAAATACTAAATCAGATGAGTTAGCACCACCCAAGAAGTTAGTAGAAGATAAATTAATTGTTTCATCAGACAATGATATCTCAGAACCTAAATACACGCTACCAGAAACTAAAGGATTGGAACCATTAACAAAAAATCAATTATTACAAGCCATTGAATACTTAATTAAAAATGATTCAGACTTTATGGTTAAAATACATAAAGCTTATGTCAAATCTTTGTTACAAAATTGAGATCACGAAGATTCTATTTTACTGAAGTAAATATATGACTATTTTTTTTATGACTATTATGATTTATGACTGGTTTCAAAATCATTATTTTTAAAACAAAATATTAAGCAGTCTTATTTTCTTTGTATATCAAATTTATTTTTTAACAAAAATTATAATTTTGTAACTTTTATTTGTTTTAACATTTTAATTGCTTGTATTAACAAATAAATACCGGTTCAAATCAAAAATACATTTTTTAGTATTATTCTAGATTTTAAAATTATCAAATATATTGTAGAGTAGGGTGACCGCACCAGCCTATGAACAAATAAGCATTTTTTAATGTTCAAATAGTTATAAAATCTTAATTTTAAAATTTTAATTTTAAATCTTCTTAAAAATTATTTATATTTTGATTAAATAGTTCTGTACTACAGAATTTTAGTTTAAATCATACAGTTTAAAAAAATAATAAACAAGACTATTGGATGAATGAACTTACTATATTATAGTAACTATAACTATTACGCGTATACAGCATACAATCACACTTCCACCAGAGCTTTTGCTCTTTACGACTTAACTACGAGCTTAAAATCCACTAGAGCGACTCGTGGCGTGTCAGCACTGCTCCGCTAGAAACTAACTTTTGCAAATAGTTGAGAAAACCGTCAAATTGTGTAAGTACTAAGTAGGTACATTTAATTCGTATTTTGTAATAAATCCAGTGATGCAATTAGCAAAGGCCCTACTTCAATGTTCAAGGAGCATTTTCAAACAAAAGTCTACAATGGGGGAACCCGAATTTTGAATGGCGCCTGGACCATTTCATCTCTAGTTGAGGCACCGAATAAATCACTTTATACATCATGCACAGTTTTTACATCTCGACCACAGATAGAGTCTGTGGTCGAATAACCAAGAACTACGTCCCGGCTTAAACCGATGGTACACCGTGTTTACCAATGAAGTTGATCTATTTTGTGGTTGAACCATAGACATTTATAATAACGTAGTATAATAATTGTATGAAAATACTAGCTGTCCCGACCCATTGTTGCTCGAGATTTAGTTGGTCATGGCTTTAGTAAAATCATTTCAGATTAAATTTAAAAAGTCAGTACACCAAGTTACACAAATTTGGAATCTCTGTTTCACCACCTGACGGAATGAATTTTTAAAAACGGTTTAGGGGCTGAATTTTCAAAAACCTTTTCTTTGTGCTTATAGTACATATTAGATAAAGTTATATCTAATCTGTGGTAGTACTCGCGGGTGACGCTGAGTGTACACCGCGGATTGTTGTACAATAATTTACCCGCGACCAGGCTTCCACCGGGCACCAGCTACCGCATCATGTCTGTGACAGAATTTATAGTGAGTTAATTGAGAGTTTTTGCCATTTGTTATTTTGAATTTTGATTCTTGTTTACGAGAAAATCACGTGAACGTTGGAGCACAGAATAAGCGAATTTCATTTATTTTATGGTAGGAGTGAGCATATTTTCGGTAAAAATATTTGCCAATTGCCGTTCTCGTGTACGCGAACGAGTAGAGTAGTTTCACGTATACGAGCACGTATTGTCTGTGTTCCAAGGTGTTGTCTAGCACGGTCAAGATTCAGGAGGACTTTGTCAAGGCGGGACTAAGGGATATCAGAACCGATAATATTGACCATCAATCCTGACGAAAACGGTTTAAATGAAAACGAAGACGACAATGAGAACTAGATTATTTCAATTCGGAAAAATATTTTTTTTATGCGAATATCATAACAGTTTTAGATTTCATTGCTTAGTTATTAGTTTTTAAACGTACGTACACATATAATTGCGTAAAAAATTAAAATATTATTACTTGTTAGAACGCATGTGATGATTAATAAATAATGGGTTTTACGTACAGAAATATTGAATGTTTTTATTTTTTTTTTTTATAACAACTCTCCGGAGCTTTTAAAATTATTTTACGCGGGAATGTAGTCTTGGAAGCGCTGCCCGAAATTTGCCACTAGGCTCGCGACGGTCCCCCCCCTAAAAAAAAAAAAAAAAAATAGTTTCACTGGCCGTACTTTTTTTTTTTTTTTTTATAAGAATAGTGTAATGGTGTACAGAGTACCTTACTCTATACGCACCTTGCCGTGTTCTTATCACGGCTATAGATACTATCTATAAAAAAAAAATGGTATCCTTAGCCGCGGTTCGTATTTAATGCAACTTTTCAGGTTATGTAAGTAACATGACAAAGCAAATTTGTTTTGTCATTGTTTTAATGTTCGCCCCTACTTCGTTGCATCCATGGCCTATGTACGTATAGTGGACGGTACTTGTAGTTTCTTGTAGGTTGTACGGGTATTTTTTAACCATTTCAATAACACATTTTACAACATGTTTAACGTTCTCGAAGTAAATTACGAATTGCAGAAATTCTAATGTGTTAGAAGGCGGGCTTGGAAAGTTGGAAAGGAATTTGTTACAGAAAATTGCGTTTTGAACACGTGTATTGTTTGTAATAGGTACGTATGACGTTAATACAGAAAAGTCATTTTATTTGTGAGTAGTTTATAGTTTGATATTTAATAGTTTTATGGTAATAATTTTATTTGTGAGTAGTTTATAGTTTGATAGTCAATAGTTTTATGGTAATAATTTTATTTGTGAGTAGTTTATAGTTTGATAGTCAATAGTTTTATGGTAATAA
>CM029361.1:6948139-6958814 GCA_017140985.1 Hormaphis cornu
ATTACCAAATATTTTTTAATTAAAACTATGGTTCAAACAACTATACCTATACTATTTTTTAGAATAATATTATGTTTGATCATTTTTTTAACAATGTACATTTATAATTGTTGATTAATTTTCCTAAAGCTTAAGTACCTACATAAACAATTGACAATTATTGGCGAAGGTTTTGAACGTTAAACTCAACTTTACTATACCATTTTTTTTTTTTTTTTAATCTGTTAGCATAAGGTCTATGGACACGGTATATTAATGGAACGTGGTTTATCTTAATCCTTGGTCTCGATCATGAACATATAATTACATCTGTGATCTCGACTGTGTTTGCACAGAATAGATGTTTGTTTGTGTTAGCCTCACGGCATAAGATATTATTTAAATGGTTTTGACAGTAAAATAATTTTTAATAAAATTAATTTCAACTTCATTATTGTAAGAAATTTGTTGACCTATTAATATATAGTTAAATTTTTTGGTACTCAATATGAAAGGTACTTATTACTTTTAAGTATAATAAAATAGGTATGCATTTTTTACTATTCAAAATGCTTATTAAAACGACCTTTATAACTATGTTGCAGCTCATAGCAAATTATGTAGGTACCTACTTGTTTGTCTTTGTCCGTTCAATGATAAGTACACCTACACCTGTAGATACCACCATTACGTTTACTAAAATGGTTAAAAAATTAAAAACTATGTCAATTAACTAAAATTAATTTATCTTTTATGGTTTTCTTAATTCGAATAGAAACAAAAGAGTAAAATTTCTCTTAAAATTTTATTTCACAATGAATATCATTAAATTTTCAAACTAAGCTCTATATCAAATTTGATCACCCAAAACATCTCAACTTTATGATTAAAATTTAAAAACAATCAAAATTGTTGGCATTTAATAAGTGTTTAATTTATTTATTAGAGAAATCAAAAGGGATATAAGACAGTACTGTTATACCTCGCGTTGTACTTATATTTTATACAAATTACCTACAAGTCGTAAAATCTAAATGATTATTTTAACAAATTATTTAGGTTTTTAAATTTATAGCAATTTGATTATTTTCTGTAACACAATGTGAAATGTTAGTAAAAAAGTTGGAAAATGGTCAATCTTTTGACTTATTTTTGGAAAAAATTCATCACTCGCACAAATTTGTTATTTTAGATTTGAAAATTATTAATGTTATGTAAAACAAATTTTGCCATATGAATAAAAATATTTTAAAAAAATCCGCTCTGTAGATTGTAGATTCCGAAAGCATATAAATAAGTATTAAAACGGTGTTATTTTGAGTATAACAATGAAATTACGCACTGTTGTGCAATTGATACCAATATCATAATAACTGCTCAAACAATGGTCCAAAAGGTTTGACATTTTTTCTCGTAATTTAAATTAATATTCTCTGTACGTGGATTTGACTTTTGGAATTTTCTGACCATTTTTAGAAAGAATCTAATAAAAAAATATATAGATAAAACGGTGTCATTTCAATTTTGTTAAATTTGGTTTTTACCTGTACGTATAATAGATAATTGAGCTTGCTCATTATTATTATTTTGAAGGCAATGGTCATTTTATCATTGCTTTTGGCTATTAAATAATATGTTTGAAATACAACTTCCAAACCAGTTACCTACCCATAGCGCAATCGTTACTGAGTCTAACTGAAGAATGTCTAATTGAACACATGAAGTGATCCAGTTTTTTTTCAGCTGTTAGTATTATTTTTACGTTAGTGACTATTTTGACTCTCTTAATCAATATGAGTATATTTCTTTGATGACACAATTACACAGGTACAGGTTTCCCAATTTTCTAATTCCGGTCATGAAATTATTGTATTAACCTAGGTATGTTTTTTTGTATTTTATAGGTTATATGTTATTATATGTAATTTTCTATTGAAATGATCTGTTGGTCTTTATCGCAACACTAATATCAATAAAGTATAGTATAATATAACATTAACACGTATGATGAGTGATGTAAGTTCAAATAAGATTACATTAAAATTACTTGTTGTTATAAGTAAAATAGGATCTACATTTCACAGCGTTAAATACAATTTTTATTTATATTGGTATTTAACAAAAATAGTAAATTTAAAATTAAAATAATTTTGAAAGTATTACTTTTAAATTATTTTAGATTTTTAGAATAGTTGTTCTGAAGAAATCACAAAATGGATGATTTGGACGACTTTTCTCTAGAAGTAAATATTTGTCGGGTGTGTCAATTGGAAGGTACACCGGAACAACCATTGTTTCATCCTTGCATATGTACAGGCAGTATCAAATATATTCATCAGCAATGTTTGGTACAATGGCTGCAATACAGTCGTAGTCAATATTGTGAAATATGTAACTATAAGTTTTTATTCCAACCAATATATACACCAGATATGCTCAGACTATCTATTAGAAATTTAGTAGCTGGCATTACTTCCAAGGTTTTAAAATTTTTGCCGCATTACAGTTTGGTAGTACTAGCCTGGCTATGTGTATGTTTTACAGCACGTTGGATTCAATGTTATCTATTAAATCATTCTTTTGATGCAGTAAGTAATTGATTTAAATAAATTAAAATATATTTTATTTAATACGTTTTTTAATTATCAATTTTAGATGACGTTGCTTATTAATATGTGGTCAAAAAAATATAATTATTTGACTTATTTGTATGGCTTTTTTGTTCTGAATTGTTCATTATTTGTATATACTGGACTAGTGTGGCTAGTAAAAATAATAATTGCGGATCGTGGTCTTGATTGGTTTGAAAGAGACGAACCCAACAATCAACAACAGCCTCCAATTCCTGAAAATCCTATTGAAGAAGTAAAATATCCATTTAAAATATATAAATTACCAAGTACATGCAGAATTTTTAATAGATTGATGGAGATGAATCAGGTGATGAATCTAATGAATCAGAAAATGATAATCAAGTGGACGAAGATCGTTGGATCCCGTTTCACCAAGATGATCAAGCAGAAGAAAATTCAATCTGGACATGCATTTTGGGATTAGAAGGATATTTATTGTTTATACAATTTCTTTTTATTTTAGAACTTATACATGTATCTTGTTTACTGTTTTTGGCATTTCTTCCACATTGTATTGGAAAATGGACAATCAATTTTCTGTCTTTACATGATAAAATAGCTGAACCAAATTTCGAATATGTTATAATAACGTTATGGGGCTATTGTCTCATTGGTATGGTATTACTAATAATCCACGCTTTTACAACTATTTTTGGATACAGACGCTCTAATGATATCATTGGGATCATTTATATTGTTGTTAAGGTAAGAGAGCATTGGTATTATGCATAGGTTGTTTAATTAATTTTAGTAATACCTTAAATATATTTGTTGTTTCTAGGTTTTTCTATTATCAGTTGTTAATTTTGTTTTATTGCCATTAACATGTGGATGGTGGTTAGATCTTTGTTCATGGCCAATGTTTGACATAAGCTTTAAAGATAGGCTTGCAAGTTTTCGTTTGAATCCTTATACTTCAGTATTTATTTATTGGCTTGTTGGAAAGTTGTTTGCAAACTTTTTCATATTGATCTGCCGGCTCCTCCAAGAAGTTGTTCGACCTGGTGTGTTATGGTTCTTATGGTGTTTAAGAAACCCGGATAACAGTGCTATACAAGTAAAAATATATTACACTATTAATTTATATTTTTAGAGACAGTAGCAGTAACAATTTTTACATTCTCTTAAGGGTTCTAACCATTTATATACGAATTCCATTTCCTCTCTCTTAATCACATTGCCCAATCGTTTTAGATTGTCTTCTCTCCTCTTGTCCAATATTGATGCAACATAAATAAAGCTCTTTCATGTATGTTCCTTATTCTATTATCTTTTGTTACTCCATTTGTCTATCTAAGATTTCTGTTTCTGCAACTTTCATAATCTGTAAATAACAACCCTTTTTCTAGAAAAAATTTTGTTTTTATTTGAAACAAATATGTATTTCGGAAACTATGTTTCCATCCTCAGTGTTAACAAACTAATGAGTGAAAGTTTCTTTTCCGAAATACGTATTTGTTTCAAATAAAAACAAAATTTTTTGTAGAAAAAGGGTTGTTATTTATATATATAATATTAATTTCTACAAGTAACTCATTACCAATATATTCATAATCTGAACATTCTGTTCATGACCCATCACTTCAAACTATATAACATAGTTGGTCTTACCACACACTTATAAAACTATAACTTAAATTGTGCAAGTGCAAATAAATTTTTTTTAATACCATGTTGCTCCAATTAGACGCACCGCAATGCAGAGCTGCAAAAAACAAACTGCTTTGATTTAATTCGTTTGTACTTGCTGGGTTTACATGGGACAATGGCATAAGGTATAAAACTTACCTTTTTGTCTGATTAGAGTTCTCTTATCACATAAAACATCCACCTCACTCCATTATATCCAACTGCACTTAATCTTATGTTTTACGTCTAACATTCTACTCCCCAGTCTCTTTGTTTTGACTAATAAATTATGGTAAAAATTGCCCAATCGTCAATGTTTTCTCTCCTCTTTTGCACTATTGATGCAACACAAATAAAGCTCTTCATCACACACCTATAAAACTATGATGCGATGTCCTATGTAAATCTAGAGAGTGCAAAAAAATTATATTTAATACCATGTTCCAATCGGCGGCATCTCAATGCAATGCGGCAAAAAAACAAACTGCTTTGATTTAATTTGTTCGTATTTGATGGATTTACATAGGACAACGGTGTAAGAATAAAACTTACCTTTTTGTCTGACTAGAGCTTTTTTATCACATAAAACATCCGTTTTACTCCATTATATCCAACTGTACTTAATCTTACATTTCACGTCTACTATCCTACACCCCATTCTTTTTTTCATGACTGATAAATTATGGTAAAAAAATTATATATTAAATGATTATATAGTTGTTTTAACGGCATTTAGTAAAATATGTTGGGAAGTTTGTAAATACAAATACTACACTCCCTATTAACAAAACATAAAGAATTTGAAAAACTTTAGAATTATATTCTCTTATATTATTTAAACTAAATATATATATACTTCTATACCTATACTTATCAAACTATTATTTCCAAAACCAGTTACCCACCCAAAGAAAAGTTATTACTCTATCAACACACCCACCTCAGTTTTTACTCTTTTTTTTTTTTAAATTTAATTGAGTTAAAATTCAATTTGTATCAAAATTTTACTAAAATTATTTAATCAATTTAATAGCCTAAAAATGTTTTTGTTTATTTTTTCGCAAATTGTAAGAATTTAGACTATTTTATTTTCAGCGTACTGATTGATCTTTTGATGCAATAAGAATTCTGTTAACTAACTTGATTTGTTATCGCGTCTATTTTGGACTAATTTGTTAGCGTTTATGTAGTCAAATTGTTTTTACTAAAATAAACACTTTTAAACTTATGTAAATATTATATGTACATGTATATATATATATATTACATATTTCATGTAAACAGAAATAAAGTATTTATAAATATGTAAATCCATTGTACTTAATTTAAAATTTATAGTTGTACAAACTATTATATTGACATATTTCTTCATACACAAAAACTGTATCAGTTTATGTCTATAAACCCTTACTACTTGGTCCAAAGTTAAATTGTTTAAAGTTTAAACTAATCATATTCTTGAGTTTATGATTTGATCAATACCAATTTTGCTATTTGTTTGTGTTTATTGGATTAGTTCATGTTAACTGTTGATGTCGCACTTAATAAATTATAATAGTATAATATATTTATTATTATTGTTTCTAGGAACTTATTCAAATGGATATGTTGTATCATGGAAGAAGACTAATTACATCAACTATGGCATTAGGTACAACCATCTTCCTTGTTGTATGGTTGCCAATCACAATTCTTAAACTTATGTGGCCATCATTCTTACCATATAATGTAAAATTAACAATAGACTTTAGTGATTTAATCTTTTTTCTGCTTATTCGCTTTGAATTTCCATTATTATTTTTATATTATAAACGTGGAAGAATTTGTTACTGGTTGAAAATAGGCTTACACATATGGTGTATTACTGTCTCATATTTGCTTGGAATAAAGTCATATCTCCTGGGTGATGGAGATGCAACTGAAGCATATTTAGAAGCAGTTCGTGAAGGTTTATTGAGAGACGGTAGACAAGTTGGTTTTTGCCCATATACTCGACCTACTAATTTTGCATTACGTCTCATCGCATTATTAGTATTAGTATTTTTCTCTGTAGTTTTTATTAGTTTGTCAGTTATAACGATACCTGTGTGGGCAGGTCGCATGTCTATGTCACCCGACGTCCACGAATTGTATTACATTATTATTGGCATACATGAATGTTGGCTGTCTGTGCTATTTATCATAGCCATTTATCGTATTGTAGGATGGCTGCAAGAAGGACGTGCCATTAATCGATTGAAACTCTGGCTCAAAATTGGTTCCAAAGCAACAGTTGCTTTAATTGTATGCTTTGGCTTTATACCACTTTTGTTTGGTCTACTTGTAGAACTGGTTGTTGTGGTACCAGTCAAAGTTCATTTGCATCAGACACCAGTGCTACTGGTTGCTGATATTTGGACTTATGGTATAATATGCTTGTTTATATCACTATATATCACAATGAATGGTCCTGATTGGTCTCTGAAACGAATCATACTACGTATCCGTAGGAACGGTTTTAGGCGTTTAAACCTAAAATTAATAATGCAATATCTGGTCACGCCAGTGATTGCAGTTCTCAGTTTATCTCTAGCTGTGCCTTACGTGATAGCAAATTCTATAGTTCCATTGATTGTTTATGATGAATCTTTAAATTTGTTGATTGCAAGACAAATATACCCAACCCTCATATCCATGATAATTGTCACTAAATGTTTAAGGATGCGAGTTGGTCAAAGACTTGATGAACATATTGAAATCTATAATAATTTAGAGCGCTGGAGACTTCTAAACTATAACCAATAATAATAATTGGTTTCAGGTTAAATTTAAAAAATATATTACATAGTATAGGGAAATTTTTATTTCTTTATTATTTTTTGTATAAAATTGTTTCTTTTGAGACTTTCAATATATTTTTACATTATATTAATTATTAATATGTATAATCAGTGGCGTATACAGAAATTAATTTCACTATTGGCTAAATTTCTTACAAACTATGAACTACCTATAAATTAGACGATGAAATAATTTTTTTTTTTACATTATCAGTTTTAATTTTTTTTTTTTTAACCTGATATATTTCAATATGGGCCTAGGCTCAAGATTCCCTCCCCCTTTATACGCCACTGTGTATAATATAATATATATATTTATGTATATAATCACATATTGTAATAGATTATTACTTATAAGTTATTATTACTTAATATTATTTATATTTACTTACTTTATTATATTTTATGAATATAACTTATGATATTTAAGATTAAAAAAATATACTTGTATATATGATTTATAAACTTAAAAAATACTTTTTTTATTTCATTAAAAACTATCTAAAAAGTGTATGGATACATAATGATAGTCAATTAAACTTCATTAATAGCCTGTAGTAATGTTCCCAACAATAGAAGCTAAGGTACAATTTGCTAAAAATGCCACTTTGAAAAATAAAATTTTAAATAATTTTACATGAATACATTAAATTGCATGTGCACATATTTTTTATGCTCTCATCAATAAGCATCAAAAATCTAACTGCAAAAAGGAATTTAACTTACTTTCTGTAGTCCAATTTAAACAATGCAATTATGCATACATTAATATTTATAAATATATGCATCTAGACTAGGTATTTAAGGAAGTACATTTTTATTATTAAAATTAAAAACCCTGAAAATTATGATTTTATTTGTATTTATTTTGCCAAATTAGATTTTTATTCGAAGACCTAACAAACCTAATCAAAAATCATACAAGTTCATATATTATATTTTTTAAATTGTAATTGGACCACATAGAGAAGGTATGAATATGATATAGATCATATCTATGGATAGAGTATGTTTAATTTTTCTTCTGCTTATTGGTTCAGTGTATGAAAATATGCACATTTGTAAATATTTTCAAAATTATTGACCAAAATAATTTATACTGGAGTTACAACACTTTGCCCAGTGGCTGATCATTGAGATGCAGGATCATGCAACATTTCCATATCGTTTACTTAAGGTTCTTATTTTTATTTTTTCTAAACACTCTTTTAGAGTTATTAACAGTTAATGTAAGTATTGCATTAAAGGTATGACTGCATTATCTATCTATCTATATATATATATATATATATAATGATATACTGATTGACACTGCATCACTGTTGTTCACAGAAAGGAAAAAATAGGTACATTCTTTGTTGACGTTCAGAATCTACTATATGGGTACTATTCTCATGATAATAGATTGTGTCTACATAAAAAATTGCACCATAAAAACATCATAATTATTAAAATTCTTTTTTTAATTGTGAAAAAACTAAAAAAAAATGTTCCTATTCACCCCATTTTAACCTTACCTGTTCAAGAATATAAGTATGGTGACCACGCATGCTTACATCATTCTGAAGTTTTAGCTTTGTAATGACAAGTAAAATGTGTTAGACTTAGTTGAGGATTAGTCAGTTTACCATTAACTTCATGAGGCATTTCACTAATGTGTAAAGTTAGTACAATCAACGCTTAAATTTTAATGGTACCTATTTCTATTATATTTATTACAATTATCCTGCTTTAGGTTGTTCAATACTTAATAATATTTATAACACATTTTTATATCTATAAATTTATATTATAAATATTAAAATACATATTTATGTTGTTAAATAAACCAAAAGTAATTGAAAATTCTACTTATCATTTCAAGTTTGCCGCATGTTTTCAAGTCTTATTTGATAAAATTTTTAAAATTTTACATATTTATAGTAACACCGACGTGTTTGGTGCTAAACGATCTGTAATTAAATCTGAATATGGCATAATATAGTTGTTATCATTCATGTTCACCCTACTAGGTAAGCACCATCTGAAATGGAAGGGTGCTAAAATAATTGTTTATAATTATTTTCGAACAACGTGTTAGACATTAAGTTTGCTAGATCATTATGGCATCACTATGTTTTGAAGAAAGGATAAAAAATGAGTTACTTTGCCCTCATATTTCTATGATTTTAGATTCTTTGGGCTGGCGCGAATGACTTTTCTGTGATCATTAATTCAGAGATACATGTATTGGTCCAATCTTTACTCAATAATTTTTGAAATTGTTTAGTTTCAAATAGCTCTATAATATGTTGCCAACCTTGTATTAAATTTTCAAAACTTCTTCTGGTATATAAAAATTTGTATTGAACAAAAATTACAAAAAAGTGAAAATTTCCGAGTATAAAGTTATGTATATAAAAGTTAATATATAAAGTTCTATATTTAGCCCAAAAATAGTATAAAAATTGTTTGAAATTTGTATCAGACTTGTATTATATGCTTACCCACGTTAATATCGTGTGAAAATTTCAACTCATTTTAATCATTATTTTGTATATTATGATCAAAATACTACATCGATTAGGTCAACAATACGTTTTCCGTAATTTTTGGATTGTTATTTTTTCAACTTGACAAATCCACAAACCTTCAAAGTATCGTGCGACAAACTAAAGTTTCCATATACGAGTGTAATGATCGGAACATTTTTGAAGATTTTTTCGTGGATTTAGGACGTATGAAAAAAAAACACACACGAATGAAAACCAATATACATGCTTCGCTACACTCAGAATCTAAAATAGGAACTTAGGAGACGGTAGGTTGTTTGAATTTTCGATTAATTTTTGAGTTTTGACATCTGATTCAAAAACAACTAGTTCAAAAATTATCGGAACAACTTGAGATGGCCACACCACGTTGTTAGGATAGGGAAAACCAACGCATAGATATACACGCGTAATTATCGTAAATTATACATTCACACATTAATGAAGTGGATCATAATTGTGTAACTTAAAATCGTCAAAGAAGTTCGAGTCAAATATAAAACTTAAATGTTTGGAACTCGCCGAGTACAGCAGCTATCGGGATAATATTGGTATAATATTTTCGTCCGTGATCCATGTTAACGCTTAAAATTAATTTTTTTTTTTTAAATTCGGTTAAAATACACAAAAACGAAATAAAATGAAGAATAATATGACGGGGGGGGGGGACTCGTCGTCGCGCGTAACCATAGTACTCTTATAGACGTGTTTAGCTGTACGTTATTCGTTGTCGTTCCGTCGAGTTGCGATAAACAGCAGTTGATCGCGATTCGCAATAACTCGTGATTGTTCGTTGCCGAAATTTTCGACTTTTTTTTTCGGTTTCCTATTCTGTATCGTCCCTAGGTCGCCGTCGCGTTGGGTGAACAGTGGTTTTTTTTTTTTTTATAAGTTTGTTGAACAACAATGTCCGCGGGAACGGCGTCTCGGGGATACGTTTTCCCGTCGAATATATATATATTTTATATAGTTTGTCTGTAAGACTTGTGCGGTCGTCAAGCGTGTCCCCGCACGTTCATCGATCAGAAGCCGACCGTCTCAGGACGCGTGGCCATGTCACGTGACGTGACTGCGTTCGAAGCGC